>JBBPBQ010020324.1:35832154-35952714 GCA_037974755.1 Cicer yamashitae | reverse complement strand
ATATATATATATATATATATATATATATATATAACATATATACTTTAATAAAAATAGAGTTTACGATTATGAATTATATAATTTATCTTTTAAATCATAGTTAATATTTTATGACCATAGACCATCAAATATCAGCTAAATGGTACAATTTTGATATTGTAAATAAAGTTCAAATCTAACTTGAAACGGTTGTAAAATTATTAATTTTTTTATGATTAAACTTTTATAAAACATTGTTTTTTTTCATCTTTTTTTACGAGTAAAAATACTCATTTAATTACACACTCTACAATATCTTTTATCACATTTTTTTATAGCTATAAAAATTTACAAAATTAATATTATATATATATATATATATATATATATATCACCTTATAAAGAAAATTAAAATTAAACTCGCACAAAGCGCGGGTCATATTCTAGTTAGATTACTAAAGAAGTTGTTGGAGAGTGCAATTTAAACATGGAAATATCATCAACGTAAAAAGGAGAACAATTATATATTTACTAACTATAATTTTTCACATGTTTCTTTCTTCACATTATTTTTTTAGAAATGAGTATTAAAGAATCTGTTGGAACTTATAATATCATACATGAAATAAATATTTGACATTAATTGATTAATTAAAATTAATATTTTTTATATCTTCTAAATAAAAATTCGGATTAGATAAATCAACTTTCTTTGACTAATTTTATTTATATTGGGGAAGAGAGTACTGATTATAATACTTGTAAAAATCATATATAAAACAAACTTTTCTCACAAAAGAATTAGTGAGAATTAACATTTTATTATTGTCAACAAAAAAATGAGAATAGTTATAATATATTAATTATAATTTTTTTCATAGTTTAATTCTTTCACATTGTTTTTTCTAGAAATGAGTCCATAAAGAAGATGTGGGAATGTAAAATTCATACATGGAACAATTAGTTAATAAATTCAATATTTTTAATATCATCTAAATAAAAATAAGAATATTTTGTTTGGAAAAGTCAAAAGCATATATACATATATAGCAAAGCACAAGGTGTGCCTAACAAAATTAGATAGAGTTCAAAAGAGCATAAAAAACATTAAAGCCAAGGAGAAAAGGAATTATGATCTAGGAATACATAGAGAAGGGAAAGAGTCAAATAAAAAATAGTCTTTTTCTCAATGTTTTAACCAACACCATAACATGACTTTGATATTTTTCAAAACATGATCGACATTAAACTCTTGAGTTGAAAAATAATGTTATTCCTCATCTTTCAAATGGATGTAAGATTCAACACCTTGGCAACTATTTGACCTCCAATTCCAACCAAACAAAACAATATGATGTGAAGCAACATTGGGAAGCAAACACTGAACATTCCATCACCTCAAAATCGTCCACCAAACCAACCCAAAAAATAGATGTTGAACACTTTCCTCCATATCACACCCACTCACACAAAAGCGGTATGACACTTCCAACGAACCTCGATTGATAAGATTATCCTTAGTAAGGATACAATTTTGTAACAAATGCTAAGTAAACAAAGAAACCTTTTGTCACGACCCAAAAATCGAGCGTCGTGACCGGCGCACAAGATATACTCGCTTGGAAAGTCTATCAACTAACTTAATAATTAAGAAATTAAATAGTTTTAAATAACCATTTCAAAAAAAAATATTATAATATTTCTCGAGATTTCGACAGAGTATCCTCTGTAATTTCAATATTTCCAGATATAAACTCTTGTATCTAACTTTTAACTCAATCAATATTTCAAAAGAGTGAATCTAAATATTTAATACATTTTCAAATGACTTTCTAGACTCAAAATAGATGTAAAATACATCACGACTCAGATACTTCACAAAAAGGTCATCGACCAAGGAGACTTACAAAAAAAAAATGTGATTGAGACTTGAATCTACTAACAACTTGCTACTCAGCTGCCTATAAATCTGAAGAAAAAAATGAACATGAAGGAGTAAGTCACAAGGACTTAGTGAGGAGATAACAACCACCACTAACTAGAAGGGAAATACACAAAAAAAACACGAATAATTGTTTTACAATTTTGTTACAATTATGCTAAACAATACAACCTTAAATATAGATAATTCTCAATAAATTATACACATGATAAAATCATTAAGTTTATAATTTAACCATTCAAGTAGAAATATTTAAAATCCAATTCATAAAGAAATGATATCAAAATGAACAACCTTAAAAGGATCATAGAAAATATAACAATTAAAAACATAATTTTTTTAGAACCAAGAGGCAGTTTCATCTCATTGATAGCTCTCTCCTCCTAATAGTGACATTTTCCTTAGAGGTGGCTCCATCTAAGGAAAACCCTCTCCTCTCAATCCCACAATGCATCATAATGTGTTATTTTTGAATTTTGAAAAAGTTTGAAAAAATAATTTATGCCACCGAAAATATTACTGGGTTGAGTCGCGGAAGACGTTTCGAGGCACTGCCCACGAAGTCCCTAGGATAAAACAGCCCAAATCACTGTATCGGAGTTCTACTGCACCGTAGAAAACCGTTCGAATTACACCCTCAATATGGCAGTCTAACGACTACCACTCGTAATATGGCACGAAGGCCACTCAAGAAAAAGAAGAATAAGAAGAAGTAAGAACGGGGGGAGAAGAGAGAAAAGCCTCAGAAGCGGAGTGCTTTTGGTGTGATTTTTCAACTGAGGAGAGCCTTCTATTTATAGAGGAATTCCACAACTGGATCAGAGAAAATGGTACGATCCATCAGTGCGCTCCTGTTGACCGTTCCAATCCTTGACCTCAGAAAACGTGTGCTCCGAAACCACTGCCTACCCAAAACGTGCGCCTTTGACTACCTGAACATGCGCTAGGGTTTTGACTTTGAATAATGACCGGGCAACAGCAGTTACGTGGCACCTAGGGTTAGGGTTTTGATCGGGCAAAAGGGGAAGACTGGATCAGATTATTAGGTAGACTCGGTGGAGGGCAGTTACGTAATTAACGCAATAATCAGAGATAAAACGCAAGCATTCAATTTTAAAAAATTAATCAAATAATAATTTTTTTTTAATTTTCATTTACTAAAAAATAATAATACACCACAAGACCAAAGCCAAAGCCAAAGCCAAGGCCAAGGCTCGAGCCCGGCCGGGCCAAGCCGAGCCGAGCAGAACGGACGGCGGCGGCGGCGCCCGCGCGTGTGTGGTGGTCAACTTTGCTTGTGTTCTCCCTCCTTCACAAAATTGGGGTACCCCTTGGGGCACACCCCAAGGTACATACCTCCACCTTATATACCCTACTAAAGTGTGGTATCCCTCCTATGTGGGACTTCTCATTTTTTCAATTCATAACCACACTAGTTCATTAATGTCACCATTATTTCCAACAATCTTCCATTAATTTTTATCATCATTTCCAACAATCCCCCACTTGAATTTAAAAAAGAGGTTTCAGAAATAGCGTCAAACGCTTCTATAAGATTGTGCATAAACAAAGGTGTCTCTTGACTTGAACCTTTGCATAGCAAGTAAGATTCTAATTCAACAAGAGTGACTCGTAGTCTTGAACTCTATCTCTGACATCAAACCCACACACAACCTTTTCATAGGGTGTATTCTCAAAAGCCCGTGCATTTAAGGCCATGCACGTATATCCCAGTATAGTGAACGCTCTAGGAATTCTGCGTCGAAATTCCATAGGAAGCGGCCCCCACTTCCACATTCACATAGGTGAGTCTATCAAGAGTACTCGTGTAGCTAGGTACTCCAC
Organism: Cicer yamashitae; assembly: GCA_037974755.1. Lineage (NCBI taxonomy): Eukaryota > Viridiplantae > Streptophyta > Magnoliopsida > Fabales > Fabaceae > Cicer > Cicer yamashitae. The sequence continues at coordinate 35,948,948 of JBBPBQ010020324.1, read as the reverse complement.
TCCACATAGAGTATAGATCTCATTAAGAGTTTCTATTATCTCATCCTTATATCGCTTCAGGAATCACGTTTCTCTCATATATAAAATAGCATGTTCATCTCATATCACTATGACTTGTTATTACCCATTGAACCTAATTCTTGGGATCTCCAGTCTTTTAGGTCGGGTTACCATCATAAGTGACTCATTGATCTATAAGCATTAGTCCCATCCTTTTGGATGTATTTAGGACTTTCTCTCTAGCTAATCCTTTCGTCAAAGGATCTGCTAGATTATCATCAGTGCGTACATGATCCACTATAACAGCTCCTTTAGAAAGTAGTTCTCTAACTGTGTTGTGCTTACGACGTATTTGTCGTCTCTTACCGTTGTAATAACGGTTCTCAATTTTTGCAATAGCCGCAGTACTATCGCAGTGGATCAACACAGCTGGTAAAGGTTTTTCCCATAAAGGGACCTCTTCTAGCAAGCATCTCAACCAGCTTGCTTCTTCACTAGCAGTAGCTAGGGCTATCATTTCAGACTCCATAGTGGACTAAGCCAGTATCGTCTGTTTCTTCGATTTCCAAGAAACAGCACCACCGGCTATACTGAAAATATAGCCACTGGTTGCTTTGGAATCATCTGATAAGGTGTTCCAATCAGCATCACTATATCCTTCAAGGATAGCAGGAAATCTTTGATAATGTAATCCGAGACTCATGGTCCTTTTAAGGTATCTCATGACTCTTTCGATAGCGTGCCAATGCTCCATACTAGGTCTACTAGTAAACCTGCACAACAATCCCACGACATAGGCAATGTCGGGTCTAGTACAATCAGTGGCATACCTGAGGCTGCCAATGATGCTCGCATATTCAGTTTGTCTAACACTTTCACCAGTGTTCTTGAAAAGTTTCACACTTGGATCATATGGTGTGCAAGCAGGTTTACAGTCAAAGTAATTATATTTCTTTAGGATCTTTTCAACATAGTGAGATTGATCCAAAGAAATTCCCTTTTCTGACCTAGTAATCTTTATTCCAAGGATTACACTCGCTTCTCCGAGGTCTTTCATATCAAAGTGGTTACTCAACAGTGATTTCACATTGTTGACGGCATGAATGTTTGAACCAAATATGAGTAAGTCGTCTACATAGAGACATATGATAGTGCAAATGCCATTTTCAAATTTGTAATAAATACATTTGTCACTTTCATTCACTTTAAACTCATTCGACAAAATCAAGTTGTCAAATTTTTCATGCCATTGTTTAGGAGTTGTTTAAGACCATACAGAGACTTATCTAACTTACAGAACTTGTCTTCTTGCCCATGTATCACAAAACCTTCAGGTTGTTCCATATAGATTTCTTCTTCCAGGTCACCATTTAAAAAAGTTGTTTTTACATCCATCTGGTGTATCACCAGGTTATGAATAGCCGCAAGTGATATGAGCACCCTGATGGATGTTATTCTAGTGACAGGTGAAAAGTGTCGAAGAAATCTATATTTTCTCTTTGTCTAAAACCTTTGGCTACAAGGAATGCCTTGTACTTATCAATAGATCCATCGGGTTTTAGTTTCTTTTTCAAAATCCATTTACAACCTATAGGTTTGCAACCAGGAGGAAAGTCCACTAAGTGCCAGGTCTTGTTAGACTCTAGAGAATCCATTTCATCGTTTATAGCTTCTTGCCATAAATCTGCATCCAAAGATGACAAGGCTTCCTTGAGATTTGCAGGATCCTCTTCTAAATTATAGGCCATATATTCAAGTCCATAATCTTTAGCAACTCTCACTCTCTTTCTCCTTCGAGTTTCTGTTTCGTCTTGTTTGTTGCTTTCAGTGCCTCTTATCATAGGAGCTTGACTAGGTTCGCCGCCCCCACTATTTCTTGATTTGAAAGGGAATTTATTTTCATAGAAGTAAACATCATTTGATTTTATGATCACTTTAGCATTTAGGTCGTAAAACCTATACGCTTTACTGTTTACCGCATACCCAATGAATACACATTCACAGGCTCTACTATCGAGTTTAATTCGCTTGGGATCGGGGATTCTGACATAAGCCAGACAGCCCCAAGTTCGAAGATAAGACAAGTTGGGTTGTCTTTTCTTCATTATCTCATAGGGAGATGTTTTGTTCTTAGATTTAGGGACTCTATTCAAAACATAGCAAACAGTCAAAATAATTTCCCCCCACCAGTGAGAGGCAGCACCAGAATTAAGCATTATAGCAACAACAAGTTCAGTAAGAGTTCTATTCTTTTTTCCAGCTTTACCATTCATTTTAGGTGAATATGGTGCAGTAGTTTCATGTATAATTCCTTGGGTTTTATAAAACTCATTAAATAAACTAGAATCATACTCTGTTCCTCTATCACTACGAAATCTCTTAATCTTCTTACTAAATTGATTTTCAATTTCAGTTACAAAGATCTTAAACATGTCAAGCGCTTCACTTTTATTTTTCATAAGATATACAAAAGTATAGTCGGAACAGTCGTCAATAAAAGTAACAAAATAACGCTTTCTATTTCTGGTTAAAGTCCCATCAAGTTTCCATATATATCAGAATGTATTAAGTCTAAAGGTTCAGATTCTATAACTACTGATTTATGTGAACTCTTAGTTATATTAGTTTGACTGCAAAAACCACATTTTTCAAAATCTTTTAAGGATAACTTTGGAATTAAGCCTAAGTTACTTAAATTCGAAATTACACGTTTGTTCATATGACAAAGTCTAGCATGCCAAATATTAAAATCACACAACATGTAAGCAGAAGGAAACATTTTATTGATTTCAACATTCAATTTAAACATCCCATCAGTGGCGTACCCTTTCCCAACAAAAATACTATTTTTAGAAATAGTGTACAAATCTGCCCCTATAGTCTGAGTAAACCTTGCCTTATTGAGAAGAAACCCAGAAACCAGATTCTTCCTTATTTCTAGAGTGTGCATGACATCCTTCAGAATTAAGGCCTTTCCAGATGTGAATGTTAGTTCCACATCTCCAATACCAGCAACATTAGTGGTGTGGGAATCTCCCAACAACACTTTCTTATCTTCAGCAGCAGTGTATGTTTTAAACATAGCACAATCATAACAGACATGGCAGGAGGCACCAGTGTCTATCCATCATCCATCTGATCCACCAACAAGGTTGATCTCAGTTATCATAGCAACGAATTGCTCTTCTGTCAAGTTAGCCTGATTAGCAGGGCCTGGCTTGTTCCTGCACTTGCGTGCTATATGACCCTCTTTTCCACAGCGAAAATAGAGAAAAGGGGAAGGGCCATTTCTAGGAGGTGGTTGCTGCTTTGCAATTGGGGCCTTCGAAGAGTTCCCATTCTTGTTTCTATTCTTTGAAGAGCGATTCTGAATCTTTAGTGGTTTGCTATTTGGCTTCAGAACTGCTCCAATGAATTTCTTTTTCTTGTTATTTGCCACTAGAAGAACTTCATCTTTCTGGTCTTGCTTACGGGATTCTTCCTAAATTGTAAGGCGAGTTTTCAGACTTTCTAGAGAGAATTCTTTTGTTTTATGCCTGAGAGAATTTTTAAAATCTTTCCAAGCAGGGGGCAGTTTGTCAATAATAACAGCAATTTGAAACTGTTCATCGAGGGACATACCTTCAGTGATGATTTCGTGAGCAATTTTCTGGATTTCATGAGATTGAACTTCCACGGATCTGTCATCTGATATTTGAGGTAGCGGCTAACAACATACTTTTTGGCTCCAGCTTCCTCAGTATCATATTTCTTCTTCAAAGCATCCCAAACCTGTCTAGCAGTATTGCTGTCGGAACTGTAGTAATCATACAGATCATCAGCAAGTCCATTCAGAATATAATTCTTACATAAGTAATCATTATGTTCCCATTGGGTTAATTCAGTAGCTTTCTTATCCTTTTCTGTTTGTTCAGCATTTTCTGGAACAACAGGAATGTCATCCTTCAGAACGTTGGCAAGCTTTTTCGTGGTTAGAAAAAATAACATCTTTTGTTGCCATGGTTTGAAGTGACTTCCTTCAAACCGAAACGGTTTGTTGTATTCAGAAGCAGAAGAACCTGTCCTAGTAATTTCGTTAGTAGACATGGCAGTTCGAAAAACGTCTTAAAATTGTTTGAAAAACCAATTTGTCACCGAAAATATTACTGGGTTGAGTCGCGGACTAGGTCGCTCTCTTTAAGACGTTTCGAGGCACTTCCCGAAAGGTGCAAGGCAGATTATCAACCACGAAGTCCCCAAGATAAAACAGCCCAGATCACTGTATCGGAGTTCTACTGCACCGTAGAAAACCGTTCGAATTACACCCTCAATATGGCATTCTAACGACTACCACTCGTAATATGGCACGAAGGTCACTCAAGAAAAAGAAGAATAAGAAGAAGTAAGAACGGGGGGAGGAGAGAGAAAAGCCTCAGAAGCGGAGTGCTTTTGGTGTGATTTTTCAACTGAGGAGAGCCCTCTATTTATAGAGGAATTCCGCAACTGGATCAGAGAAAATGGTGCGATCCATCAGTGCGCTCCTGTTGACCATTCCAATCCTTGACCTCAGAAAACGTTTGCTCCGAAACCGCTGCCCACCCAAAACGTGCGCCTTTGACTACCTGAACATGCGCTAGGGTTTTGACTTTGAATAATGACCGGGCGTTTTGACCGGGCAAAAGGGGAAGACTGGATCAGATTATTAGGTAGACTCGGTGGAGGGCAGTTACGTAATTAACGCAACAATCAGAGATAAAACGCAAGCATTCAATTTTAAAAAATTAATCAAATAATAATTTTGTTTTAATTTTCATTTACTAAAAAATAATAATACACCACAAGACCAAAGCCAAGGCCCAGGCCCAGGCCCGAGCTGGGCCGGATGGACGGCGGCGGCGGCGCGCGCGCGCACGTGTGTGGTGGTCAACTTTGCTTGCGTTCTCCCTCCTTCACAAAATTGGGGTACCCCTTGGGGCACACCCCAAGGTACATACCTCCACCTTATATACCCTACTAAAGTGTGGTATCCCTCCTATGTGGGACTTCTCATTTTTTCAATTCACAACCACACTAGTTCAATAATGTCACCATTATTTCCAACAATCTTCCATTAATTTTTATCATCATTTCCAACATAATGCATCAATTAGGGAGTTTACATCTCGTTGATAGACATGACATCTCTCATAGGGACGTCTCCATCTAACGGGTAACTCTCTCCAATCAAAACGATGTAACTAGGTGCACCTACCCCCGTTAACAATTTCATAATTATAACAACGATTTTCAAAACACATATTTAAAAATCCGTTTCTCATTTCTTCGGAACTCATGGAAAACATATTCAACTATACATTAATTCAATATTTAATTACTTTATAACTTATAAACAAATCAAACTATAAACATAATATATACCAAAGACCATGAAAATAAATAAAGGATAAAACCGAGAAATAAAATTCAAAGGTTGTGTTCCCCAATTTTTTAAATAAATACTTTACCATAGAAAATGAATAAGATAATAATTATAACATAATAAAAATAAGTGACAATGATCGTCATCTACTCACAACTATGAAAAATCGACTAACTTTGTTCTCCAACAACTCCCAGAGAAACAGGCAGGACCTCAACTAATAGATCTGAGTATCAAAAATATTCTCAAGATTTTAGAAAAATTATTCTAAAGTTTTGCTAACTATATGAAACCATAAAAAGTCCTAAAAATCTACTCTAGTCACCTAAATAAGATTTTTAAACAAAACTATATTTTTCTAGAGATTCATTCTTAGCATTAGAGTTGTGTATTTACCTCAAAGAGTCTCAATAAACGCCTTTTAAAGAATGAGTACTTTTCTCCTTTCTTAACCCACTAACCCTAACCCCAAAATCTTAACCAAGAGCACTTGTAGGAGTATGAGAAGTTATACTTTTGGAGATGTTAAATTTGTTTTATGAGTTAAGCGTTTATGAGTGCAATTTGTGTCGAGAGAGAAGGAGAGAAAGGATTAAATGGAGAAAAAAAAATAAAGGTAGGATGGAATTGGTCTATTAGTTATATATTATTACTATTATTATTATTATTATTATTTTTAAAATGAAAGGATGTGTTTTACCTTTAAAGGAGCCCATTTATTCCAAGTAACCTTTAAAGGAATTGGTCTAACGTTGTGGCACATCGTAGCTTTCAAAGTATTGCATCAACAAATTGTAAGCTTCTTTCACCATATAAATGTTGCTCTGACATGAAGGCCAATGATTTGTGTCCTCAACTGCCAATGCCAAGTGTCCTCAACTCCATCCTACAAAACAAGATTAGCCAACAACACTCCTCGACTACATCTCGCTCCCACTAGAAAAGCCCTCACCTCCTCCCCCTCCCTATGCCATCAACCTCCACCCCCTTCTATATATTTCCGCAATCAAGATGTTTCTATCAGTAAGAGCCCCTAAGAGTCTATTGAACCTCTTCTCACCCAACAGATCTTCAGATAACCAAGGATCAAACCAAAAATTAGTTTGTTCACCGTTACCTACCTTTTTCACCAATCTATCCGAAAATCAATTCTCATGCACTCCATTACCTTTTGTTCAAACCTTGAATATCCATCCACCGAACATAATCCAAACGACCATTACTAATCCCATGCCCCTCTATAACTTCGTACTTGCTAAATATAAGAACAGTTATAATATATTATAAAAATCACCTATAATATATTAATTACATTACTTGCTAGAAAAATATAAGAACAATTATAATATATTAATTATAATTTATTATAATTTATTATAATAATAAACTACGAAAATTTTTGTTGATAAAAAATTAGTTAAAATTATTTTTTTATTATCGATAATATAAAAATTAGAATAATTATGATACACTAATTATAATTATTTTATTCTTCAACTTTTTTTATAATACTTTTTGAAAATTAGTTGCTAAAAAAATCATTGGAGAGTATAATTCATATATGAGATAAATATTAATCATTAATCAATTAGTTAAAATATAACTTTACATCTACTAAATAAAATTAAGATTACCAATATGTACTGTTTATAATTCATTATAAAAATAGGACACATTTTTGTCACTATTGAATTATTTAGAATTTGTATTTTATTAATACCGATGACATATGAATGATTAGAATTATAATATATTAAATATAATATTTCGCACTAAATTTTTTACGTTTTATTTTGGCAATGAATCATTAAAGATGTTGTTGAAGTGTACAATTTATATACATGTTTTTCGCTAATCAATTAATTATAATATACTAATTATAATTTATTATAAAAATCGTGTAGAGACAAATATTTTTCCATAAAGAATAAGTTAATATTAATGTTTTTTTAACATTATCGACATAAAAACAAAATCAATTATAATACACCAACAAATTCTCACTTATAAGATTGAATAATCATACACAAGAAAATTATCGCTGATAAAATTTCACTTTTAAAAATTTTCAAAATAATTATCATACACGGAACAAGTTGTTCCTAATGAGATTGAACTATCATACAAAAAACAAGATTTCACATATGAAATTGAACTATCATACACATGACAATATTTCACTTATGAGATTGAACTATCATACACGAGACAAGTTCTCTCTGATAAAAGTTTCAAAATCACTAACATACATGTTGTCGTGTCTGGATTGCCTGCGAAAAAGGAGTCGTTGAAGTTTCAATAACACAAGAAATGGGTTTGAATTGTGTTATGTTTGTTAAAGCAGTTTTTAAATTTTAATAGTAACTCGGTGATTAAGGCAATTTGGAAAATAAAAGCAAAGAGTAAAGGAAGATCACATAAGGAATTTTATAATGGTTCACCACCAACTTGGTTGGCTACATCCAGTGTAAAGGAAGATTTTCTCAATTTTTTGCAAAGTAGTTTGATGAGAATTGTTATAAGATTTTTCAATTGCAGTTTTGTTGTTCTACTTGCTGAAACAAAAAGAACTCCTTTTATGGATGCAATTTTGAACATTTGTCTTGCTTCAGTATTAAATTGAAACATTGCCTTGTTTCAATTTTTTTCTTTTCTGAATCGTTACTTTGAACCAGTGCATTGCTGTGTTGTTTCACTTTTGATCGTTACTGTAAATTTTGAATTTTTGTTGCTTTTGTCGGTGATGAACCTTTTGCAAACCGTTTATACCAATTAAAAAATACTTAGCCAATATTTCTATTCGGTGCAATTTGGTAGCTAACTGATTGGAACTTTATTTGTATTTTTCCAATTCTGTTTCGGAAATTTGACATCCTCCAGATTTAATATTAGAGGCAAAATTGTCAATATCAGGATTACATCTTCAAAGTCATACACAACTTCTTGAATTGTTGACCTTCATCAGAGGCATTGACTTTTTCAAAGACATTGACTTTTTGTCATAAACATTGACTTTTTGTAAATTAAATATGGTGCATTGACTTTTTTAGGTGTGTTGCCTTTTACCAGAGGTGTTGACTTTTAGAGCCGTTAACTTTTGTCAGAATTAGAAGTATGAAAGTCAGAGTCATTGTGTAAATACTAAAAGCAGAGCTAGAAGTATCAAAGTCAGATTGGAGTGTGTCAATATTAGAAGTAGAATCATATGTTAATGTGTGAATATCAGAGGCAAAGTCAATAATCTGTTTGTGTTGAATTACTTTCAAAGGCAGAGACAACTTATCATAACATGTTGTATATTAGAGTCAGAGCGAGTTTATCAGATTGAACGCTTCATAGCCAGCAAAGGGCGCGCTTCTTCTAATTGTGTTGTTTCCTCTATTCATTGTGTTTCCTCTGATCATTGTGTATCCTCTGATTAGTGCATATCCTATGATCTCTGTGTTTACTTTGATTCTGTTGTATCCTCTAATTCTTTTGATTCATCTAATTATGTTGTTCCCTCTAGTTCTGTTATGTTCCTTTGGTTCTATTTTGTTCCCTCTGGTTCTATTGTTTTCCTCTGATTTTTATTTGTTTCCTCTTATTTTATCCGTTTCCTCAGATTTTATATGTTTCCTCTGATTTTTGCCATTTCCTCTGATTTGTTCCTAGGTCTGGAATGTACCTTTTTATTCTATTTTTCTGCACACTTAATTTAGAATATTAGTACATTAAATTGTTTTCACAAACTTCCTTTTGTTATCAACAAAACTAAAAAAGAATTGTTCTTCAAAACCATCTTGGTTCCAACAGTCGCCTCTAATTTTATTTTATTAACGAAAAAATTAGATAAAACCTAAAATATTAGAAGTTTATATGTATTTATTTTGATGAAATATATATATATATATATATGTATGTAATGTACAAGGTATCGGAAATGTTACCTAAGACTTCTATTTATACTAGTAAATTAAGTTTTATTATTTTAGAAATAATATTTGTCATTATTGCTAATTAGGTTAAATCAGTTACAACTTTTTAAAAAATACTGGTATATATTTTTTGATTTTTTCTACAACAATTTAAACCCACATATAGCTTTAAAAGCAAAGTAATAAAAGTCTATCCATGTAATCAATGTTTTTAACTTCTTTCACATGCAAAGTATTTTGGAAATTCAACTTATTGCGACGTTTCCATTAGATCTTAACATTTCATGACAGTAACTCGAGAAAATTTTCAAACTTAAAGGATTACATGCGTAATTTAATATATCTTAAAAGCTAATGATTCAAACGAATGTTGCTTAAAGGACTGAATCGAAAAAAATAAACTTAAATGACTTAAGCGAAAATTGAACTAAAGTTAAAGGACTAAAGATGTATTTTTGCCTATTTTTATATGTTTCACTTTAGTTTAGATATATAACAGATAAATGAGATAAGTTTGCAGTCGTATTTTAAAAATCTTCATCTAATATTTGAAATATATTCACAATTTGTATAAATTGATATATTATTTTTTAAGTCTAGTAGAAAAATAATATTAACCTTGAACCGTTCAATCGGATATTTTACAAGTCATTTAGATAAGATTCAATCAGCTATTCATTTGTACAATATGCATGATTAACATAGAAGATACATTTCCTTGAAAAATTAACTTTTTAAAGGAAATAAGCCTAAAAGCTACATTAACTCTTACATCAAAATTTGGCCTTATAATATGCAGTGAAGTATGATGATGAAAATTAATACCATAAAGTACTTAAGAGTAGATAATTTCCTCCAAGAGATCATCAAGAATCAAATCATCTAGCTCAAGGCCAACACATTCAGAATCAAATTGGAGATCCATCCACCCATCATTTTTTGCTAGATCCTTACTAACATAGTAATCCAATGATGGATAAGGCTCAGAAGTTGAATTAAGATACCAACTAATAAGTTTCCATACTTTATGGAGAACATTATCTCCTCCACTTGGCAATGGATGAACATAAGATAGATAAGACAAAGGTCTAGGATAATAACTGTATGATCTTCCAAAAATCTCCAACAATCCTTCATTAACTATATCAAATAGAAGAAGATGATTACAATGTCCACCTTCATCACAATTACCAGAACAATCAGGATCAAGAAGTAAACATCCCTCTAATTCTTCATAAACTGATGGATCAAGTGGTTGTTTATCAGAATACCATATTCCAAAAGATTCATGGCTAGTGAAACCTGAGAGTTCTAAGACTTTTTTAACATAATTAAATGCAGCTTCATTACTTTCATCAACTTCCATGCATGGAATTTCATATCCAAATTTCAGAAAACTCTCTCCAATATCAATTATCTCAGAGTGGTCCAGTTTAGCCTCTTGTTTCTCAATCATATTATTGAATTCATAATAAGCTGGATCTAACTTCAATTCTTGATCTGATTCTGTACAACCATCAACATTACATTAATTAATTCAAACATGAAGAACCATGGTGAATGTAATGGTTTATAGCTATAGCAAATATGTTCTCATTTTTTATTGGTGCTTGTATCCTAGTTTTTGTATTACTTCAACCTAGTTCTCATTGTTATGTTATCTGAAAATAGAATATTCTAGTTGTTAATTTATACATGGGGAAATATATAGATTTAATTTTTGGAAAAAGTAAAAAATAAAATTAAACTAAGCTTAACATTCACAAAAAACATATGCTAAAGCTTACTTGTCACAAACATGCAGGCACAAAGACAATGAATTTGAATTATATGTTAAGAAAGACATATTGAAATGTTCAAGTATAAAAATGACCAAATAAATATACCTTCGAATACATTTAAGTTTTCCAACTCAAATGTACAATCTAAGAAGCTTGTGTCAGAAGAGAAGGCTGAGTTTGCTTCAACCAACAATGTACTAGATTCTGTTGTATATCCAATGTCCTGTTCATTGTAAGCACCACATTCACTGTCTCTCAAGTTTCCTAAATCATCAAATCCTAAGCTATTTTTTGTTTTTATCTCATCATTAACATCTGATCCTGATCCTGATTCTGAAACACTCCTAACAAGAGCTTCTTTTTGTTCATCATTCAAAATGCTTTCTTCATTTTCATGATCAGAAAGTGTAGGTGACTGAATTTGCTGATCAGTTACACTTTTGTTTATGGTTCTATCTTCTGGTTTTCTTATTGAATTTTGAGGAGATAAAAGAACAGAAGGTTCCTCAATTTGGTTGAAGTGAGATTTTATATTAGGCATTGAGAGAAACCTTTTAATGGATTTTGGTGTCTTTATTATTGAACTTCTATCTTCTGTTTTCAATCTTAAGCTCTCAGTCTTAGGATGCTTGACTTCATTGTTAACTTCATTGTGACAACAAGTCTCATAAAGCTGAGAATATCTATTAACTGATTCTTTTAGTGATGAAGTCCTCATGCTTGATAGTTGTCTCTTATTGTTCCAGTAAGACGAAAGGTGATTACGGGAACCACTTGTGCTGCCACTGTCTTTTCCTTCTCCATTAGGTACTTTAGATTGTTCATGCATCAACTTCCTTACATTTTTGGCAAATTTGTTTCCGCGAGGAATTTTGTCGAGTATACCATCCATGGAAATGCGACGCTTTTCATTTTTGCTTTCTTCGATTATATGTTTTATTTTCTTTCTAAGATCCTTGAAGTTTTTAGTCTTTACACTGTTGGCTACCTGGGATGATTCTGATAAAATGTTACGGTCTCTTTCAACCAATTCTTGATCAACTTTATGTAATGAAGAAGTTGATGGTTTGTGAAAATCTCCTAAAGGCTCAAACATGGATACATTTGGAGTTTGTGACTGTATCTCCCCTTTTGAAATGAAAAAATCATCTACCATTTGGTTTATCTCTTGTCCTATCTCAGAATCTTTGGTTCCTGATGATGAACCACAAACAGGTAACGAGATCGAGTTGGCTCGTCTCGATTTACTATTGAGAGAGTGTTGTTGATTATGAATTTGGAATGGTAAAGGAGATCCAGGATCATTTATATATTTCAATAGAAAGTCCTTGTTTGTGTTTATGACATCTAGAGCATCAAGAAAATCCTTGAAAAGATGCGGTGAAGCATCGGTTGTAAATATTTTCGCATTCATCAACTTTTCTTCAGGTAAACTTTCCCTAGAAGAACTCAAGTTTTTTGTATCAGTCCATGAACTATGATGCTTATGAATCTTATCATCTTCCAAAGACTCACTAGAAAACATTTCACCACACTCGACACATTTGTCATTATAACTGATCGGTTTCCTACCTGAGAAAACAGGTGACAACACATCCAATGTGCCTGCGGCGAGGTGGTTTTGAAAAGTTTCAATAACTGGTTCAGGATTCTCAACTGTTAACAACATCTCACTAAGTGGATCAACCTCTATGTGGTGAACCGAATTTACGCGAGTTAGCTGTGATTTTGTAGGACAGGTTGAGCTTCTCTTGTGTCTACCCTTCTTTTTGTATTTATCCTCAATAAGAAGTGCTTTTATTCTTGACTTTATAGATTGTTTTTCATGTGGAGTGGACTGTACCAGCTTTTCTTCAACCTGGAAAACTTTATATTAAATATTGTAGAAAATCTATCTCAACTTTATTTCAATAATCATCCAAGTACGATCCTAATCTGTTTAAATAGACTATACTATATGGAATTAGCTTAATTAACATATGTACAAATAGATTATGCTATATTTTCAATAGATATATTACTTTCATTATAATGTCAACTAAATGTGTCGTATCATGTCATATCATAGTGACTAAAAGCAAATGAAACATACTTAGAGAAACATACTTAGAGAATTTTGTAGTCCTGCAATCAATGCATTAGAGGTCGTTTGATTGAGATCAGACAGTGAAGATTTAAATCTTGATAAATAAATAAAAAATATTGTAAGTAACTCATCAAAATTGGTTGTTGAGATCTTCCTAGAGTCACAATTCTAGTTGAGGGGAAAATAATGGTTGATAAGTCAAACAGAGCCAAAAACAAATAGAACATTACCAGAAAGTCACAAACATATTATCTTTTACTTACATTAGATAAATGTGTATTTGGATTTAAAACTACTGCCATGTTATCAACCCCAGAATCATCAGAAGTTCCTGGAATTTCATCTCCTACAAAGTGAAAAATAAGTTGACATTTAACAAGTGGAAATAGAAACTATGTAGCAGAAAAAATTATGCATATATATATATATGCTGTGAGAATAAACAAACCAATTGTTCCAAGTTTTGTTTTGCTCTATGATAGGTAATAGGTTTACTTAGGCTAAAATAACAGTAATAGGTCAACATGGATGGACACACATGTTTGTCCATAGATTACAGATAAATACAGTTGGAAGCAATCCACTCAGTTTTACAAAAAGGTCCGCGATTACGATCAGGGTAGTGACATCGAGATTCGACTTCAATTGAGGCCACATCAAACACATTTGAATGTGAAGTTCTTCGCAATCTTAAAAATTGTGTCACGACTATGATTTAAATAATTAGTAGATGCTAATTTGCGTGTTATTCGGTGTAATTTAATATATTAGTGAGTATAAAATAATATGTAATTTAAAAGTAATTTAATATATTACTAAATACTTAAACATTTATGTGTTGAAAGATAAATATATTTTTTAATAACTATACATATATATATATATATGTGTGTGTGTGTGTGTGTGTGTGTGTTAGGTTTACTTTAGTACTCCACTAAATGATATTGTGTATCTTTCAATGTATTATAACATTCATTCATGAGTGGTAACTTGTTAAAAATAATATTCATAATAGTGTTTAAAACATTGAAACAATTTTTTACAGGTGCAAATATAGTTGATATATATGGAAGGAACACTACAAAGCATAATAGAAATTTCTAAAGGTTCAAAATAATAATAATAATAATAATAATAATAATAATAATGTTTGTTATATAATAAAAATGTTAGTTAAACAAAAATTCAATAATGTAACCAAATTCTATAGTATAGTATTTTGGATGAAGAGCAGTTTTAATTACTTTAACTATTGTTTCTTCTAAATAAATAGAATGTGAAATGAAATTTTCAAATATTTATTTTCCATGGTCAATAAACTTCAAGAGTGGATTAAAAAATATTTTAGGCAAGAAGAGTTTATCGATGTTTAAGACATAGGAAGTTTCGAGTAAATAGTGAAATGATTAGAAGTACTTCGTTTTCAAATATGTAGTAATATTCATTTTTATTTTGTTCCCATTATGATTTTTGTTGTTTTAAGTATAAAAAGAAAAAAGTGCTATGAGATACACGCACATTCAACATCATAGGAAAAAAACTATTTTCCTATGCAATGATAATTATATGTGATTTTCAACAATAATTGACAATAATAAACAAACATTATTATTGAAGTATCTGTCGATTGAGAGTGTGTCACATATTGAAATAAGTGTGGTTTGGTTGCATTTCATAATGTCTTTATCATTGACACGTGACTTGAATCAAATGCAAGAAGGTGATTGAAAAATAGTGGATGGATATTTCTGTGTGTATGTAGTTGAACTTGCATTGTGATGCTTTGAAAACATTCGGTGGTTTTTTTTTACTGAATTGAAATATTTGATAAGTAATCATAGACTTCAAGTGTATTGATATTAAAGTCTAGTGGATGGATATATGTTTGCGTGTACGTAGTTGAATTTGCATTGTGATGCTTTGAAGACATTGGGTGATTGTTTTGTATGAGTTATTAAAATAAAAAGTTTGATAAGTAATAAGAGCCTTTAAGTATATTGATATGAGAGTCTTTAAGTGTATTGATGGGCCATTGAATGATAAATTGGAGTTGAAGTTGTAAAACGTATGGAATAATGGAAGGTCTGATAAGTAATCAGAGCCTTCAAGTTTATTAATATCAGAGTCTTTAAGTGTATTGATAGGTCATTGAATGATAAATTGGAGTTGAAGTTGTTGAATGGTAAATTGGAGTTGAAGTTGTTGAATGGTAAATTGGAGTTGAAGTTGTAAAGCGTATGGAATAATGAAAGGTTTGATAAGTAATTAGAACCTTCAAGTATATTGATATCGGAGCCTTTAAGTGGATTGACGAGTCATTGAATTGTAAATTAGAGTTGAAGTTGCAAAACATATGGAACAATTGTCCTCGGATGAACAAATGAAAGGGTTTGTTTTACATATTAGTGAAGCAAAATAGAATGAAAGTAGAAGATGGAAGAAATGGTGTGCTTTGAAAGGTATTACATCAGAATTTTGACAAATATTGGAGTCGTAGCATAAGTAAAGATGATTTGTCATTGATAGAATTCAAACCTCTGTTTTGATATATTATAATAATAGATAGATAGATTCTCAATATATAAAGGATAAATGAATCAATAGTTGATTTGAATTAATCACATATGGATCAATAATCCAATCAAAATTTTGCAAATATATCCCCAATTATGACCAGAATTGTGACATCAAGATTTTTATGTAACTTAGGCCGCATCAAACACATTGACCATGATGTTCTCGACAATATCAAAAGTTGCACTAAGACCGCAATTTAAAACATTATTTCCAATATAAAAAGACTAAATAAATAATAAATTTATTTGAATTAACATCATATAAAATAGTAGTTACTCTTTTTGATCACAAATATAAACAAAAGTTAAAATATTTTTGGCTTAAATTTTAAGTAAAATTTATCATTATTTTTGCTTATATATGCTTACTTGCTTCGGGACTTCCACCACTATGCCTTCTATGGGTAAGCCTTCTCTTGACATGACGCCAATGATGATACTTTATTATATGAAGAATTCCCCATACTCTTCCTGGATGAGTTTCATGAGTTTGATGACTATTGATTCCATTAGATATTGCACCCTCTTTATCCCTAATTCTCTTTCCCATGTCTAGCCAAATTCAATATCAACGCTTTGTATATATAATCCTTCAAGCCAAAGAAACCTAATACATGTCACAAAATAAATATCAAGAACATGAACAAGTAGTATTATATAAGCAAATTAGTATTGAAAAAATTAGCATCTTTGTATTAAAAATTAAGCAAAGGTAAAAGACCAATTATATAATTTTTTATAAAGGGCATTAACATTTATCAAAATTGCTAACTGGGTTAAGCGTAATGGTTATAAGGCTTGATAGAGATTAAGATAAATCACTTAATTCTAAGTATAACAACAATAAATTAATGTCCCAAATTGATTTAATATTAAAATTAATATGAATTACAATTGAAGAATCTAAAGTTCAATGTTTGAAAAAGTATGCGAACAAAGAAGAAAAACGTCATCCATAATGTACAAACATTTCCTAATTATGAATGTTAAAAAAAAATGATAAAATTCACAGAACATTTGAGATCAAAGAATTGCGGCTCAAGAAAAAGATGAGAATCAATCTAGAATTAAAAATGTATTAGACAAAATAAAATTTGAAATTTATTTAATAAGCATTATCAACATTATCATTCATTAACATATGTATTCAATATGTATTTTTTTTTTGAATGTATGATCATAGAACAACATAATTACCTTTAGGCAGCCATAACCAAGACCGAAAATTTTGGGCTTGTGCATAGATGGATACATCTTGGTAGCGAAAGAGAAAGTGTCATAAAATTTGAACACATAGAAATAAAAAATAAAATATTAGTTTTATTATTCTAGTGATGACACGTGACAAATACAACAAGTGGTGTAAAATTCAGCTTAAAAAAGTAATGAATCTATCTATTAATATCATATCATATTAAAAATCCAAAATAACGAGTTTGTATCTATTTTCTTCACGAACGATGCTATTTGTGGGGGAAGAAAATGCCAACAAATCAATACGAAGTAGAGATAACCAATTAAAACAAAATGTTCGCCCAAATGCACACATTGGTAATGAGAATGCGATAAAAAAACTCCATTTAGTTGTACTAGTCCAAAAGTTGTACTCATTTCACGATGTTACAACGCACGGGTTAACATCTAGTTATTATTACTTTGACTTAATTGTACTTCTGGTCCCTCTATTTTAGGTGAAAAGCGAAAGTAGTCCCCTCATTTTGTTTGTCCCTAGTTTTAGTCCCCAAACAGATTTTGAGTCCAAATCATGATGAGTTGTCATTTTTTTATGACGTGTCAAAAAAACGATGACGTGGCAGATGTCTATGTGGATTAAAAGTGATTATTATATTATTTCAAATTAAAAAAAAATTCAGCTATTATTATAATTATTGTTGTAATTTTTAAAAGAAAAGCAAAAAATAAAAATAAAAATTCAGCCACCATCGGCCCCAATTCATCCAAGCAACCCTAAAATCAAAAGTAAAAAATCATCCCCAATTCATCGTCTTCCGTTCGTCCTCTTATTCTTCTTCATCCTCTTCATCGTCTTCCGTCAGTTGGGTCGTCTTCTTCTTCACTGTGTTCGTCTTTTTCTTCATCTGGGTTCGCCATTCATGTTCATTATTTGTTCTTCCGTTGTTTGCTCTTCTTCATCTGGTTCGTTTCTTCTTCCGTTGTTTCTTCTTCGTCATCTGGTTCGTTTCTTCTTCCTTTGTTCGTTGTGTTTTTTGGGGAAAAAAATGTCTTCTAATTCGTATTTAGTTACAAGCAACAATTCTCATTTGAGAATTAGAAGGGAGAATGTTTGTGTGGACTTGAATCTCCTTTGTGTACTTCTTGGACGACTGAAAATCCAAGTCGAAGGTTTCATGGTTGTGGATTTTATAAGGTAACTATTTGTCAAAATTCTGGATTTTATTTTTTGTTGTATTTTTTCGAGATTATGAAAATTTATTGAAAGAAGATTCAATTTTTTTTTTGTTATGTTGTTTCTGTTACAGGGTAAAAAGTCTTGCAATTTTTTTGAGTGGTTTGATGAGCCAATGACAGAACGAGCAAAAGAAGTTATTATTTCTTTGATGAAAAGGATTGATGAATTCAAGAAGAAAGACAATGTGACAAAAAATCATGATGATGAACTGAAGTTGAAGTTGAAACACATGAGGGGTTTTCTGGCACTTTCATGGCTCTTGATTATTGTTCTTTTGTTTATTGTAATATTGAAGTAATTAAAATGATTGGATTAAGGGTGTTTTGTAATGATGATTAAGGGTGTTTTGTAATGATAATTAAGGGTGTTTTGTAATGATGATTAAGGGTGCTTTGTAATGATAATTAAGGGTGTTTTGTAATG
Source organism: Cicer yamashitae (assembly GCA_037974755.1). NCBI lineage: Eukaryota > Viridiplantae > Streptophyta > Magnoliopsida > Fabales > Fabaceae > Cicer > Cicer yamashitae. The sequence continues at coordinate 35,930,336 of JBBPBQ010020324.1, read as the reverse complement.
ATGATTAACGGTGTTTTGTAATGACTGGATTATGGTTTAAATTGTAATGTAATTGGTATTATTGTAATTCAGTTGTCTATTCAGTTTGATTAACGGTGTTTTGTAATGATTGGATTATGATTAAGGATGTAATTCAGTTTGGCTCTTGATTAATGATGTAATTCAGTTTTGTAATGATGTAATTCAGTAATTCAGTTTGGTACCATTTGGTATCATTGACTATTCAGTTTGTCAAAATAATTAGAATTCAAGTCACAGTAATCAGAATTTAGGTTGCAAAATAATCAGAATTCAAGTCACAATCAGTACATCATTCCATCAACATACTATTGCATTACAAAATAATCAGTACATCATTCCATCAAAACTTAGGTCCAAAAAGTACTGCATTACAAAATAAAATTCCCAAGTATCATTACATATTCATAATAACCAAAATAAAATTCAAGTCATAATCAGTACTGCATTACAAAATAAAATTCCTAAGTATCATTACATATTCATAGTAACCAAAATAAAATTCACAAGTTTAGTTCCTTCAATTGATTTGTGAATCTTGAGTTTGTGGAGCTTGTGAATCCTGAGATAAAACTGTTGGTGTTTCTCCCTCATCTCCTCCAACCCTTGTTGTCTTTGTTTTCTTTGTTCTGTTGACGTTATTTCCACCTTTTGGTATCTCTCTATCTGCTGCACTTTTACCCTTGCATGTCCTCGTGTTGTGGCCAAGCTTCCTATAGTTTTTATATTTCACAGTTCCAAACCGTCTTGGTAGTATGTTAGAACCTTTTGGCTCATCATTGGACCTGTTCCTTTTTTTCTTTGGTCTACCCGGTGCTCTTCTCATGATTGGGGGATTTATAGGCTCTCCATTTGATGCTTGCCAAAGTTTTGGTCCATTTGATGGCATTATAATGTAAGAGTAACATGTCAAGAAGTTTGTTTTCCTATTTAAACAAATACCATAAACAGCATGTTAAAACAATACCAATATGCAAAAACAAAAACTGCATGTTAAAACAAGAGCATGTTAACACAGAATACCGGTCAAATCCCACTTACGACAAGCACAAGTTCTTTTGTGTAGATTTACTGTATAAGTATCTATACCATTTGTGACACTAAACAAGTTAAAATCATCATCTCCATGCCAAGTTGGGAACCAACCCCCAGCTGCTCTTTTTGCCTTTTTCAATATTTGTTGAATCTTAGGACATATATTGCCTCTATATCGTAGCATGAGCTCTTTCTGTTTGACAATCCTTACTTTAATGTAATGTTTCAAACCTTCAAGTAATGTTATGATAGGCTTATCTCTATACTCTAATACAGCCATGTTGAAAGCCTCACACATGTTGTTTACTTGGAGGTCACATTGCGTATCAGTGTGAAATGTTGACCTAGCCCACATAGATGGTGGGAGTTGCATCATGTCTTTCCAAGCATCTTCATTGATTGCCTTAATTTTTTGCATTGCTTTCTCCCAATCCTGGACCACCGTAGCCCTTGCTGCCAACCAAAGAAGTTCTTTCATATGTCCTCCGGGATACATATTTTCCAATTTCCATACAAGTGTTTAACACATAATCGGTGTTCCACATGGGCCCCAATGTTGGCAATGGCAGGTACCAATCCCTGAAACAAGTCAATATCAGTTTCAGATCAGATTCGATCAGTATAATTCAGCAAATATCAGTTCAGGTATTATAACAAATATCAGTTCAGATCAGTATAACAAATATCAGATCAAATCAGCAGAATAAACCAAGGCAATGGCAGTAAATTCAGTAAATTCAGATAATTCAGTTCAGATCAGTATAACAAATATCAGATCAAATCAGCAGAATAAAACAAGGCAATGGCAGCAAATTCAGATAATTCAGTTCAGATCAAATCAGCAGAATAAAACAAGGCAATGGCAACAATTTAGTTCAGACAGCAAATCAAATAGCATAATCAGATTGCAATTCAGATCAACAAATTCAGATTGCAATTTAGTTCAGACAGCATAATCAAAAACATTGCTAATGTAATTCATATTGCAATTTAATTCAGAAACTTCAGCATAATCAGATTGCAATTCAGATCAACAAATTCAAATTGCAATTTAATTCAGAAACTTCAGCATAATCAAACAGCATAATCAGATTGCAATTCAGTTCAGACAACATAATCAAAAACATTGCTAATGTAATTCAGATTGCAATTTAATTCATAAACTTCAACATAATCAAACAGCATAATCAGATTGCAATTCAGATCAACAAATTCAGATTGCAATTTAATTCAGAAACTTCAGCATAATCAAACAGCATAATCAGATTGCAATTCAGATCAACAAATTCAGATTGCAATTTAATTCAGAAACTTCAGCATAATCAAACAGCATAATCAGATTTCAATTCAGATCAACAAATTAAGATTGCAATTTAGTTCAGACAGCATAATCAAAAACATTGCTAATGTAATTCAGATTGCAATTTAATTCAGAAACTTCAGCATACATACCTTTTGCTGATATAAAATGAATGCATATTGTCTATGTTGAACATTGTTGAGGTCATCCAGTAAAAGATCCAGAAACCATTGCCATGAGTTTCTTGTTTCCGCTTCAACAACTGCATATGCAATGGGAATCATTTGATTATTCCCATCTTTACCTATTGCAGCTATTAACTGACCGCCATATTCTCCATTCAAGAAACAAGCATCCAACCCAATTAAAGGCCTGCACGTATTAGCAAACGCAGCCTTACAAGCCTCCAAACGTACATATATTCTCTCAAAGACAAGTCCAACATCAGTCATACCACACTTAATAATAACCGTAGAGTTTGGATTGGATCTCCTAAGTTCATCGGCATATTCTCTCAAGTGTGCATATTGCTCCCTTTGAGCACCTTGAATCATTTCTATGGCTCTTACTTTGGCTCTATATGCTTGATATGTAGACAACTTCACACCCCATTTATCAAGCGCCTCAACAATCAATCCCTTGGGTTTCATTTCAGGTGTTTGTCTCAACATAGGAACGAATTTCTTGGCAAGCCATCCAGTCTTAGCTTGTCTATTTTTTGCCCTCCTATGACATGTATGATCATCTGTGAAACTCACAAATTGCCAATATTTGTTTAAAGTCCTCTTACTAATCCTCATGTAAAATGGACATTCTGGCTCACACCTAACAATGATTCTCTTTCCATCATTCTTTTTGAAATACAAGTTTTCTTAGTCTCCATTGCAAAATCTTTAATGGCATTCTTAACCAGCTCTTTTGTATTGAATTTTAGGCCCAACTCAAACCTTACTTCATCACCATTTTCAGGTTGGTTAAATGTAGGAAATTTCCTAACATCCTCTTCATCAACTTCACTTCCTGGTTGAGTATCCAAATCATCAGAATTCACATCATTTTCTTCAAAATCAGTTGCAGAACTAGGCCTTGGGTTTACTCTTGGGTTTGCATGTCTTTTAGATGAATTTTCATCACTTACAACATTAACAAATATCTCAGTTGGTATTTCAGAAATCCAATCCCAATCCTCACCCTCATAGAACTCACCCATATCATCATCTTCATCGTCTGAATTAGCAATATAATCTTCATCTTCTTCACTCAGATAATCTTCACATACTCCTTGTCCAGTTTCATGGTGGATTGCTTCAGATTCAGGTTGAATTGCTTCAGATTCTAGTTGAATTGGTTTAGGTTGAACTGGTTCAGATTCTGGTTTATCTGGTTCAGTTTGAACTGGTTCAGATTTTGGTTGATTTGGTTCAGTTTGAACTGCTTCAGATTCTGGTTGATCTGGTTCAGTTTGAACTGCTTCAGCTTGAACTGGTTCAGTTTGAACTTGTTCACCTTCACCTTGGAGTTTTTCAGCTTCAATTGGCTCTTGAATTGGATTTTCATCACTAACAATAGGATTGTCTATAGAGTGTTCCACAAAGACTTCAATTACGTTGAACCCTTTGACATCTTCAGCAAACTTTACTGCATCATCATCATTCTTTAGAGGTCTAAGTCCGCGTGTAAATGAGTACTTGGGATGTTGGTACCACAAACATTTAATATTCATATATCCCAATCTTTTGACCAATTTAGTAATTTGCATGTGGGACATTAAGTCTATATCCCAAGACCAACTCATCTCATCCACTTGGGCCCAAACGTATATCTTCACTGGGTGGTTTACAAAACTACCCACATGGTTAATTCTTAACCTAACTCTGTGGACTTTAGCTGGCCTACACAAAACAAACCATTGAATAACTCAGTCAAACTAAGCCTAAAACAAACTACACATGGACCACAAAATAATACAATAAAGGATATGGACCACATTATTAAAAAGGCATAAAGGCATACAGTTCTGTGTAGAGACAAAAGTTTGGTCCTAAAATCAAAGTTCAATACAGAGTTAAATAATGTTAATAATAAAGCAAAGCGAAAACCCCAAAATCAGATACCTAGCACAAAACTTTGTATCTTCTTTCATCCATGAAGATAGAGAGAACTCAAAATGACCTCCACTCGCCATTGAAACTCCGCTGAAAAGGATGAAGAAGAAGAACACGAATGACGAACACGAACAGTGAAGAAGAAGACGATGACGAACACGAACGGAAGACGATGATGAGCACGAATGGAAGACGATGACGAACGAACGGAAGACGAACGCGAACAGAAGACGATGACGAACGAACGGAAGAATGAAAATGGAAGACGAACACGATGAAGAACGGAATTGGGGCTGAATCGTTGAATTAGGGTTCACACGTTAATTGGGGCTGATTTTTTACTTTTGATTTTAGGGTCACCATTGATTTTAGGGTTGGCTGAATTTTTATTTTTATTTTTATTTTTTGCTTTTCTTTTAAAATTTACAACAATAATAATAATAATAGCTGAATTGTATTTTTTAATTTGAAATAATATAATAATCACTTTTAATCCACATAGACATCTGCCACGTCATCGTTTTTTTGACACGTCATTAAAAAAATGGTAACTCATCATGATTTGGACTCAAAATCTGTTTGGGAGACTAAAACTGGGGACAAACAAAATGGGGGGACTACTTTCGCTTTTCACCTAAAGTAGGGGGACCAAAAGTGCAATTAAGCCTATTACTTTTGAAACACATGAATCACAAGGAAATGTAATGCTATGCATGAGTTTAGACTCTACTTCATAATGTGGTACCATTCTAACTCTAAAGTACTTGGTTAAGAGGCTTGATACTATGCCACCACCCGAATGGACGGACAATTCAAATTGGCCTTGTCCTCATAGATCCCCTCAACTCAACCTGAGGCACATATACGCCGCGATAGTTGAGGTAAACGTGTGTTGCGTGGTAGCTCCCGAAATTTGGAGGGCTACCTCCAAGTCACCTAGGAATTCCCCACCCGAATACCTCTAAGGTTTAACAATCTTGCCTTAAGGCTCAACAGCAGACCACCACGATCAGGCTCATTCAGTTGTACTTCCCTGAAATCACTAGGCTTATCAATCCCTATCTATATGATGACAAAATAATCTCCGCTTCAAAAATTCTCAATATTTATTTTTTCCCCTAGCCTATGATACTCATTAAGACCGTCATCTCAAACACAAATTGGAATCACCACTATTTCATTAACTATGGGGTTACTTCAATATTCTCATCACAATTTTATAACATCACTATCTTTAATCATACATCATCACATAAACTCATCACAAATTTATAGCATCACTATCAAAAGGCTAATACCCCAAGTAGCAAGCCCTAGATGAATCGTTGGAAAATATGGTTTTTCCGTTCATCTCACAATATATTATACTCATGAATTCAAACGCTCTCTCACCCTTACCTTATTTCGATGCTTTCACACGCGAATACAAGTCCACAAGCAAAAGCCTTTGTTCTTTGAATCCTTGCCTTCAATCGATCTAACTCGACAATTTATGGGTAAACGTCATAAATAAATTATGATAACACATTCTAAAATGATCAATTTTGAAATTAAGTCAAATAAACTTACCCCAATTTGGAAAATAATCAGTGGATAATATAGTCATTGTTTACACGGTCGTTTTGGTGTTGGTTTAACTCAAATCGGACTTACTGTGAAGAAGAACGGTGCAAAATAGCAAATTTTATAAATGGAGAAGTCGGATATTTTAGAGAGAAATTGGAATGGTAAAAAATATGAGAAAGTGTGTTTAATTGACTAACTAACTGAATGAAACAACATACTGAAATTTTGACGAAAATGGAAAAAGTCTTCTAGAACAGTTATCAATCACTGGTGGCAAACGATAATCCTACTTTTTTGTTTTCTCTTTCTAACGGTTGATGGTACTCTCCCGTTCCTTTCTTATATTTTTTTTTATTTAATTAGATTTTACTTGCATATGGGCTAGCCCATAAAACACATTTTACTCTTTTGTTTTTTTATTTTTATTTTTTAAAATCAAACCAACAATTACCAAAGCTATTTGTTTTTAACACTTTTTCTAAACACAATTTAATTACTAAAATATTACTAATATTTCAAAACTAATATTTTATAAAATAAAGTAATTAATCTTTTAAAATACATTAATAACCAAAACTCTTATATTCAAAATTATCACTATAATAATACTTATTTTTCCAAATACTCAAATTAAAATATTACCATCATTAAATAATAGTCGAAATTATAAAATAAATCAACACTTTATATTAGTTATTAAATCATAATAAATATATATAAAATCAAAAATTCCATAACAAGTATATAAAAACAAAGGAGATTAAACACATTACCACTATCCTAAGATAATTATTTATAAAATAAATAAGATACATCAAAATAATTAAAATATAAATATGTGCACACTTAACAGTAGTCAAACATACAAGAAAAGACTACATTAATTACGAATGCACATATACATGTAAAATCGTCTAAAATCTTATTCTTTAAAATATTTACACTAAAATACTATTATTTTTTAGAAAAATATATAAAATAATAAGATATAATATTTATTATTTATATCACTCATTAAGTCAAATATGTGCAACATAAGCGCATCATAGAAAGCGCACATATAAAGAAAATTAATCAACATGTATTCTAAAATAATTTTAACTCCCAATTAATTATTTAAAATCTTATTTCATTAATAAAATAGTTTATTATAAAATTTGGGCTGTTATGCAGTATCCTAAGAAGAACAATAATCCAAAGGCTTTACATCTAGAAGAATTGTGAATTGTTAATCAATAGTCTTCATAAGAATCCAAGGCTTAACATCCTTGGAATCTGTGAATTCAATTTAAAAGACTTGTCAACATTATGATAATGTCTGTATACCTTATCTATTTGCTTATCTTTGTGTCTTTCCTCCTTGATAATTTATTTTTATTTTTATCCTCACGTGTATCAAAAGTAAAATAACTTAATAAATTTGAAACTCTTAAAGAATCATGTTTATCATTTTCAGGTAGAGTCCCAAAATATTGATTTAAAAGTTTTCTTTTCGAAGATCAAATTATTATTAAGTTAAACCATTTTTGAGTACTACATTCAATGAGCATTCATTAAAAAAAAATTGTTCATTAATTGTATAGTTGTTTGTCATAATCAAAAAGGGGGAGATTGTTAGTGCAAAAGTGGTTTTAGCTACAATCCTTTAGTTGATGTTTTCATGATAACAAAACAAACAAATAAGAACAATTATCCCCTAACTGTATTTGATAAGTGTGCATATTAAGTTAGAAGACGAAGAATTATATTGATGACTATCTATTTTAAGGTAGCATAAATTATAAGTAAATTAGAGATAATAATCAAAGTATTTTTAACACAGAATATTATCACCTAATAAACAAGTAATTATGTTTACTAATAGGGTAAGTCATAATATAACAATGAGAAGCATTGCAACAAGTGTTTGATAATCTACAATCTGAGTTAAAGTGTTAAAGACAAAGGAAATACAAGTCAATGATTGACCCTCTAAAGACAAAGGAAAAGAATGATACAATGATTATCTGCCTCTAATTAAGAACTCATATTGATCCTTTGACTCAAAGATCAAAAGAAGGAAGCTTTAAATGAAACATCTTATAAAGTCAATGCTATGGTACAAGTTAGATCCTCTAATGAACAAAGAAAGAGAATCTACTAAATACGTTCACAGTGACTCTGAAGAATCTGTTAAAGTTGTGACCGACTATGATAAATGCGCCCTCAACGAGCCTCCGACGAATTTGTTAATACAAGCTCACTCTGATGACTCTACATTTGATAGTTCTAAGAAACCTGTTGACCGTCTAGTCAACGTTTCAAGTCAACACTCAGATACAATCAAAGCTATGATAAGAATTCAACATTCCAACATCCTCTACTCATCAAGGATGGACTTATCCTTTGATAGAAGAAGCACATGACATCCTCTGATAGTGACATCTTTTGAGATATGTCTTCTTAATTGAAGATACACTGAATTATTTATGAAGATATATATATCGATATGTCTTAAAGGTTAAGACAAATGCAGATTCAAGAACTCTAGTGGTAACATTATCAAAAGATACATTTTCTTTAGTATTTTAGTATAAATTGAGCAATATGAAAACACAACTGAGAGAATGAAAAAGGAAATGTGTTAAGAATAATTTATCTAAAAGCCTAAAATACATCAAAAGAAAATAATGAATGAAAAAACCTCTTAATAGAGAATTATTTTAATTGATGAAAATCAATCAAGTTGTTTGATACTATTGAATTGATATATTATTTAAAATGTACTATTCTCTCAATGAGAGTTAAAATCCTAAAAACAAATTGTGTCAACTCAGATACAAATTGGAACAACTCTTTCATTCATAAGAGGTACCTGAAGAGGTATAACAATACTTATGAACCTCAACGGTAGCCTACTAGAAAGATGAGAAGGGTTCTAATGGTCACAGTCTGGAGAAGCTAAACAAAAATACTCAAAGATTGAAGAGACACATAAATAATACTTGTATGCTATTGATTAACTAGTGGATTCAGTCTTCGACTATACTGAGGCAAAATCTCTCTGTAAAATAAGGATTAGATGTAGCAACAATTTGTTGTGAACTAGTATAAAAATCTTTGTATCTCGTCTCTCTCTTTGTTACTCTAATATAAGTTCTTTATGATTTAACTTTATTTTATTAAACCTGTTTTATAATCGTAAGCTGAATGATTTAATAAAAATCATATATTTTAATTAAACAACTCAAGTGATTTTCAAAATAACAAAACACAATTCAAACCCTTAATTTCGAATATATCGTGTTTCGTCTCCCTAAACGTAAAACCTGATGGAGGCAAATTAGGCCAAGACCTGGCACCACATTTGAAGATATTACACAGCAGTCTTGCTGATGTCCGTATTATCTTCCAAGAAAGCCAACTCGGAAACCAAGGCAAAATGACTGCTACCCCATTTTTATACATATATATATATATATATATATATATATAGTTATGGAAATGGAAAAATAAATAATACAATACAATACACCCTTCAAGTAATAGTACAAAGGAGTATAAGGAAAAAGAAATGCATTTCAATTATGAGGACTTGTGGTCGTATATTGAAACAATTGATGTTAAAAGAATTGATTGTCAAAAGAAATTGAGGTAATAAAAATGTGATATGTGCTTGGTAATACCAGACTTCGTTTTGATGATAAAGTAGGACCACTTTTGACAATGTAAACAAAATTATTAGTCTCATGACACAAGATTCATGTTTATATTCTATATTCAATATTCAATATTCAATATTCAAGATGAGTTATAAAAGACTACTATTTTATTTAAGGCTATTGCTAAAATAATTATCACATGAAAACTAAGCTTTATTTAGTTAGAACTAAGTTTATTTGAAAAATAATGACCCTTAATTACTTTGATGATAATAAATATTATTTTGTGGGAATAATTTATTGTGTTAATGAAATTGTTTAAGTGTGTAGAGCCATCTCTATTAAAAGTTTTAAAGACTTTACGTTATATCCTCTAATGAATAGAAAAAATAACTTAAGAAATCAAGGTAATACTCTAAAGAATATGTTAGCTATGTTTAACTCTGACCAACTCTTTCTCAACAAGCCTCTGATGAATTTGATAATGCAAGTTTGCTCTGATAATTCTACGTATGATAATTCTAGCAAACCACTTGATTGTCTGGACAACGCATCAAGGCACCACTCTGACAAAGTCAATGCTCTGATAAAATTTTCTTAAGTCAAACATTTGTGCCCAAAACTTTGAAGAACTCAACATCTCAACATCCTCTGCTCATCAAAATTGGACTTATCCTTTAACTCAAGAAATGCAATGACATCCTCTGAAAGTTTTATCCTCTAGTTTTCATGCCGCTTCTATCAAGATACGTTAAATCAGTTATTAAAACATATTTGGACAAGTTTTTAATGTTGATTCAAGATCTCTGAAGATTCGATTCGATCCATTATTTTGCATGTTGATTTCATGCAATCACAACAACAGTCAGAAACCCTAATCACTTTGAAGTTTCTCAATAAAAGGACTTGTCATCTTCACTACAAAGCAACACATACGAAAAAACCTACTGCAGTCATATATAATAACCATTGAAAACTTTGTATTATTTCTGAGTGCTGAAAAACTTCAAATACATTCTGAGAGCATACTTTGTAAATTTTCTCTTGTGAGAGTTATTCCAAAAACAATCTTAAACACTCTTTGTAATATAGTCCAGTAGTAGTTGTTGCTCTCAACGGCATGACTATACTAAGCTATAAGGTTGAAAAGACTTGAACATAGTTAGATTGACTAGTATGTGTTCAATGGACATGTGATACTTTTGACGATTAGTGGATTAAATTCTTCAGAGTAAAGGGACTAGACGTAGCTACCGTGTTGGTGATGGTAGTGAACCATGATAATTTAACTTGTGTTTCTTCTCTTTATCTTTTTATTTACTTTTGCTTTATCACGCTTTTATTTTATCATCTATTTAATTAAAAGAATTAAAACCTTAAAAACACAATTCAAACTCTTTTTTCTTGTATTTTTTTCACTTCATATTTACCGTATTTTTTTTTTTTTTTTTTTTGTATCTTCACCTTCATTAGTCTTCAATCCCCACTTTATTTTTACTTATTTTTCGCATACTACATCTATCACCCCACACACATCAAAATATCCTTTTTATTTGGCTCTCTGATCCTTTTTATGTTTGTATTACAACACACACCTATATATCTTTATATAAAGTTGTTTAGTTTGTACATAGAAATTTTTCCTCCAAAATTGATGGTAATTCACTGCTAGAAAAACTAACTGTAGCGTCCATATTTAACATCCACATTCACTTCTAGAAAAATTGTAATTTTTAATAATTTGTCATTTCATTTAAGAATTTAATACTCATATTGATTTATGTTTTTATTCTCTTCACATTTACCGAGATGATTTTTATTTTTTATTTATTAATACTAAGACTTTTTTTGTCTATTTGTTTTTATTTTTTCTTTTGATAATTTTTTATTTGCCTCTTCACCTTCGTTTCGTTTGTTTGCAATCCTCCTTCCTTTTTACTTCTTTTTCGCATATTATATCTATATATCACACCCGAAAAATCTTTTACTTGTCTCTGTAAATTTTTTTTTTTATGTTTACAATTCAAGACACATTTATATCATGATATATCTTTATTATATATAACTGTTGTTTAGTTTGTAAATAGAAATTTTCCCTCCTAAATTGATGGTAATTTTGTAATTTTCAACACTTTTTCATTTTCAATTAAGTATTTAGTCTTACTTATTAATTTATGTTTTTATTTATTTCACACTTACCAAGATGTTTTAAACCAATTTTTTAATATACTAAAAATAATTTTTTTATGATAAATTAATTATTTAAATCAATTTATCATTTTAGATTTTATTTTTATAAAATTAATATAACAAAAAGATGAATGTATATGAAATGTAAACCAATTTTAAAATCTTTTCAGTGGCCACAAGAACCAGTCGTTCCACTTTTCTTTGCCTATTATAGAGTTGAAATGTAAAGGATATTACTAGGCAAAAGCCATAGCCCATAGTAATAGGTATGGGCTTGATTTGTTTTATGTTTACACTTGTCTCGATTTCTGAGATCAATTTTGTTGTTGACAGTAATGTCTTTCTCGTGCATTTTAATCTTGTTAGATCGGTGATATTAGATTGGTCGTTATACATCTAATACAATAAGTAAGGCGGTGGTAAATTTGTTATTATCACAAACTTTGTTAAATCAGTTCTTGATAATGCGGTGATGAAACAATATTAGTTGAGGCAACATAATGCATATCTTGTATGTTTGCTTCGAACACACTATCATTGCTTGAAAATTTTGGTATCCGGTTGAAACTTATAATTACTTATTACCTCCAAGCGAATATAATAAATGTATAAATATATTATTATTCACTACAAAAAATTAATTTATTGTGACATTTATATTTTGTGATGCCTTATTATTTATCACTAAAGTTACATTTAAAAAACAGATATATTGTGACATTCACTTTTTGTGATGCCTTATTATTTGTGACTAAAATACTAATTCATCTCTAGTAGCTCTCGTTTCTCTCATTTCCCTTTCTTCTCATTTATCTCATTTTATGGTTTCTGAAAACCTATTTCGCCCAATTGATTTCCACTTACGTTAAGCATGAAATTCATCTCCGGTAACAACAAATTCATCTCGCGTTTCTCCATTTCCCCAATCGATTTCCAGTTTGTTTAATCATAAATAGTTTTTCCAATTTCCCTAACTTAAATCATTTTTCCAGTTTGCTTCATCGATTTCCATTTTCCTTCAAACGATTTGCTTCAATGTTCCTCTTTTCAATTTGTATTCCTCTTCAATCGATTTCCTTCTATTTCCTCTTCAATACGTATTCCTCTTCAATTGTTTTCCTTCACTCGGATTTCTCTCACAATTCAACGATTAAGTTTCATCACGAGTAAGTGAAAATTGTTTTTCCTCTATTAGCAATTTTCATAGGTTGAATCATTTAATTGATTTTTTGTTTTTTAAATTTTAAAACTGATTTGAAGTTTCATTGATTAAATCCCAGGTGTTCTAAATCAGCTACTACAGGGTTCGTTAGATCTGACCTTGGATCATTTCCACCTCAAGCTCAAAACTACCTAATTCATTTTGAAACTAAATCTCATTATAATTGGTATTTAGTGACTTATAGAGTTCCTTTTCATGAAATTTGACATTTCTACTAATAATGCATCTTTTATTTTCAATGCACCATATTCTGTACCCCTTCACTCCATCAGGATATCCAACAAAATATCCTTTATTTGCTCTCGATTCCAGTTTTCCATCATTTACATGATAATATGCAGTACACCCAAAAACTTTAAGGTGACTGTAGTTTGGAACTTTACTAGCCTAAGCTTCTTGAGGAGTTTTCAGATTTATGGTTGTTGATGGGCTCATATTGATGAGATAGCAGACTGTGTGAGCAGCTTTAGTCCAAAATTTGATAGGCATACTTAAGTTTGACAACATACACCTCATTCTTTCTAGGATGGTCTATTCATTCTTTCAGCAAATCCATTTTGCTGAGGAGTATGTCTAACAATTTTGTGTCTAGCTATACCTTGTTACTTGCAAAAACCTGTAAACTCTTCACTAAAAAACTCTAAGTCATTATCTGTTACATTTAAGAAAGTAAATCTAAATTTTTCTACTACTATCATCTAGGAAATTAATGAAATACATGTTACCTCCATGAGAAGTTATCTTTGTTGGTCTCCATAAATCACTATTGACATAGTCTAGAATTCCTTTGGTGGAGTGTTGATAATTGTGAATTTGGCCCTATGCATTTTTCCATATACACAATGTTCACAAAATGGCAGCTCTCCAATATTGTCTCCACCTAGAACTCCATACTTGCTCAAAATTGCATCCCTTTGAGACTTACATGTCCCAACTTTTGATGCAACAGACTTGTACTTTCTGATTTGGATACTACATCCCCTACATCTCCAATTTTGGTACTTCCATCCATGACATAAATGTCATTCTTCTTGTGACCTTTCATCACCATTATGGCCCCTTTCATTACCTTCAATGTACCATGTTCAGCTTTGCATGAGCTACCAAACTCCTTCAGCATGCCTAGAGGTATTAAGTTTCTCTTGAGTTGAGGATCATATCTCACTTCTATTAGTACTCTCCTTGTATCATCTTCAAACCTCAAATTCACTAAACCAATTCATACAACCTTGCATTATAAATTATTTCCCATGATGACCCTTTCTTCATTAGTTTTTTTGAATCCAAGAATCCAATCTCTCTTTGGAGTCATATGAAATGAGCGTCCTGAGTCCAACATTCACTCATCATCAAAATATCTTGTAGTTTCCATTAGCACATTAGCATTTATATAATCTTCTGAAGCAATTGACACTTTTCTAGCATCCTCTAAACCATCATTCTTTTTCTTGAATTTCATCTCAAGACAATTTTTCTTTTAATTCCCCTCTTTGTTACACTAAAAACACCTATTATTTGCTTTATCAATGTCCTTCTTTTCAGTTTTAAATGTCTGTTTGGATCATTTCTTCTTCTACTTTGTTTTTATAAACAACCCTTCATTGTTCCCTTCATCCTTTCCTTTTGATTTTCTTTTTAGCTCATTTGAAATAAGTGTTGATTGAACCTCCTCAAGGGAAAAGAATACTTGCCATAGACCAGTGTATCACTTAAGTGTTCATATGAATTTGGCAAAGAACTTACCAAAAGTAAAGTTTGCTCTTCATCTTCAATATTCACATTAATGTTTTTAAGATCAATAATAATCTTGTTGAATTCATCAATGTGCTCTTCAATAGATTTCCCTATTTTCATCTTGAATGTCTAGTGTCTCTACTTCAAGTAGAGTCTATTAGCAAGTGATTTAGTCATGTACAAATTTTCCAATTTTAATCAAATTGTTGCACTTGTCTTCTCTTTTGCAACTTCCCTCAATGGCTTGTCTCCGAAATTCAAAAATTAGTGCACTGTGAGCTTTCTCCATGATTTCCTTCTTCTTTTCTTTTGTCACTGTGGTTGGTACCCCAATTAAAGCTTCACTTAAGCCTTGATGAAATAATAGAGCTTTCATTTCGATAGCCAAATATTGAAGTAATTATTGCCATTGAACTTCTCTATATCGAATTTTCTTGTAGATATGATTCCTTTGTTCAAAACCGACCTCTTGATACCACTTGTTAGGATTGGATCCTCCAATTGTTGAATCAATTGAAATTACATTCAAGAATTTGTTGCCAAGATTAATACTTCAAACAAACACTAATTTTATGACTTATCAAAACTGAAAGTAAAGCAAGAAAGAAAGAAATCAACACACACAAGCTTGGTAACCTAGTTTGGATTTCTCCTACATCTGGGGGATAAAATCCAACTTATGAAGTTTTCACTATGATCTTAAACAATTATATCGTGTATACATTTGTTCACTGAAAATTTGATCTTGAAACTAGTCAACCTTAGTTTTCGTCCTCACTTGTGTATTTTCTCTCAAGAATGAAAATGAATGCCTTATTACAATTAGAAACTAACTTATATATAACTTCTAAAAGAGATAACTAACTCTAACTATCAGCTCCAGAATCAATTATGAACTTAACTGACTCCACCAACACCAAGTGTCAGCTCCCTGAGTCAGTTATGATTTTCAACTGAAAATATGTCATGTCAGTCAGTTTTTCAATGAGACGCCTTAAAGAGAGCAGCGGAGAACAAATGTCTTAGTGCCATTAATCAACAAATAACTTTACGATCATGCAAAAGGAATGAGTCGTTCAACGTTATAATGGGGTGAAAACACTAGTTTAAGTGGTAAAAGAAAAAAGTGTAACATTTTTTATCCTAAAAATATTTGAAAACAAAATAAAGAAGATTCAAAAAGGTAAAAGATCACACAATTCAAGAAGGCTAAATTTTTAATTTATCCATCAATTTGTATTATTATTTAATTAAATAATTTCGGAACAATAAATTGATAATGTAATAAATAATTTAATTTCATGTGAATAGTTTAATAGTTGTTTTTTATGAAGGTAATTAATATAGTTAAATATTTAAAAAAATCTACTATATAAAATACAGAATTAGACACGAAGAGCATATGTGAGGAAAGGCTTCTTTCGTTAAGACCTCGCGCGAATTGCTCTCAAACATAAAAAGTACATGAACCAAATTAGGAAATTAATTACTCATCTTTTTTTACTAAAAAAATATTCATATATTCAAATTATATAATACATCGAAAATAATATATTTAACCTCTTTCAAATTATGATATTGCGAAAGAACTTACAATATTTAAGTTAATAACATAAAATGATAAAATACTTAATAATATGACCAAATCAAAGTGATCAAAATACCCATGTCTGGGATACGTAGCGTCGGCGACTAAATTATTAATTGAATCTGTAGTAGATTGAAATTGATCTATTAATCTGAACGAAATGAATACTACAATAAAGTAGAAAGATACATAACATTGCACCAAGACGATGAATAGAATAATGTCGCATTCAACAACAAAATCACGCAACAACGTGAAAGAAAAACCAAATTTATAGCATGTTTGGGATCTCAATTAACATATGCTAAATGTGTGGTGGGTATGAAGCTACAAGAAAGAGATTAGAGAAAATTTGATGCAGATAAGTGATTCTAAATCAATAAATAGATTCAAACCATTTCTATTCAACAGAGGAAGATAGGAGATTAAGTTTTATCATCACCTCTTATGTTTAAATAAATTTATGTATTGTAGATATGTCCAGATTTATTTGAAAATGGCTTATAGAAAACTAAAAAATAATATTGCAATTAAATATGATTGAATATTTATGTATATTATTACACTTATTTATTAATAGTTGAAGATATTTATTTTTTTGGTAAACAGAGATTTAGGATGAGGATCCCGCTCTGTATTTGTGGTTCATTGGATACTTACAAATGAATTTATATTTGTCTTCCTTCCATGATATTTACCTGAATTGAACTCAAGAAGTGTTGGAAATGATGATAAAATTAATGGAAGATTGTTGGTTATAATGGTGACAATTAATGAGCTAGTGTGGTTATGAATTGAAAAAAATGAGAAGTCCCACATAGGAGGGATATCACACACTAGTATGGTATATAAGGTGGAGGTACGTACCTTGGGGTGTGCTCCAAGGGGTACCCCAATTTTGTGAAGGAGGAAGAACGCAAGCAAAGTTGACAACAACACACGCGCGCGCGCTGCCGCCGCCATCCGTCCGGCCTGCTCGGCCCGGCACGACCCAGGCCTTGGTCTTAGTTTTAAAATTCAATGCTTGCGTTTTATCTCTGATTGTTGCGTTAATTATGTGACTGCCTTCCACCGAGTCTACCTAATGATCTGATCCAATCCCTTTTGCCCGGTCAAAACCCTAACCCTAGGTGCCACGTAACTGCTGTTGCCTGGTCATTATTCAAAGTCAAAATCCTAGCGCATGTTCAGGTAGTCAAAGGCGCATGTTTTGGGTGGGTAGCGGTTTCGGAGCGCACGTTTTTTGAGGTCAAGGATTGGAGCAGTCAACAGGAGCGCATTACTCAGAGCTGACGGATCGCACCATATTCTCTTATCCAGTTGCGGAATTCCTCTATAAATAGAGGGATCTCCTCAGTTGAAAAATCACACCAAAAACACTCCGTATTTGAGGCTTTTCTCTCTTCTCCCCCCGTTCTTACTTCTTCTTCTTTTTCTTGAATGGTCTTAGTGCCATATTACCAGTGGTAGTCATTAGACTGCCATATTGAGGGTGTAATTTTAGAACGGTTTTCTACGGTGCAGCAGAACTCCGATACAATGATCTGGGTTGTTTTATCCTGGGGACTTCGTGGTTGATAGTCTGCCTTGCACCTTTTGGGAAGTGCCTCGAAACATCTTAAAGAGAGCGACCTAGTCCGCGACTCAACCCAGTAATATTTTCGGTGGCATAAATTGTTTTTTCAAACTTTTTCAAAATTCAAAAATAACAATTTTAAGACGTTTTTCGAACCGCCATGTCTGCCGACGAAATTACTAGGACAGGTTCTTCTGCTTCTTAATACAACAAACCGTTTCGGTTTGAAGGAAGTCACTTCAAACGATGGCAACAAAAGATGTTATTTTTTCTAACCACGAAAAAGCTTGCCAACGTTCTGAAGGATGACATTCCTGTTGTTCCAGGAAATGCTGAACAAACAGAAAAGGATAAAAAAGTTGCTGAATTAACCCAATGGGAACATAATGATTACTTTTGTCAGAATTATATTCTGAATGGACTTGCTGATGATCTGTATGATTACTACTAGACAGGTTTGGGATGCTCTGAAGAAGAAATATGATACTGAGGATGCTGGAGCCAAAAAGTATGCTGTTAGCCGCTACCTCAAATATCAGATGACAGATCCGTGGAAGCTCAGTCTCATGAAATCCAAAAAATTGCTCACGAAATCATCACTGAAGGTATGTCCCTCGATGAACAGTTTCATATTGCTGTTATTATTGACAAACTGCCCCCTGCTTGGAAAGATTTTAAAAATTCTCTCAGGCAAAAAACAAAAGAATTCTCTCTAGAAAGTCCGATAACGCGCCTTAGAATTGAGGAAGAATCCCGTAAACAAGACCAGAAAGATGAAGTTCTTCTTGTGGCAAATAACAAGAAAAAGAAATTCATCGGAGCAGTTCTGAAGCCAAACAGCAAACACCTAAAGATTCAGAATCGCTCTTCAAAGAACAGCAACAAGAGTGGGAACCCTCCAAAGGCCCCAATTGCAAAGCAGCAACCACCTCATAGAAATGGCCATTCCCCTTTTCTCTGTTTTCACTATGGGAAAGAGGGTCATATAGCACGCAAGTGTAGGAGCAAGCAAGGCCCTGCTAATCAGGCTAACTTGACAGAAGAGCAATTCGTTGCTATGATAACTGAGATCAACCTTGTTGGTGGATCAGATGGATGGTGGATAGACACTAGTGCCTCTCGCCATGTCTATTATGATCGTGCTATGTTTAAAACATACATTGCTGCTGAAGATAAGAAAGTGTTGTTGGGAGATTCCCACACCACTAACGTTGCTGGTACTGGAGATGTGGAACTAACATTCACCTCTAGAAAGACCTTAATTATGAAGGATGTCATGCACACTCCAGAAATAAGGAAGAATCTGGTTTCTGGGTTTCTTCTCAATAAGGCAGGGTTTACTCAGACTATAGGGGCAGATTTGTACACTATTTCTAAAAATAGTATTTTTGTTGGGAAAGGGTACGCCACTGATGGCATGTTTAAATTGAATGTTGAAATCAATAAAATGTTTTCTTCTGCTTACATGTTGTGTGATTTTAATATTTGGCATGCTAGACTCTGTCATATGAACAAACGTGTGATTTCGAACTTACGTAACTTAGGCCTAATTCCAAAATTGTCTATAAAAGATTTTGAAAAATGTGATTTTTGCAGTCAAGCTAAAATAACTAAGAGTTCACATAAATCAGTAGTTAGAGAATCTGAACCCTTAGAATTAATACACTCTGATATATGTGAACTTGATGGGACTTTAACCAGAAATGGAAAGCGTTATTTTATTACTTTTATTAACGATTGTTCCGACTATACTTCTGTATATCTTATGAAAAATAAAAGTGAAGCGCTTGACATGTTTAAGATCTTTGTAACTGAAATTGAAAATCAATTTAGTAAGATTAAGAGATTTCGTAGTGATAGAGGAACAGAGTATGATTCTAGTTTATTTAATGAGTTTTATAAAACCCAAGGAATTATACATGAAACTACTGCACCATATTCACTTGAAATGAATGGTAAAGCTGAAAGAAAGAATATAACTCTTACTGAACTTGTTGTTGCTATAATGCTTAATTCTGGTGTTGCCTCTCACTGGTGGGGGGAAATTATTTTGACTGTTTGCTATGTTTTGAATAGAGTCCCTAAATCTAAGAACAAAACATCTCCTTATGAGATAATGAAGAAATGACAGCCCAACTTGTCTTATCTTCGAACTTGGGGTTGTCTGGCTTATGTCAGAATCCCCAATCCCAAGCGAATTAAACTCGCTAGTAGAGCCTATGAATGTGTATTCATTGGGTATGCGGTAAACAGTAAAGCGTATAGGTTTTACGACCTAAATGTGAAAGTGATCATAGAATCAAATGATGTTGACTTCTATGAAAATAAATTCCCTTTCAAATCGAGAAATAGTGGGGGAAGCGAACCTAGTCAAGCTCCTGTGATAAGAAGCACTGAAAGCAACAAACAAGACGAAATAGAAACTCGAAGGAGTAAGAGAGTGAGAGTTGCTAAAGATTATGGACCTGAATATATGGCCTATAATTTAGAAGAGGATCCTGCAAATCTCAAGGAAGCTTTGTCATCTTTGGATTTATGGCAAGAAGCTATAAACGATGAAATGGATTCTCTAGAGTCTAACAAGACCTAGCATTTAGTGGACTTGCCTCATGGTTGCAAACCTATAGGTTGTAAATGGATTTTGAAAAAGAAACAAAAACCCGATGGATCTATTGATAAGTACAAGGCACGCCTTGTAGTCAAAGGTTTTAGACAAAGAGAAAATATAGATTTCTTCAACACTTTTTCACCTGTCACTAGAATAACATCCATCAGGGTGCTCATATCACTTGCGGCTATTCATAACCTGGTGATACACCAGATGGATGTAAAAACAACTTTTTTAAATGGTGACCTGGAAGAAGAAATCTATATGGAACAACCTGAAGGTTTTGTGATACATGGGCAAGAAGACAAGGTCTATAAGTTAGATAAGTCTCTGTATGGTCTTAAACAAGCTCCTAAGCAATGGCATGAAAAATTTGACAACTTGATTTTGTCGAATGAGTTTAAAGTGAATGAAAGTGACAAATGTATTTATTACAAATTTGAAAATGGCATTTGCACTATCATATGTCTCTATGTAGACGACTTACTCATATTTGGTTCAAACATTTATGCCCTCAACAATGTGAAATCATTGTTGAGTAACAACTTTGATATGAAAGACCTCGGAGAAGCGAGTGTAATCCTTGGAATAAAGATTACTAGGTAAGAAAAGGGAATTTCTTTTGATCAATCTCACTATGTTGAAAAGATCCTAAAGAAATATAATTACCTTGACTGTAAACTTGCTTGCACACCATAGGATCCAAGTGTGAAACTTTTCAAGAACACTGGTGAAAGTGTTAGACAAACCGAATATGTGAGCATCATTGGCAGCCTCAGGTATGCCACCGATTGTACTAGACCCGACATTGCCTATGTCGTGGGATTGTTGTGCAGGTTTACTAGTAGACCTAGTATGGAGCATTGGCACGCTATCGAAAGAGTCATGAGATACCTTAAAAGGACCATGAGTCTCGGATTACATTATCAAAGATTTCCTGCTGTTCTTGAAGGATACAGTGATGCTGATTGGAACACCTTATCAGATGATTCCAAAGCAACCAGTGGCTATATTTTCAGTATAGCCGGTGGTGCTGTACCTTGGAAATCGAGGAAACAGACGATACTGGCTCAGTCCACTATGGAGTCTGAAATGATAGCACTAACTACTGCTAGTGAAGAAGCAAGCTGGTTGAGATGCTTGCTAGCTGAGGTCCCCTTATGGGAAAAAACATTACCAGTTGTGTTGATCCACTGCGATAGTACCGCGGCTATTGCAAAAATTGAGAACCGTTATTACAACGGTAAGAGATGACAAATACGTCGTAAGCACAACACAATTAGAGAATTACTTTCTAAATGAGCTGTTATAGTGGATCATGTACGCACTGATGATAATTTAGCAGATCCTTTGACGAAAGGATTAGCTAGAGAGAAATTCCTAAATACATCCAAAAGGATGGGACTAATGCCTATAGATCAATGAGTCACTTATGATGGTAACCCGACCTAAAAGACTGGAGATCCCAAGAATTAGGTTCAATGGATAATAACAAGTCATAGTGATATGAGATGAACATGCTATTTTATATATGAGAGAAGCATGATTCCTGAAGCAATAAAAGGATGAGATAATAGAAACTCTTAATGAGATCTATACTCTATGTGGAGAGGAGTACCTAGCTACAGGAGTACTCTTGATAGACTCACCTTTGTGAATGTGGAAGTGGGGGCCGCTTCCTATGGAATTTTGAGGCAAAATTCCTAGAGCGTTCACTATACTGGGATACACGTGCATGGCCTTAAATGCACGGGCTTTTGAGAATACACCCAATGAAAAGGTTGTGTGTGGCTTTGATGTCAGAGATAGAGTTCAAGACTACGAGTCACTTTTGTTGAATCTGAATCTTACTTGCTATGCAAAGGTTCAAGTCAAGAGACACCTTTGTTTATGCACAATGTTATAGAAGCGTTTGACGCTATTTTTGAAACCTCTTTTTTAAATTCAAGTGGGGGATTGTTGGAAATGATGATAAAATTAATGGAATATTGTTGGTTATAATGGTGACAATTAATGAGCTAGTGTGGTTGTGAATTGAAAAAATGAGAAGTCCCGCATAGGAGGGATATCACACACTAGTAGGGTATATAAGGTGGAGGTATGTACCTTGGGGTGTTCCCCAAGGGGTACCCCAATTTTGTGAAGGAG
The DNA here is from genome assembly GCA_037974755.1 of Cicer yamashitae. Taxonomy (NCBI): domain Eukaryota; kingdom Viridiplantae; phylum Streptophyta; class Magnoliopsida; order Fabales; family Fabaceae; genus Cicer; species Cicer yamashitae. The sequence goes on along the minus strand of JBBPBQ010020324.1, from coordinate 35,907,605 downwards.
GAAGAACGCAAGCAAAGTTGACCACCACACACGCGCGCGTACACGCCGCCGTCGCCGTCCGTCCGGCTCGGCTCGGCTTTGGCTTTGGTCTTGGTCTTGTGGTGTATTATTATTTTTTAGTAAATGAAAATTAATAAATTATTTAATTAATTTTAAATTTGAATGCTTGCGTTTTATCTCTGATTGTTGCGTTAATTACGTGACTGCCCTCCACCGAGTCTACCTAATGATCTGATCCAGTCCCTTTTGTCCGGTCAAAACCCTAACCCTAGGTGCCACGTAACTGTTGTTGCCCGGTCATTATTCAAAGTCAAAACCCTAGCGCATGTTCAGGTAGTCAAAGGCGCACGTTTTGGGTGGGCAGCGGTTTCAGAGCACACGTTTTCTGAGGTCAAGGATTGGAGCGGTCAACAGAAGCGCACTACTCAGAGCTGATGGATCGCACCATATTCTCTGATCCAGTTGTGGAATTCCTCTATAAATAGAGGGATCTCCTCAGTTGAAAAATCACACCAAAAGCACTCCGCATCGGATGCTTTTCTCTCTTCTCCCCCCGTTCTTACTTCTTCTTCTTCTTTTTCTTGAATGATCTTAGTGCCATATTACGAGTGGTAGTCGTTAGACTGCCATATTGAGGGTGTAATTCTAGAACGGTTTTCTACGGTGCAGTAGAACTCCGATACAGTGATCTGGGCTGTTTTATCCTGGGGACTTCGTGGTTGATAGTCTGCCTTGCACCTTTTGGGCATTGCCTCGAAACGTCTTAAAGAGAACGACCTAGTCCGCGACTCAACCTAATAATATTTTCGGTGACATAAATTGTTTTTTCAAACTTTTTCAAAATTCAAAAATAACAAGAAGTCTATTTTTTATATTGGTTAAAATTTAACTAAGATCCACTAAGTAATGTAGATTCTATTTAAATTTAATGTACCTATATGAATTTTATCCTATCGATATAGTTGGATTAAATAGTGTGTTAGATTTATACATTTTATAAATATCATTTATATATATACATACACTTAGTCAAATAAATATATTATATACACATAATTATTTGAGTTTGTTTACTTCCTAGAAGGGTGAATAAGCCCTTTATTTTATTCCAAACAAGCGACCCACCTATATTTTGGGTCAAAGCAAGAAATGCATTTTATTCAGTTAAGAAAGCAAATGTAAGAAAAATCTACATGCCAACAATTTTTGTTGGTAAATCAAATCCGATTCAACACAAAAATATATTAAAAAATCTTATGATTTGAATTATTCAACGGGAAGTGGTCCATGAACTATTTGTTAATACAAGTTGCTTTAGCTTCAATCGAAAGTATAGTGACTAAAGCACATAAGAAAGTATCCAAAAACAATACATCCACGGAAATCAAGTAAGACGTCCACATGGAGAAAACTTGAAACCGTCACTTACATTGCCAACCCAAGTGCATTTATATTAATGCAAGTAAATAATTTAATACTCATTATTCTTTTTTTTCTTTCTTTATAGTGAAACAAACTCAAGTACTAAAGGTGAAAAAAATGAGATATCTCAAAATTTAAATTTGCGTCTTAACTTATCAAATATTTCTCTATTAGTATTTGAGTCATACTTACATAACTCATTCTCTTCCTTTTTATAAAAATAGTATAAAACAAATACACAAACCAAAACAACACCATAAAATTTGATGTTAATTTATCTTTCAAATATACTCATACCATCCATTAATGTCTCCACTCGAATGAGAAAATGTACTTTTTGTTAAAATAAAAAATAAGGATATAAAAGAAAATGATAAAATTTATACACTTTAATAATGTATTTTGTTTTTTATATTATGGATGACATAAAAAGTCTAAATATCTCTTATAAAAAATATTGGAATGATAGTTTTTTCTCTTTATAAGAAGTTGTTTGAATTTTATTGATGAATACATCATCAATTTAGTCTCTGAACTATTACTCTAACTCCAAATTAATTGCTAAACTATTGAAATCTACTAAAAGGTCCTTAAACCATTGCTCATTTCAACTATTTAGTTCCTCAGTCATTTTCATATTTGGATGTTTGTCAATTTAATTTTTTTCTTTATTTAGTCACTAAACTATGAAAATATTTCAGTATAGTCTCTAAAGTATCATAAAAATAACAATTTACTCTTCCAACTAAATAAATAAATCAATTAGCACATGTAAAACATAAAACCAATACACTACCAACAATTCTTTCATATTCACACATGATTAAAACTATTGCTAGTGCAAAATATAATGCAAACAACTAAACCAATTCAATTTTGCTTAAACCAGTATGAAAAACGAAAAACTAATAAATCAACAAGTGTTATGTAAACTAGTTAGCAAAAAAATAATAAAGTAAAAAACTTCATTGAACTAAGGTTTCAAATAGAAATGTGAGATGTGAAGATGGATGTTGACTTCAACAAAAATATCTTAAAAAATAGGCTAAATTGCATCTGTGGTCCCTTAACTTAATTTCAGTTAACGTTTTAGTCCTTTATCTTTTTTTTTCTTCCCGATTTGGTCCTTTATTCTTTATTTGATGTTGTTAGAGATGAAAATATGAGTTTATTTAAATATTTAAGTTATGAATTTGATGAAATTCGTATCATATTGAGGATGATAATTAATTTTATGGGTTTTGTTTGAAATTTTTGATGAATTTTTGCAAAAAAAAAGGATAACATTGTTGACATTTTAAAACATAAAAGATCAAATTGTCACTTAAAATTAAAACAAATGACCAAATCGGAAAAAAAAAAAAAAAAAAGATAAAGAACTAAAACGTTAACTGAAATTAAGTTAAAGGACCACGGATGCAATTTAGCCTAAAAAATACTTGGTGTCCTATTTTAGTTGGTTTATTGGTTTTATGTGCTTATTGATTTACTCGTTAAGTGATGAACTAAATTATTTGTTATGATAAATCATGGATTATATTGATTTATTTTTTTAGTTTAAGGTAGAGTTTAAAATTATGTACCACATCACATGACACAACTTTATTCTTTTGGTCGTGGTATGTATGCATTGCAATAATCACAACCCCAGAATCGCAATAGCCTCATCCGCAATCGTAAATGTAATTTAAGAACTAAACAATAGTTTAGGGACCTATTAACATATTTTAATAGTTTAAAGATCAATCTAGAGAGAGTGATAAATTTGGGACCAAATTAATGGTTTATTCTTTATTTATATTTCATTTCTAAATAATCTTTTTCTAAAGTCAAAATAATCCTCCCATATTTTATAATTGAACTATCTACAATACGTCACAATTGACAAATAATCGAGTACTTTAACCATTAGATTATCGATAGATTTATGCAATCAAGTTAAGCTTAAAAAATAAGTTTGATTCCAAGCTAATGTGTACATGAGATAATATTTAGAAATCGAGTTAAGCTTAAAACATAAGAACATATTTTTTTAGTATTTAAAAAAATAATTCAAACTCGCCAGAAAAAAAAAAGAATGCACTTACCTACCTTTGCACCAGCACATTTTGTATTGATTTTTGGATTTTGTTCAACTTTATTCTTACCCTTAAACGGAGATCTGATTCAAATTATGCACCTTTTTGAACATTTGTCCATTGATAATTTGTCTTAATATAAACCTCATGAAAATAATAAGTTTATATATATATATATATATATATATATCTGTAAGTATTAAAATAATATAATAATGTGAATCTGTATTACATGATGGTTCTGATGATAATATATAGTACTGAGCAAAATAAAGTCTAAAGTTTGAGACCTTAGATTTTCTAGAATTGGTATGTTATTAAATATGAAACATTCTTGAAACCTCAATCAAGTTCCAAGTTTTTATCATAATTAGAAATACATTATTATAAAGCTTAAAATCTAGGACCATGTTACATTAACTACTAAAACAGTTATCCTTCCCTACATCTAAACATAACCTTCATGATACACATTGAATGGTAATTCCCAACTGTACAATAAAGTTACTATACTGAATTCAAAACATCAACATGAAATCAATACAAAGAAGTAAAAATTCCTCAACTCTAGTAGCATTATGGAGTGAAAGAATGTACAAAAATCATCATCCTACTCTCTCTAGTGGAAAACAATACCATGGAAAAATAGCAGGAAAAAGAATCATATTTGTTAACAAAAATCTTGTTCATGTGTTATCTTTGGAAGGAAGATCATGACAAGTTCTTGTGAGTGTTAAGTTTCCTTCTCGCTCATTAGACTCGATGAGCATCAACACGACTTCGCGCATTGTCGGCCTCTTAGAAGGAGACATACTTGTGCACATTAAAGCAAGTTTCAAAACAGTGAGCATGTGATTTATTGTGATTTGGTCTTCAAGATCAAGACGATTGTCGAGTATCTCTGACGACAATGTGTTGTTATGGTTCCGAATATGGTTTCTTACCCATGTGACAAGATCGCCTCCTTGCTCCATTGGCTGAACTGGTGTTTCTCCTGTTAGCAATTCCAAGAGCACAACGCCATAACTATATATGTCACACTTCTCTGTAACCTTCATGGTATAAGCATACTCTGCAAAATAGTAATTGATAACAAATGTATTGATTAAATATTAAAAAGAAAACAAAGACACTGACATTGATAATAATTTGAGAAAATGAAAATAATTAAAAGTAACTACACGCGATGGTGTTGTGTCGGTGTCAGACACCAGACACAATTTCAATCTGAAGTTCCAGTATTACATAGTGTGCGTGTGTGTTCTTCACTAAGATTTGTGAGAAAAATTCAATGAAAACTTTTCATCTTTGTTCTTAAGGAGATGACAAAAATGCTAAATATGTACAGACATGAATAATATAATGATATATCACATGGTCATGTATAAGTGTGATTCTTTAAATAACTCAGCTTCATCCCTTGCAACTATGTGCCTAACGAGTATTAATTATTACAGGATTATGAAGAGGACTAAAAAATAATTCAAAACTGTTTAATGTATAAAACTCAATTTCTTGAAGAAAAAAATATAGTTTATAAGGCATGAAGTGAAACTGCAAGATCATCATGAGCTACAGAACAGGACTCTCAATAATATGATAAAAAGAAATTATATGCTTCATAAACTAATTATAAAAAATAGGATCTTACCAGGGGCAATATATCCATAAGATCCGGCAACCGCAGACATTGATTTCGACTGCGGCATGTCAATCACTTTTGCCAAGCCAAAATCACCAACATGAGCCTCAAAATTTTCATCAAGCAGAATGTTGTTAGATTTTATGTCACGGTGAATAATCTTCGGTTTACAGTCATGATGCAAGTAAGCCAGACCTTCGGCAGCTCCAAGAGCAATCATGAATCGAGTCGGCCACTCCAAATTACTTGCAGAACCATGCAATAATTCACCTAAGCTTCCCCTTTCCATGTACTCATAAAGTAGAAGATTGGAACCTTGGTGATAGCAAAAACCATACAGCTTTACTATATTCCGATGCCTTATCCTTCCTAGAGTCGATATTTCGGCTCTGAAACTATTCTCAATGTTGTTCCCTTCCCTATTTGATGCTAACTTCTTAACAGCAATGGTTTTACCAGATTTCATCACTGCTTTATAAACTGTTCCACATGCTCCGCTACCGATAACATAACTTTCGTGAAATCTTTTCGTAGCTTCAAGTAGGTCTTGAAATGTGAAACCATCCTTTGGAGGCAAATAGATGTCTGAATCTTGGGATGGATTTTCAGTGTCGGCAAAGGAACCAACGGCCTCCCGAGGTTGTTTCATAAAATATAAAAGAACCAAAATCAAAATGAGAGAAACACCACCAACAGTAGCAGCAATGATCATAACAATTTTGGCACGAGGAGACTCAGCGCCTTTCCCCGGAGGAACAGACCGAGAAGCTGAAATGCTATTGCAGTCACCGATAGGTGTACCGCAAAGACCTGTGTTACCACCAACAAAGCTATTTAAAGCCATACTTTCAAAAATTTTAGTCGAAGGGATAGGTCCAGAGAGGTTATTGTATGAGAAATTGCACCCCATCAAGCTCGAAAGCTGGCCAAATGTACTTGGAATTTCACCATCCAAATGGTTGTTATTGAGAAAAAGATATTCGAGCATATTGAGATAGCCGAGCTGAGACGGTATTCTTCCAGAAAGATTATTGTAACTGAGATCCATTTCTATCTGTAAGCTTGAAAGAGAACCCAACTGAGGCGGTATTTCGCCGAAAAACGAATTGCCACCCATCATCAACCAGTTCAAATGAGACAGATTTCCTAATGCTGCAGGAATATATCCAGATAACTTATTGTCTGAGAGCTTGAGAATCTCCAAGTGCTGAAGTGTTCCAAGTTCATTCGGCAACGAACCAGTAAAACTATTCCGACTGAGATCGAGACGCTGCAGCCTTTGGCACCAAAAAATTTCAGGTGGGATTCTTCCAGTGAAAAGATTCGATGAAACATTAAAAGTCACCAATTGAGAGAGATTTCCTATTTCCTTAGGCAACTCCAATGAGAAGTAATTGTCTGCAACATGAAGCCTTTGCAGATTGTGGCAGTTTGCAATTTCGGGAGGAAGCGGACCGCTGAATCTGTTCTTGTTCAAATCAATGGCAGTAAGGTTCCCCAGTTTACACAATTCCGAAGGGAAGCCACCGGTAAGCCTGTTACCAACCAACAACAACTGTGCCAATGACTTACAGTTCAATATCCCTGTTGGTATGTTTCCATAAAGCTGGTTATCAGCTAGATTCAACAGCATCAAATGAGAGTTTCGGCATAGATGAGGAGGTATCGTTCCTGTCAAGTTGTTGTCGGAAAAATCAACCACCCAAAGAGGACTATAAAGTCCAAGTCCTGGAGGAATAATACCACTAAGGGAGTTGTCAAAAAGTTGCAGCTGATACATATGCGTCAAATATTGGAAGCCAAGTGGAATCGGACCCGTAAGATTATTTATCGACAGATCGAGCTTTGTCAAGTTCTTCAAGTTACCAAACTCAATTGGTATCAAACCGGATAGATGGTTCTCAAAGAGAAAGAGCAAACTTAGACCGCGAATTTTGCTGAACTCCGAAGGGATATGACCTACTAAAGAATTCTCTGAGAAATCAATGTGTAAAGCTGAAGAAAGATTTCCAATTTCCCTTGGAATGGTACCATTCAACTTATTTCTGTAAAGATACAACCACTTCAACGATTTCAGGTTCCCGATCTCTTGAGGTAATGGTCCAACAATATTATTCCCATATAAAGCAAGTTTCTCAAGCCTGGTACATTTCCCAAGCTCTTTAGGAACAACTCCTGACAACTGGTTTTCCCATAAAATCAATTCTTTTAAGCTTACAAGCATTCCAATTTCACTCGGTATCTGCCCTTCGATCTGATTTTGAGCAAGACCAAGACGTTCCAAGCTCTTACATCTGCTAATTTCCTTCGGCAAACTACCAGTAATGTTATTCGCACCAGCTCTGAAAGTCACAAGATTCTTAAGATTTCCAATAGAATTAGGCAACGGGCCGACAAGAAAGTTGCTATAAGCAACTAACTCAACCAACGAAGTCAAGTTTCCAAACTCGTCGGGTAGAACACCAGAGAGTTTATTGTTGCAAATATTCAAACTTCTCAAAACAGATAGCTTACCTAATTCAACAGGAATTAGTCCCTCAAATTGATTATTGTTCAAGTAAAGATATTCCAAACTCAAACACTCACCAATCTCTTTTGGGATATTTCCATTCAAACCATTGTAAGCAAGATTTAGATAAGTTAAATTTATAAGCCCCCCAATGCTACTAGCATTTAAAGTTCCAGAAAGATTCATAGAACTCAAATTAACAGAAACAACCACTGGATCATTACTGTTATATTCATAACTGCAATTTACACCTATCCATCCACATGGATTTTCATCACTAGACTTCCAATTTCCCAAAACATTATATTTATCATGAAGTCCATTTTTAAGATCCAATAGGATTTGTCCCTCTTTGTTCAAACCCTCTGTGCTAGAAAGAAGTAAAGTCAAAAGCAATAAAATAACAGAATGCCCTTTCACAAAAGCACTCCCCTCCTTGATGTTATCAGACATCTTAAGAATCAAGACCTGCACAGCCAAATAATCAATCAACCACTTTCATAGCCAAGTGATTTATATTTAGTTATTTACAGCATCTCAAAATTCAGAATTAAAAGGCCTAATAAACTTAAACTCATATATATATATATATATGTAACTTGAAAAAGAAACTTAAACTCTTTTTCCTAACTCTTATTCGCACCAATTAAATGTAACACATAAGATTCGTGTTGGATACCGACAAGTGTCAGACATCGACACACACCTCGAAGTGTCAATGCTTTCATAGCATACTCCGAATCTCAAAGGTAAAACAAAGATACACATGAATATGACACATAAAGTCGTGTGTCAATTAGTTTGATCTTCCAATCTCAAGTGGCATAGTTCAAATCATTAACATGTTTGTAAAATAATCATTAATGTCTCTTTAATTAATCATAATTACTCTTCTCCCAATTTAAGAAAAAAATATGAAAAGAAAAGCAAAATAAAAAAAATAAAAAATAAAAAGCATACCTTTCAAAGGCCACCATCACTTTTGAAAAAGGAGATAAGAAAAAGAGAAACCAGTTAACCAATTGGGATCAACAACTCCTTGTGTTTAAGGAATATTAAGAAGAAGCATGAAGCAAATTAATTAAACTGAATCGAAAAAGTGAGGATCTTCGATCTGAAGGTGAAAAGGCTATGAATTTTGATCAGAAAATAATAGAAACCCTTTTAAGCAAGTAGTAATAAAATGAAGAAGGAATACATAAAAATGAATATCCAGAATAAGAGGATGTTACAATAGAAAGAGAAAGAATTAATGATGAAGTGGGAAGAAAGATCTTTATTTTTATTAAATGGCCGACAAAGCATGGTTAAATCTTTCTCTCATAGGATCATTTTGGTTGTCTCTTGAAAAAGCCAAAAGGGACTTTATTTGTTTTGATTGCAACCTTTTTTAAGTGATGAGAAAAGGAGGAGGAAGAAGAAGAATATAAGAATGAAAGGAAAAGGTTTGAGGAATATTTATTTATTTAATTTATTTTGGGTAAAGTTTTGGAGGTTTGTGTTTTTGGTTGGTAGGTAGGCTCTGAAATAGTTGTAGTTAATGATGATATGTAGCTGTAGTTGTAGTTTGTAGTTTGTACTCAGTCATTCACTACTCGCGTTCTTTTCTACGCGTCACTTCGTTTAACCAAACAACTTTCTTTCTATTTTACCACTAACTAGTGCTCCAAATGATTTGGTCTCAAATTTCGCAATTTTTGTACCCATTTGAAATTTTTTTTTGACTCATAACTATTTGGGTAAGTGAAATACCTGATCCGACTGAGGTCTTTCGTCTTTTAATAATTAAGTTACTTGATTATTTAATATATATTAAAAAATGTATATAATTAAAAAAATATATATATAATTTTATAAAATTATTTTTGATAAGTATTAATGCATTGTTAATATTATAAATGCATAATGTAAGATATTGTAGTGAAAATTATATAAATATTATTAATTAAAATTTACAATTAGAAAAAAAATGCATTGTAAATGAAAGGTGATAATTTTTTTTAACAAATTGGTCAATTATTGTGAGTCGAAGTAATATGTATATGGAAACAGATTATATGTTTTAATGGGTAACTATCGGCTAGTGCAGCTATTGACGGTCTGATTTCAATCAATAAATGAGATCGTTTCTAAAATTCAGTTATTGAATGTGTAATATGTTTTATTTTAAAAAAATAGTTGAGATTTATTAATGCATGATTATGTTATTGGAGAGAGTCTGAGTTCTACATATTTATTAAATTTATCACAAAATATACGAATTTTCTTAATAAATTTTCTTCTCTCTTTATATTTTTTTTTAATTTATAATTGCAATAATTATTTTTTATCTTAATTTCTTTTAATTATTTTACTATTAGTTTGTAACATATTAAATAAATATTGTTCTCATCTAAAAACACTGGTCAACTTCAGAGGAGGTTAAGGATATTGGATTTGTGATAATGGCAGACGATCCTTGTTTTGGCGATGATATGAGGGAGATATACCTGTAAAAGACATTTTGATGTCTAAGGCTCTCTCAACAAAATATGGTAAATGAGTAGGAAAATAAGGGCAAGAGATAACCTAGTATTTGGGATTTGACTCACTTTAGTTACTCACAAAATGAGTTGCAGTGAAATTTAGAAGATAGTTGAATAGAGTTTGAGTTTTAAAAATGATTTTGAAAATTTATGTGTATTGAAATTCGTATTTGAAAGTTAGATTGTATTGAAATCAAGCAACACAAAAATAATAAATTGAAGGTTTTAAAAGCTTCTAGACTTCATTCAAATTTGTGAAGATTTTTAAAACACTTAATGAAATTACAATCAATAGAAACACATAGAAAATAAAATTTTCAGTATGAATCAAATCTAAGATGTTGAGAACAATATAAAACAGAATTACTCAACAATTGAAACCAAGATAAGATTCAAGAATAAAAATTTCTAAGATCACAATCTTTCTATTAAGTTCAACACAAAATAGAAAATTCTCCACCAAACACTAATATGAACGAAATCAATTACTTACAAAGTAAATTGCATAAATTAAAAGATTGAGGAAAAGAGAGAATCACACATAGATTTATATTGGTTCCTCTAGGTTGCCCTCACATGTAGAGTATATCTAGTTCTCATTCAATCAAATGTGAGTTTCTTTCTTTTATTTTTTTATTTCTATCATTTACAATATTCGTCGGCAATTGTTACATACACATGAATCAAAATCCTAGAACAATCGTCCAGAATTTATGAACCCCAATCTTCAAGATGAAGATCTCACTTCCAATCTTGCAAGATAGAATCTAGAGACTATAGCGACCTAGAAACTTGAAGATGTACTCTATTTAGTTCTTAACATCCACCGATATCCCCTCAATGATGGGTGTTTGGAATAAATGTAAGAATTTTAATGTTTTGTAACCTTCCAATTTATGGACTCCTTCCAATTTATTGACCTAAAATAAATTAGTGTAATAACAATTATCAAGAGCTTGTAATTGGAAAGGCAAAGGTTAGTAGCCACTAAATATTAAAGGAATCAATTTCATGGGTTGATACTGATACTTGATGGAAGTCTCAGTTTAAATGATACTAACTATAAATTGGTTTTCTCTCTGCTACAAAAGACACCTTCATTTTCTACTCAAGGAGATAAACCAAAGGCTATGGCTTACTAATTAAATCGATGTATATGAAAATTATAAACATCAAAATCTTAGATTGATGAATATTTTCTATAAAATTTATTATAACCTTTATATTTTACATGTGGTATCAGATATTTGTTGTTAAATTTATAATTTTTCATCTATAATATTTTAATCTCCCTCAACTAATAAATCACAATATAAATATAATTGAATTTAGACTTTAGTACTGTTGTCTATTTTTTAAGTTGATATATCTCATGATTTTAGTTTTATTTTGCTGCTTAAGAATTGATATACCAGAAGAAAAAAATGAAGTTTTCTATCATACGCACTTATGTTACTCTGATACATATATATGATATATATATTTGATTATGAGGAAGCTTGCTTCATATATGCTTATGGTAAGTTTTGACCATTTTATTTTATTTTCATGCCTGCAAATAATACTTCTATTATATGGATTATGTCACTGTGTCATTACTATATACTAGTGTATGGTTCTTAGTTTTTTAATTTTTCCGGCACCGAGATAAAAGATATCAAGCATTGAAAAAATAAATTCTGGTATAGATGCATATATACCAGAATTTTACTTTACTGATATAGATGCATATATATCTACAATATATATGTTTTATTTGAATTATTTATATATATATATATTATAATTAAAATATTATTGAAGAAAGTTATTAAACTTTGTATACACTAAAGTGGTAAAGTTAAAATGATGAAAGGATGTCATAAAATAAAAATGTGGATGTTAATTAATCATAGAATTAGATTTATCCAAATTTTTGTTCTACAGTTAATAAATTTGCTCGGGAGAAATTGAAATTTTTGGATCAAATATACATTTTTGTCTAGTTGAGAGTTTTTAATTTTTTTATTATGATAAATTTGACATTGTTTATGATAGTATATTGGAGTGATTTCTCAAAGGTGAACTATAATATGATTTGATGTTTTATCTGAGTGTCTGATAAATTTAATGTGAGTATATATTTTATTATTATTTTGCCGCAATTTCCCTTAATTCGCAAGCAACATTTGTTATTGTTTTTAATGGTTTGAACTTTTCTTAATGGAGTGAAACTGAAGTTCCATTTAGGTGTTTTGGACCTTAACTTGTCACTTTTGGAGGAAAAACCTATTGTTGATGATAACAACACAGAGGATGAGAAGTTTGAGCTTAAGGCATGAGAGCAGTCCAACAAATTAAACCTTATGTTTATGCGAATGATTATTACAAACAACATTAAGACTACTATTCTACAAACAGAAAGTGCTAACGAATACCTTAAATTTTTGGAAGAAGGTTTTCTCTTTGTTGACAAATCACTCGCCAGTACATTGATGACTCAACTTCCGACCACGAAGTTCGATGGGTTATGGGACATGCAAGAGCACACTATTGAGATTACTAACACTACAACAAGACTAAAGTCTTTGGGTATGGTAGCAAATGAATCTTTTATAGTTCAATTTATTTTGAACTCACTTCTTTCTGAGTATGGTGTTTTCCAAATTAACTATAACACTATGAAAAAAAAGTGGGATGTTAATGAGCTGATTGGAAAGCCCATTCAAGAGGAGAATTGGTTGAAGCATTTTGAGAGTCATTATGTCAACCAATTAGTTCATGAAGTTGGAAAAGCATTAAAGGCAAAAGCCAAGAACTTTAAGAAAAAGGGACCTACTAAGCATCATAATAAATCTCATTTATGTGCTAAAGAAGGACATTTCCACAAAGATTTTCCAAAAGGTAAGACTTGGTTCGAGAAAAAAGATATGTGTAAAATATATGTATGCACTTTTGAATCTAACTTAGTTGATGTTCCTCATAATTCTTGTTCGTTTAACTCTAGCGCTACTACTCATGTATCTAATATGATGCAAGGATTCCTTTCGATCCAAATCACTAGTCAAAGTAAGATGTTTCTCTACATGAAAAATTATAATAAAGCTTCAATTGAAGTCATATGGACTTTTCGTTTGATTTTGGATATTGACTATCATTTAGATCTAATTAAAACTCTTTATGTACCTTCAATGTCTAGAAGTTTAGTTTTTCTTTCAAGTTGGACAATTGTGGTTTTGTATTTAATGGTGGACAAGGTTGTTTCCATTTATGCAATAATAATAAACTTCTTGGTTCTTGTTATATTATTGATGGTTTATATAGATTGAAACCTCATGATCAATTTTACTAGCTCAATTGGTAGTGGGAATGGAATGAGGCGGTACTTATCCCCTAGGTACCGGGCTTGAATCCCACGGAAGGCAAAAACTCCCTATTTTCAACGGTGGGAAAGGGGGGCGAGAAGGTTGTGAGGTAGCATCGTCGGTAATAGTAAGGGCCGGGATGTTACAAAAAAACTCAATTGGTAGTGGAAATGGAATAAGGCGGTACTTATCCCCTATGTACCGGGCTCGAATCCCACGGAAGGCAAAAACTCGCTATTTCCAACGGTGGGAAAGGGGGGGGCGAGAAGGTCTTGACTAACATCGCCGATAACGGTAAGGGTCGGGATGTTACACTTCATCTACCATGGAAGCTAGATTTGTAACATATTTTGAAGCTACAATTCAGGAATTATGGTTGCAAAATTTTGTTTCAAGGCTAAGAATAGTTGCCACCATTGCTAAGTTGATGAAAATTTATTGCGATAAATACTTAAAGGGTGCAAAACAGAAGTATTTCTTTGTCAAGGAGGAAGTTTATCCATGGAGCATGCTAGAACAGATCTAATGATTGTTGACCTGTTAACTAAATGGTTACAACAAAAGACATTTAAGGAACATGTACATAGAATGGGTCTTGGTTGTCCTTTTGAATAGTGTATTTGATGATGTTGTTACTCTGAGTGCTTTATGGTTATGTATTTATGAATCTTTATAATTTGTGTCTAGTAATTGTGCACGTAATTTTTAATTATGAGTTATAGTATGAATATTCTAGAAATATTTTATAGGACCATAATGATATTTTATGTGGTGCTTAAGTACTTGTGTAGTGGGGCATTGGTGTATGTCTTATATGGAAAGAAATATGTTTTGAAAAATAATAATACATGATCGCCATAACTCGCAGTTAGTGTTTTATTATATTAAGTTAATTATGAATTCATATGGATGAGATTTGACATATGAACTTTTATATATCATACTTATGCAATGATTTTTTAGAATTCTTGGCCAAGTGGGAGAATGTAAGAATTTTAACATTTTGTAACCTTTCAATTTATTGATCTAAAATAAACTAGTGTAATAACAATTATTAAGAACTAGTAATTGGAAAGGAAAAACATAGTAATTACTAAATATTAAAGAAATCAATCTCATTTGCTGATACGAATACTTGACGGAAGTCTCATATTAAATGACACTATTTATAAATTGGTCATCTATGCCTACGAAAGACATGTCCATTTTCTGCTCAAGTACACATAATAGTTTTTATCCTTACACGTGTCTTAGAAAAAGGGAGATGAGGGAGAAACCACTTCATTATATCAGTTTTCCACGAAAGACTATGGCTTCCTCATCGAATTTGGGTATGTGAAAATCATAAACTTCAAGATCTTAGGCTAACGCTACGCGAAAAATAGCATTTTACAGCGCTTTTTTTAAGTCATTTACAGCGCTTTTTCAAAAAAATAAGCGCTATAGTATCTAGTGCTGTAAAAAGATACAACAATACTCTTTAAAATAAAAAAGCGCTGTAAAATAGGTGGATATATTGCGCGCTTGTTATACTCGTTTTACAGCGCTTTTTTGAAAAGTATTGTAAATCCCTTCTAAAAACACGCTGATTATTATACTCGTTTTACAACGCTTTTTCAAAAAAGCGCTGTAATAGGTACAGTCTTATAAATTTTTTACAGCGTCTTTTCAAAAAAGCGCTGTAATAGGTGCATTCTTACTAGTTTTACAGCACATTTTCAAAAAAACGCTGTAATAGGTGCAGTCTTATACATGTTTTACAGCGTTTTTTTCAAAAAAGCGCTGTAATAGGTGTATTCTTACTAGTTTTACAGCGCTCTTTTAAAAAAGCGTTGTAATAGGTGCAGTCTTATACATGTTTTACAGCGCTTTTTCAAAAAAGCGCTATAATAGGTGCATTCTTACTAGTTTTACAACGCTTTCTCAAAAAAGCGCTATAATAGGTTCATTTTTATACTAGTTTTAATAAAAAGCGCTGTAAACCGGATTGACATTTTTTAATGGAATTTTTAAAATAAAGCTTGTTTGTATAAACAAGTCTTTTATGGAATTAAATGTGTTTATAATTAATTAATTTAATCATGAAATGTCTTTTTTGTTAATCAATTTATAAAATAACTAACATAAGAGACATAAATTAAATATTATAATAAAATAATTTTTATTCCTATATTAGATAAAGAAATTGTCTAATATGACTTTTTCACAAGAAAATTAACTAATATTTTAAAATGCTATATGGCTGTTGTTAATAGAGAACTAATCACACACATAACAAGCTATTAAGCTAAGATTGAAACAATCCTTGCAAGAATAGAACCAATAAAACCACAGGTACAAATAATACTAGAATATAGATGATAAAGTGTTGGTTTTCATAGAACTGTTTTATCAAATCAGTACTAATACAAAGACTTTTATTTGGTTTTGCCATTGTGTATCAAGTTCAGAGATACTAACAGGATGTTATACTATCTTTAACCAGACCAAATTGGTGGTCTTAAAGTTCTTCATGAGAATCAATGGTTTAATGTTCCTCTTGTCCATGGAGCTCTTGTTGTCAACATAGGAGATCTTCTGCAAGTAAGTATTAGTGAATGATTATTATAGATTTTTTTTTAGTTTATCTTTATCGTTATGATTATTCTAGTTTACATAAAGAATACATGTATAAGAATTGAGAAACTAAAAAATTGAAAGAATATAGTATAAAAAGAAATTACCTGAGCAGCTTCATTGGAAGCATTCTTAGTCCAAATAGAAATTTTCTCCTGCCTATTCCTAACATTCACAACTGCTCCACAGATTTCATCTCCATGATCAAATTGTTCTCCGATCATTGCCAACAACTTAATACATCAAGAACACAAACACACAAAAATCAAGTTCTTTTTTTATTTATTTATAACAAAGAGAATAATTCTAATTCAATAACCTCATAACAGATTCAAAATCATACCGTATACAACTAAGTAGTATCCGACTTGACCTTCGGAAAAGTCACAGTCCATTTTCCACCATTAGAACAAATGGGGTCCTCCCATTTAGGGTTTTTTTTAATGACAAGAAGTATTCAAAATTAACAAAAATGGTTTCAGAAAACAAAAAATTAACAAAAATGGTTTCAAAATTAACAAAAAATGGTTTCCATTACCAGATTCAAAATTAACAAAGAATAAAATTTCACAAACAAGAAATATTCAAGAAACAATAAAAAAAACCGTTTTTTTAATGGAACCCTAAAATAAAAAGATTGAAACTTTACCTCCAAAACTCTTCAACAGTGGCAAAAGTGTAAATGAGTCAAATAGAACTACTCCAAGCAGATTGTTTGGATTTGGCAGAAGGGTTATCGAATCAGAAGGTCCAAGAATTCTCGAGGGGGTGAGGTTGATGGATGATGGCGGTGGTGTAGGGTTTGGAAGTGGCGAAAGAATTGTCTTCGTCGTGGCGGAAGAATCTTCTTCAAGGTCGTCGTTGTCGTCTTCAATAACCCTATTCGTCGTGATGGAAGAATCTTCTTCAAAGTTGTTGTTATTGTTGGAGATGGAAGAGAAATGAGGGAGGGAGTGATGGAATTGGTGGTGGAGAAGAAGAGGTTGTCAGATTTAGAAAACCCTAGAGAGAAAGAAAAATTTCTGTGTGAAAATAGTGATTTAGAAAATCTTAAGTTTTAAAAGAAAAAAAAAAAGGCGAAGAAAACCACTTACATATGTATATACTTAAAAAATTAGAAATACCCTATGACAGCGCTTTTTTAAAAAGAGCTTTAAAAGGGCCTAAATTTTTTAGACCCTATTACAGCGCTTTTATAAAAAGCGCTTTAAAAGACCCTATGTAATAGTGATTTTACAACGCTTGTATAAAAAACGCTCTAATAGGTCATTTTATTATGTGAAAGCGTTTGTATTTTACAACGCTTGTATAAAAAGCGCTCTAATAGGTCCTTTAATCATGTGAAAGCGCTTCTAATTTACAACGCTTGTGTTTAAAGCGCTCCAAAAGCGCTGTAAAAGGGTTGTAAACATTATGTGCAAGCGTTATGTGACCCTATATGACCCTACAACAGCGCTTTTTCAACAACACTTGTAAAAAAAAGCGTTGTTGTATCATCCCTTAATTTTAAAATATTATACAACAACGCTTTTATTTAATAAGCGCTATAAAATGCAATTTTTGGCGTAGTGTAATGAGTAATTCCACATAAAGTTTATTATGACCCTTAAGTTTTACAATAGACACCCCCAACAAACAATATACTCTTGATGTTGTATTTCACACCAATTATCGGTTGTACAAACGATTTGAACAAGAAAGAGTTTTTAATCTATGTTATGATCTTGAATGCACGAGTTTGTGGAGTGGAGTGAAATTATTCTTAGATTCTAAGATGTTTTGGAATGCTTATATAGGATGCATGAAAAAGATTCGCCAAAGTTAAACATTTCCCAAAAGTAATAATAACTTTGTAATTGTAAAAGAAAATTCAAGTTTGCAGGTTTGGTAAGTCGATTTCCAAGGTTTTGAGTCGACTTAGACGATTCTTGAAAAACAGTTTTTAAAGTTTGCAGCAATTTGATTCGATTCATACCTTTTTAAGTCGACTCACAAAACCTTCTATTTGAGGTGAGTTGACTTACTTGTCATTTGAGTCTTAGTCGATCAACAAATTCATGCTAGTTTTGACATCACACAAAATCACTAAGTCTAAATAACTAGGAGACCCTTACATTTATAGGCCATATTTCTACACCATGTCTATTTCTAATTTTGGTGCATGGTCCCCACAAAATATTCTCTATTGATTGGGAATGGACAAGGTACCAAGGGGGCACATGTCTTACATCCTACAGAAAGGTGAAGTAGTTTCTAGATGCTTATTAAGGGTGGATCAAGTCAGTTGATAGTGGTTATACCATGAAACTTGAATACCTTAGTCTTGTCAATTTGTACTCTTCATTTTTACTTGGTACAAGATTTATACAATTCATTTAGTTCTTTTTTATATCTGATTAGTTGTCCACATGTTATGACCTCAATACCACCTAAACCCTCTTCCTATGGGATACAAGCTCAGTTGTATGGACCAAACAAAAAAAAACTATAATGGAAAATATATTAATTAATCTTCTTTCTTAAAGAGTAAAATGAAATGGGTAAAAAAAGAGTAAATTTAAAAGGGTATAATTTTATTTAATTAAAAATGTATGGGATAACTCAATCAATTTTATAAACTTATTATATCTTGTTAACTTATGAAGAGGAGACTAAGAAGAGAAATAAGAAAATGATTATATTAAGGTTGATTTTGAAAAGACTTATGACTCTAGCGAGTGGTGGTATTTGTGATGGTAAAAATGATTTTTCCAACCAAATAGTAGTATGTCAGTATAGCCACATCTTTGAAATTAGTAAATTGTAGCTCAACTGATGAGTTTGTGTGAAGGATAGGTGAAAGACAAAGAGACCCCTACTGTCATTGTTTCTATTCTTAATAGCAACTAAAGGTCTTAATTCTCATATACAAATGGCGTTGGAGAATGAGAGTTATAAGGGATTTTAATTTGATTATGAGAATGAATGAAAGTTTTCTCATATAAAATTTGCAGATGATACTTTGATCGTAGGAAAAAAGGTGTTGGGCTAATGTCAAAACTATGAAGGATACTTTGTTTATTTTTTAGTTAATTTCGGGTCTCTAGGTAAAATTTCACAAGAGCTTGATGTGGCGAGGGGGGGGGGGGGTAAATATTAATTTGTATTGGTTGGAGGCTGCTCAAGTTCTTACTTGTAAGGTGGGAAATACACCTTATATATATTTAGGCCTTCTTATAAGAGTTAATCCGTGAAACGTCAACTTTTGAAACCCAGTTGTTGAAAAGTTAAGACAGATTATCAGGGTGGAAATCTCAAAATATATCTATGGGAGAATGTCTTGTTCTTCTCAAAGTTTCATGGTTGTGCTTCTTGTCTACTTCCTTTCTTTTTTTCAAGGATAATTCAAATATTATTTCAATAAGTGAATCCATTTTTAAATTATTTTTATGGGATGAAGTGAGGAGGCTCGCAAAATTCACTAGGTAAAATGGGATAAGGTGTGCCTTGAGAAGGAAATTGTTGGGTTATATATTAATGAGAAATTTGCAGGCATTTAGTTATTCGTTATTAAAAAAATGGTGTTAAAGGTTAAAGGTCAATCAAGAGGGTCTATGGTTCAAATTTTTCTCTTATAAATATGGGTTAATAAATGGTAATGTAAAGGGAGGTACTAGTAGAGATTTGGTATGGTGGAAAGATATTCAAAAGGTGGCCAATGGATAATGAAGTGATCAGGTTAAATGGTTTTCTAAAAATCTAGTTAAGATGATTGGTAATGGAAGAAATACTTCTTTTTGGCATGAACCTTGGTAAGGGGCTATGGTTTTAGGGTCTTTTTTAGTAGGTTATATAATGTGATAACTTAAAAGCGATTATAAAATCGTGATTTGACACATACCAAAAAAAATCATGGGAATTATTGCATTTTTTGCAATATTTTTTTATTTGTGTGTGGAAGTAATAATTTCATAACTTTGACCTAAACTTAGTTCAATGACTTACCCCATTCATTTCTGTCCATAGTTTTCTGTCTGACCACAATTGTGAAGTTTGTGCCTATGTGTATGATACCATTATTATGTCTTCGGTGACTTACTCTTTCTTGTTTATGTTTGATGCTGTGATGAAACAATTGTGCCACAAGGAGCAGCTACTTAGAGTCTTGAAGGCATCTCTGGAATTATCTTGAAGATTTTAATGTTTATTACTATCAGTTTCATCTGAATTCTAGTAATTGCAAAAAATTCCCGCTCTAATAGGTGAGACAAGATTGAAAATACCGTGTATTGATTCTTGAAAAGGCAATATATCTTATAAAATTATTTGACTAAAGCAACAAAACTTATGCTTTAAAATGTCTAAAATTGATTCAAATTTCATTTATGTGATTTTGCTAGTAATTTAATTTGGAGAATTATTCCTGTTATGTTATGTGTTGGATATCCTAAACCAAATGTGATAAATTTTTAAAAATCTAAAATTTTCATCCGCTACAAATTTAACTAATTCTTGAATAAATATAATTCACTATAATTTGGTCTAAGATTATCTATTAGCGGAACAAAACATAAGATTATCCGCAAAAATATATTTTTATCTTTTTTAATAGCATATTTTTATAATAGTTGTTTTTTTTAGATTTTTATTTAAAAATTGATTTTTTTTATGGTATATTGATCAATCTGTTTAACGTGAACTAATACAAAGTAAAATTAGATTAATGTATCACAATTCGTTATTATTTATGGGTCACTACGCGAAAAAACGCATTTTACAGCGCTGTGCGGGTGGTTTATTGGATTGAATCTGAAAAAATGAGGTTAATCAGTTTGTTAGTTTATTGAATCTGAAAAAATGACAAACCTTACAGAATAAATGTGACAAACCTTTTCGGGCGATGTGACTGTTTAGTTTCTGGGAATCTTCTTATGATTCCCTTTAGACTTTGTTTGAATCTAAATAAATGTGAAATTAAAGTTAACATCGGAAAAAATTCAGCAATTAAATATAATCAATTAAACATACATTTCAATTAATTAAACATACCTTATCAAGGGCAACACGTTGTTTGGGCCATGCCACGTAACTGCCAATTGCTTCGCCCAAATAATTCAGATCTGCATCGCTGTCCGGTATAGGCAACGGTGCATTTGGTTCCAAAGCAATAACTGGTGATACTTTGACATGGCCCGCAGGGATCAGTGTGTTGTGCAATACTTCGCCCAGAGTATTGCACAATGTTCCTTTTCCGACCTTCCGATGAGAAGGGGAGGATAAGTACAGCACGCATGGAGTGACACCCTAAATCAATGGTTAATACATAAGCATGTGAAACAATTAGCTTGAATGAATTTCTTATTTTATTAAGTAATTAATTACCTCAGGAAGACTTTTGAGACCAACGTTGCAACTCGCGTTTTCACTCCATTTGATTTTCATGTTGGAGCTGATCCGCAAGTTGCTTGTCTTTATTTGTCTACACCAAGAATACCACTTGCTCTGTTAATACTTTGATCTTCTCTAATACTTCCTCGTTAGATGGATTTTGGCGCTTCTCTTGTGAAAAATAGCTTCTAGGAGTTACGCCAAATCCTTTCCCCCTCACGCGGCCGGAATATTCAGGAACATTAAACACCTTACCTAGTATGTCCCTGCAACTACCCTTGTTGTCCTCTTGATTTTCCGAACTTTGTTCGAGATTCGCCTAAAATATATACACGTAGGATTAAAAAGATTAGTTCAATATCAATTTTAAAGTACAATATTAAAAAATATTAAAGTGATAAATATACTTACACAAAGTTCTATTACTTTTTGAACATTTTCGTTATCAACCACTCCGTCTTTATTTACGTAAGCTTCCTTCCACAATATATGACGACCCAACGGTTGATCGGATTGGGTGTCTTGTAGCTATTCTCGTTAAGATCATAAACAAAATATTAGTTAGAAAGTATAGTTTATAATGTACCACATTATATAAAAGTGATGTTTAATTACTTACAAGTTTTTGCTCTAGACGTGCATATCCCATACGAGATTTCTTGTATGGGTGGAGAATAATTTTTGCCCTCTCGCGATTTGCCTTACTAATATTCTATATAAAAAAAATAACAATCTTGTAAAAATTTAAAATACGCTATGAATATGAATAATAAAACACAAATGCTAATAAATTAATCACTTACAACAAACGCGGGGTCCGAACGTTTTGCTACAAATGCGCTCCATTCTTCATTTGATATATAATGTTTATATATTTTTGGAGCTTCCGCATTCATATTTCCATCTCGGTCTCTTAGATAGCAATTTGAGAGGTGAGATCTAAAACCCCGGTGTATTTTCCCGGCAACTCTCAGCACGTAACTCTTTCTCACCTCGTCAACATCAAAAGCTGTTTGCAAACCAAATAAAGATATAGTTTGAGTAAAGTACTTCAAAGAAGTTTGTAAAAAATTATAAGTAAAAAAGTGGAGTAAAAAATTACTTGTATATCAGCCCACAATACATCTTTTGCTCCTTCAATGCCTTATCTCTCCAATCATCTATTGTGATGGGGATATTCTGACGAACAACAGCTTCAATATAACTTACAAACATTGAACTGTTGGGGTCAATTGGCTGACCATTCTAACTCCATCCCAACTAATAAACTCATATAGTAAGTACCTCAAATTATAATCAGCAAACAAAGTAAACAGCAAACAAAGTATAGTATAAACAGCAAACAAAGAAAACAGCAAACAAAGTATACCTCAAATTTTTGCCCAGTACTTCTTGCTTCTATAACATTTTGCATTATGGTTGCACCACGTTTGCCTTCATTTTCGTAAGTCTTGGTGTTGCCAACTTCTTCATTTTGACATTCTAAATCTTTGTTGGTATCCATTTATCTACAACAAGTTCAACATGCAGTTCACTATAACTTCAACAAGAACAATATGCAGTAGTCTAAGTACGTAGCAGTATAAGTTCAACATGCATTTTAGTGAAACAAAAAACTAATAAATACAATACCTGAAATAGCGCTTTTTAATACTTAGGGTTACTGGTTCGTAGGGTTTGCTTAGTAACAAAGAAGAACAAGAACATCGCAGAAGATGAACGAAGACGAAACGATCGTAGGGTTACGGGGTTCGCAGAAATACGTAATAAGGGTTACTAGAAATATATGGTTACGTAATGAGAAGGAGGATGAAGATGAGGAGGAAACAAGTGTATGAAGTTTATGTAATGAGAGTTAGTAATGACGAGGAAACAAGGGTAGGGTTCGTAGGGTTCACAATAAGAAGGAGAACGAAGAGGAAACTGAAGAGGTTTACTGTTATATATAAAACCCTATTACAGCGCTTTTTTGAAAAAGCGCTGTAATAGGTCTCATTATTTTATTTTTTAAAAGCCTACTACAACGCTTGTGAAAAAAGCGCTCTAAAAGACCTCCTTATTTTTATTTTTTTAAAAGCCTTTTACAGCGCTTTTATATAAAGCGGCTTCTTTGTTTTATTATATGCAAATACTATGTGACCATTTTACAGTGCTTATGCAGAAAGCGCTTTAAAAGACCTCCTTATTTTATTTTTTTAAAAGCCTTTTACAACGCTTTTGCAAAATAGCGCTGTAATAGGGTTTTATATATAAAAGGCTTCTTTGTTTTATTATATGCAAACGCTATGTGACCCTTTTATAGCGCTTTTATACAAAGCGCTTTAAAAGGCTTCTTTGTTTTATTATATGCAAATGCTATGTGACCCTTTTACAGCGCTTTTTCAAAAGAGCACTGTAATAAGGTTTTATATATAAAATGCCTCTTTGTTTTATTATGTCCAAGGGCTGTGTGACTTCATTATTTTGGGATGATCAATTAAGTTCTAGAAAAATTCCAAATAATTTTTTTTCTTCCAAATAGTTAAATTATTTTTTCTTCCAAATAATAATTTTTTCTTACAAAATAATAATATTTTTCTTCCAAATAATACCTATATATATATATATATATATATATATATATATCAATGCTAAATTACTTGATCAACTCATATTGGGATGATCAGTTCAAGTTCAAGAAAAATTCACAGTATAAGCAGAAAATCAATATACAATTACATACAGTATAAGCAGAAAATTACATACAGTTCAAACTAAATACCAAAATGTTCAATTCTGGCAGATCAAACAATGAAATTACATGAACTCAATTCAGATTACATGGCTTAAAAACAATTAAACACATTAAGATGTCCTTCTTCTTTTCTTGGTGGGACTCACATTTGTTTGTCCATTACTAATATGAAACGATCGATTAATCCAAATTCTCTCATCATGATCATCTCTAAGATATAAACCATCATTAGTTGAATCAATTCCATGTGGTTGTGATGTTGCAAAGAAAAGATCATTACCAACATCTTCATCATTATTGTTATCATCACTTATTTTATTGGTCGATAGGACAACAGACCATTTATCATCAGCAGGATCAGTGAGATAAAACACTTGTTGAGCTTGCGACGCTAAAATAAAAGGTTCATCTTTGTATCCCACCCTATTAAAATCGACAAGCAAGAACCCTGACTCATCAATCCGAACGCCATTATTATTATCGACTCACTTGCAACCAAATATAGGAACACGAAACATTGTGTAGTCTAGCTCCCATATGCGCTCGATAACCCCAAAATATGATAGATTTGTATATATTGGGTTCTTGTCTTTTGCACTTGAGATATGCATCGCTTTAGCTACGAGAGTGACTCCGCTATTTTGCATAGTGGTTTGATCATCTTGTTCTTTGGTATAAAATGTGTAGTCGTTAATTACATAACCGGTGTAAGAAAAGACATGTAAACTCGGACCATTTGCTAGCCACCTCAATCTCTGTGAAATTGATATGGGGTCTACATCAAACTTTGACTTTATGTGATTTTTTAACCATGTTATGAAACTTCGATTGTGCTCTCGAGTTATCCAATTTTGATTCCTATTCATGTTCAAACTAGATAACTGATTCATGTGTATTGTAACATACGGTTGAACCTCATCATCATTGTGCAGAACATACAATTGTGTCTGCTCCCATTCTGTCCTTGATATAGTCATTAGTCTCTTTCCAATTATCCCTTCTCCTGATAATCTTCCCGAATGATGAGACATGGGAAGCCCTATGGATTCAACATTGGACAAATATTCAGTACAAAATTCAGCAGCTTCTTCGACAATGTACCGTTCAGCAATACAACCTTCTGGTCGACTTCTACTTTTTACGTACCCTTTTAATATTTTCATATATCGTTCTATCGGGTACATCCATCTCATATAAGCTGGCCCACAAAGTTGTGTCTCCTTAACAAGATGAACAGTAAGGTGAACCATTATCTCAAAAAACGAGGGTGGGAAGTACATTTCAAGCTCACACAAAGTAACAACAATTTCCCTCTGCAATGTCGGTAATTTCTGAGGATTGATCACTTTACTACAAATTTCCCTGAAGAAGAAACATAATTTAGTTATGGCTCGGCGAAATTTTTCAAGTAAAATTGAACGTATACCTATTGGTAGCAAATGCTCCATTAGAATATGACAATCATGGGTCTTCAAACCTTTTAACTTGAGGTCTTTCATACAAACTAAAGTTTTAATGTTTGAAGAGTATCCTTCTGGAACTTTAACTTCTTGTAGAAATTTACACAAAACAAATTTTTCTTTCTAGATAGAGTATGAACGGCTGGAGGTAGATATGTGCGATTTCCTTTCTTTACGGGACTCAATTCATTTCTTATTCCGATATCGACCAAGTCCAATCTTGCATTGATGCCATCCTTAGACTTTTCTGGTACATTGAGTAACGTACCAATAACACTGTCAAATACATTTTTCTCAATATGCATCACATCGAGAAAGTGTCTTACATACAATGACTTCAAATATGGCAATTCAAAAAAAATTGACTTTTTCTTCCACCCAGTTTTGACCTGCTCTCCCGCAAAAGGTTTGCCAAATTTATTGGTCAAACCTTGTACTTTCTCAAGTATTTGATATCCAGTCGATGCTACAGGAGCTCTATCTTCCTCTGATTTTCCATTGAATGCATTTCTCCACCCACGATACTGATGACTATAAGGTAAAAATCTACGATGTCCAAGAAATACATTCTTCTTACAACGTTTCAACCGCATCCAATATTACTCTCTTCACATATAGGACATGCACACTGACCTTTAATGCTATATCCTGATAAATTACCATATGCTGGAAAATCATTAATTGTGCCGAACAACATAGCCCTCAAATTGAAACATTCTTTCTTATACCCGTCATAAACTTCCACACCTGTCTCCCACATAATTATTAAATCTTCAATTAAAGGAGCCAAGTATACGTTGATATCATTCCCCGATTGTTTAGGTCCAGAAATTAACAGAGACAACATCATAAACTTACGCTTCATACATAACCATGGAGGTAGGTTATAAATCAACAAAATCACAGGCCACGTGCTGTGTGAGATGATTTGAAGACCATGTGGATTCATTCCATCAATAGAAAGTGCAAGGCGTAGATTTCTTGACTCTATCCCTTATTCAGGATACTCGTGATCAATTTTTTCCCATTGTAGAGAATCTGCAGGGTGTCGAAACTTTCCATCTCTAATTTTTTCATCTGCATGCCATGTCAAGTGTTTTGAATCTTCTTCACTGCAATACATGCGCCTAAATCTTGGTATTATAGGAAAATACCACACGACTTTTGCTGGAGTAGATTCTTTCTTCTTATATCGAGAGACATTGCATTTCGTACACGCCTTTAGTAATTCATATTCATTCCGAAATAAAATGCAATCGTTAGGACACGCATGAATCCTTTCGTAACTCATACCAATAGAGCACAAAATTTGTTTAGCCTTATAGGTTCGACTGGTAAGTTCATTATCATCTGGCAACATATCTTTTAAGAGTGTTAGTAATTCTGTGAAGCTTTTATCAGACCATCTATTACTCGCTTTTAAGTTGTACAACTTTAATATCGCCGACAGTCTTCTAAATTTAGTACAACCATTATATAATGGTTTCTCTGCATCACTCAACAAGCTCTCAAACATTTTAGGACAATCACGAAGATCTTCTTCAACTGCTTTTGCAATCTCCTTAACTCGGTCCGGCTCATATGTGTCTGTGTCGAAATCAGTTGAAACATATGTATCTGTGCGGGTGTTTCCATTTATTTTCTCACCATGTCTTATCCAACATGTATAGCTTTGATCAATTCCATACCATACTAAATGTCCTTCCAATTCATCTGCTCTAACGCGTTTTCCAAAACAACATTTTAAACAAGGACAAATAACTCTATTTGGATCTTTTGCATTCATCACTCTTTTGTCAATCGATTGGCAGACATCCATTTCCGGTCCATTTTATATGACCTATATATATAAATGCAGTTACACAAATAATAAGCATGATTTCAAGTCTGATATATATGACCTATATATAGTATACATATCTAATATTGGTCCAAGATTGATTTCAAAACAGAACATATATACATGAGAACATATCTAATATCATGTAACAATTTCAAAACAGAACATATCTAATATGTAACAATTTATCAGTTTTAAATAAATATCTAATATGACACCACAAATAAATAAATACAGTACCTGAGATAAGGTTGATCAATTTGTTTAAAAGGAGGAGCAACGTAGATCAATTTGTAGATGGGCACACAGTAGATGAGAGGAGGGTTCGCAGGGGTAGAGGAGATGAGGGTTCGTAGGGTTAGGACAACGTATTAAATTTGTTTTAAATTTGTTTTTATTTATTTAAAGTGAATGATTTTTATTTAAAATGAATGATTTTACAGCGCTTGTATCAAAAGCACTGTAATAGGTCCTTTAATAATGTGAAAGCGCAAGCCTTTTACAGCGCTTGTTTAAAAAGCGCAGTAATAGGTCATTTGATTATGTGAAAGCGCAAGGCTTTTACATCGCTTTAACAAGCGCTTTAAAAGCTATGTAACATAAGGTGGGATGCTACATTTTAGCGCTTGTGTTTAAAGCGCTCAAAAAGCGTTGTAAAAGGCTATGTGAGAGCGCTTCAATTTACAGCGCTTTCTAAAAAAGCGCTGTAAAAGAGTTGTAAACATTATGTGCAAGCGTATGTGACCCTATATGACCCTACAACAGCGCTTGTCAAAAAAGCGCTGTTGTATCCTCCGTTATTTTTAAAAAATTATACAACAGCACTTGTATTTAATAAGCGCTGTAAAAGACGTGCTATAAAATGTCATTTTTGGCGTAGTGGGTAGATATGTTTGAACTACTTAACATACAAGTTTATGTAGAATGTGACACCCTAAACCGAAAATAAATACAATTAATCGAACCAATTTATACTGGACAAAACTGTAGTTATTATTTTCTTTAAAAAATAGTTTACAAGTCATAGACCAATATGCGAATTTAGGGATTTAAATTGCATAATCCATGTTCGAAATAGTACGTGACATTGACCAAAATCTAAATAGAAATAAAAATTGGTCATTTGCCCATGCAGACTGCATGTTAAATGGGATGACCCGCGTGCCCCAGTCTATATACCTAGCTTTATTTAGGATTAATAAAGAGACCCAAACAATAAATTATTATTTAAAATTTTAAGATATTTATAATATTAATCATTTATTGGTGTACCTTGATTAGATTATCCTTTTTAACTATTAGTTCATAGATAATTATTATTTATATGAAGTGGAAGATAATGAATTGAAAGTGATGCATACAATATTAATTAGATAGTAGAATTAAAAAAATAATAATAAATATTACATTAAAAATCAAAAACCTCTTTTATTTTAGAATAATTATTTTTACGAATTAGTTTAATCAATATGACACATGGACTATTAGTTTAAATGTTTGTATATAGACAAATTCTAATATAAACTATGATTTATTATGGATCAATATTTTAAAAATGTTCAAAGTTTTAACGACAACAAATATCATCTCTTAAAAATAAATATTAATAGTCATATTCATGTTTTACAGAGACATAACGAGAGAGTGTAGAAATGAGTTTGACCCCTCCCTATTAATCAAATCCCATAAAAAGATACATAGAAATGTAAAGAGATAATCGCGATGAATTCTTCTACGTGTACGTTTTTATCTTACTTGGGAAAATCAATTTAAATCAAACTAGGCTTATGTGCTGCATTCTCTTCCATAGCAATACTAAGGAAATTTGTTTTACCCAAGCAATACTAAGGAAACTTGTTTAAATAAAAGCCGTGTTATTTGGACACAACAAATGATAAGACAACGTATTATGTCATTAATCAATCGTAATACTTTATTAACTACTAAATTTTTTATTAAACTATTAATAAAAATATATTTTTTTACAAAATATTAACCACCTTAAAATATTTATGTAACCACTAAAACAAAGTACTTTAAAGTAGTTAATAAAAATTATAAATGATTAATCACATATATTTTAATGGTTAATGAAATTTTCTAAATAGTTAATGACATTAACTTGTATATGCTACAAAAATATCTATCAATTACTACAAAAAAGTTGAAAATCCTTTTTTTTCACTTTTTTGGAAAACATTTTTTTGGAAAAAAAAATGTATTGTTCACTGTATAAATACGATGTATGTATTTGTTGTCAATTTTGTTTTTGTTTTAATCATCTAGTTCTTAAGGGAATAGAGACTTAATAATTCAGAATTCGACGGAGAAATAAGTAAAATTTAATCAATAATTATTCTAATTAAGATACGAATTCTGTTTCTCCTAAACAAATCATCTTTAAGTGAAACTCATCAACAATTTAAGTCCAATTACTTGGTTATTTAGTGTCAGAATTTGTGTCCAAATAAATTTTTTTTTAAAATAATAATGGTTGCTTTGTTATTTTGTTTATATAATAAATTAAATGGTTGAAAACAAAATATAAAAAATTAAAAGTAATAATTAGTGACTTTCACTTTTGTAAGGCAATTTGTGAATTAATATAAGCCATATTTTATTCATAAAAATTAAAAAGATTATAAATTTTTATTTTTCAAAAGTATTATTGATAGTCATTAAATTTTTTAATAATTTATTAATACTCATACATAATAGACCATTTATACAAGTAATCTACCGTAAACTCGCCATATG
Source organism: Cicer yamashitae (assembly GCA_037974755.1). Lineage (NCBI taxonomy): Eukaryota > Viridiplantae > Streptophyta > Magnoliopsida > Fabales > Fabaceae > Cicer > Cicer yamashitae. The sequence goes on along the minus strand of JBBPBQ010020324.1, from coordinate 35,877,311 downwards.
TTAAAAGGTGAGCAAAATATAAACTACACAACACGCAAAAATATCAAAGGGCCCCACCAAATATCAACCACTAATCCGAGTGGCCCTACTAATCTGAAGGACACACAGACATAAGAAGTTGGGTAATATATATACACTTAAGTTTTCCATCCAATTGCTATGTCTCTATCAAACGGTGGGTTTTTCCATCTCACTCATCATGCAATCTTGAAAAGGTTCACCTTTGGGACCCACAAAGAGCAATTACACAAGCTATTGGAGCACATGTGAGGCCATCACTTTCTGATGTCTATGTAGGATTTTATTGTGCGCTTAATAGGATGAATATGCATTTCAATTGTGCATGGTTCTCTTGGTTTGGCTTGACTCCACTCAATATCTTTCAAGTTTGGCTTGATTCCACTCAAAGTCCTTCACGACATGCCAATATCACTTTACCTGAATGGATAGATTTATAGAATTGTCCTTTTTAAATTAACACTATTCACCATATTGGTTGGTATCTTTCGTTTTAACCATTCCATTATCTTTTCCTTTTTATTATCTCAATAAGATTTAGATAATGATTCTATGTGGAATTGATAGATAAATGTTTCTAAATAAATTAAAAAATTAATTTTTATGTATCGATGATGTAATTTTTTTTTACATATGCTGGCAATCAAAACATGTCAAATAGATATTTGTAGAGATATTTTAGTAAACTAATCTAAAAAAGTGATATCATAAAGTGATTTGATTGAATGCATGTGTAAAATTATATTTTACATTATTTATATATACAAATTAAATTCCCAAACTAAACAATAAAGCTAAGAATACATGTGTCATTCTCCTTAAAAAAACACGTGCCATTGTATGGCGATCAGAAATTTAAGAGTTCCTAAAAAATAATAGAGTTGCAACTAAAATTTGTTTGTCAAAATAGTTTTAGCTGCAATTCTATAGTTGATGTTTTGAAGATAATAAAGCAAATAAATAAGAACAATTATCCCCTAATTGTATTTGTTAAGTGTGTAGATTAAGTTAGAATATAATCTTCTTTATTAATGACTATCTATTTTAAGGTAGCATAATTATGAATAAATTAGAAGTAAATAATCTAAGTGTTTTTCACATAAAAAATATTATCACTTAATAAACAAGTAAGAAGTAAGTCATAATATAGCAATAAGAAGCATTACAACAAGCATATGATAATCTACAGTCCAAGTCAAAGCGTTAAAGACAAAAGAAATACAAGTCAATGATTGACCTTCTAAAGACAAAGGAAAATAGCGATACAATGATTATTTCCTCTGACTAAACACTCATGTTGATCATCTAACTCAAAGATCAAAAGAAGAAAGCTCTAAATGAAGCATCTCATTGTAAGTACAGATGTGCACCTAAGAGGGGGGGGGGGTGAATTAGGTGTTTAGGAAATTTTCTTGTTTTCAGCGATTTGGTGATCGATTTTTGCGCTTAAGGATAGTAAATGATAAAAGTAAATGGCAGTAATGAAATGAACACAACAATGTTATCCTAGTTCCCCTTATGACCAAGGGTACATCCAGTCCTCTTGCACACCACAAGATATTTCTCCACTATTGTCAAAAAATGTACAACGATGTGATTTGATAAGGATATAAGAATAAAAGAGAGGTATAACGATATCAATCCAAAATTGCTTCAACTACTTTGAAAACCTTTGTCAAGGATATGAAATTGAAATGCAAGTACTTGAATTATGAGAAATAACTTTGAGAAAAATTAGAAAAGTTGTTCAAGGTTTTTTTTAGTAGGATTGTGTAAAAATTAATCTGAAGTTATGATATATTTATACTCCATAAACATCTCTTCAGATTCGTGGCCATTGATCCAAGAGGTTTGATGAACAAATGCAATGATCTAGAACCATTTCAGATCTGAAAAATTGCATTGCTTCCAGTGGTATTCGAATACTGGATGTATCTATTGGAAACACCTCTTATAACGTTCAAATTTATTCAAAATTTTGACCTTGTATTCGAATACACAGGCACGTAGTCGAATACAGATTTGTTAATTTTGCCACTAACTTGCTGTTTGTATTCGACTACAGCAGGTCGTAGTCGAACAAGATGCGTAGTCTGAGCTACTGACTTAGCACTTGTATTTGATTATAGCACCTCGTAGTCGAATACAGATGTCAAGCTTTTGCTACTGACTTAGCATCTGTATTCGAATACACTATGCTGTATTCGAATACACTATGCTGTATTCGAATACACTATGCTGTATTCGAATACAACTTTGCATTTTGTCAAAAATATTAATTTTAACACTTTGTTAATGTAAGTTTGACATTTGAAAATACTTTTTATGCATATGTAAAGATGCATGGTTCTCATGTACTTGAACTTTTGGTTGTATCATTTACCTTTACATTTATTAAACATCTAATATGTTTGAAATAAAGTTGAAATATGATAATTGGACTTCTTTTTGAGCTTGTTGCTTTGATCACAATCATTTGTCTTTGTCTTCATCAAAAACATGTATTTTACATTCTCCCCCTTTTAGATTATGACAAAACTTTGTTGTTTGGAGACATTGCATCATTGTAAAAGTACTCCCCCGTAATTCATGCGTACTCCCCCGTTGAATTGGAATTGTTGTGATGAATGTGACAAATTTTTAAAGACCTACAAATGGTTTTAAAAACAATATATACCAAATTTTACTCCCCCTTTTGACATGATCAAAAAGAAGGAAAAATATCGACAATACAGACAGACAATATAATCCAAGCATATCACGAAAAGGAAAACATCATACAAGGTAATATGAAAAGTGAAAATGCATAATAACCCAGAATTAATGTCAAATACTACAAATAAGACAAAATGTAACGGAAAAACAAGGAAAATATCATAAGAAATTTCAAATTTAAACAAGCTATATGGAAACTAATCCTAGTGAACGAGTTACAAATCAACGTCAAGGAGGAGGAAGGTGAAGATGGTCAATTTTGTCTGATAACATATTAAGTTTGTGGAGCATGGTTTCATGGTTAGTTGCGATGGTGGTTTCGATAGCATGAAAACGAGTGTCGACGGAGGTGTTCAAGCCGGTGAGAAAGGTCTGTAAGGAGTCGAGTTTGGCCATAACCATCCGGTTTGACACGTGGTCATCATCGGAAGCGATTTCCTCTCCATCATCGTCCGCTTGTGCAGAATCAGTTGCGGGGGCAGCAGTATCCTCTTGAGCTGCAGCACATGATTGACCAAGATTACTTTTATGCACGTATTTCTAAAGCGATTCGTTCCAGACGATTTTCATTCTTGGAAGCACACTTAAATCCAGCAAGTTGTCTTTAGTGGGTGTATACAACACTTCTTCATAGAAGTCCACCCCAAAATGGTCCAGAATCCGAGTGACTTCTTTGGCGTACGGTAACCCAATAGCTTCTTTTGACGCAAACATCACAGATTTAACAAAGTATGCCCAGCTTAGTGGACATCCCTCAAACATGAAGAACATGATTTGTAATTCAAATTTCTGAAATTTGGGAGTAATTTCCAGCCTTCGGAACTAAGATGTAACTCAAAAAATAATGCAGAAGGCGTTAGTCAATAGTGAGATTGCCAACTCCATACCGTTTCCGCGCAAATTCAGAACCAACTTGAGTCTGCTTTTGTTCCATAATGTGTTTGTCAAAATGACATAAAGCAACATATGCATCATATTTAGTGGTACCAGCCCATTCACACAGGTTGTCGGGCCTAAGTTTTGACCTTCGAAGGGAATGTTTAAGATTTTGCCAATGGTTTTATTTTCTAACTGAATGGTTTTGCCTTTTATTTGAGAAATTAGCATATTTCCTTCTTTGGAAAGATTGCAGTAAAAGACCCTAACTAAATCAAGATATACAGGACCTTTGTAACCAATAAACTCTTCAACATGCTGGGCTTTGAGTAAATCAGGAAATTTTAAAGTAGAAAAGGAATCTAGTGTACCAAATTTGGGAATGATGAGTCGTTTGTCTGAGTAGATAGTGCGACACCGATTGATTTTTTCCGGTGTGTGTAGTAGACAAGATAAATCCAAGATATTCGCACTCTTTGTGCGCTTCCTTGAGGGGCCTACCCATGCATGCTTGGTTTTTGGTCCTCGTTTGCGTGCATCCATGGTGATGAAGAAGTTTTGACGGATTTGGGAAAAAAAGGGGTTTTAGGGTTTTGAAGAAATCTGATTTTGAATGGAAGGTATGAGTATGGATGTGATCTAGTCTGCAAGGAATGGTGACTGGGGAACTCGTTTGCAAGGGAGAGAAGTTGAGAATTTTGAAAGGGAGAATGAGGAAACAGACTGTATTCGAATACACAAAGTGTAAAAAATGACCTAAACTGAAAAAGCTTTATATATGAAAAAAAAAAACCCGAACCTGTATTCGACTACACTTTTGTTGTATTCGAATACAGGTGTTTCTGGGAATGTGTATTCGATTACACTCAGACTGTATTCGAATACAAGAAATTCTGCAGATGTGTATTCGATTACAGATACTGTGTATTTGGTCACATTTTTGAATGTTTGCAAAAGAACCGAATTTCTCACAAAGAATACACTAAGTAATGCATATATGCACATATTTAAGAACAAATAAACATATTTAAGAACAAATCAACATTAATGAATTAATTCTAACCACTTATCAAGAGGAAATTGTAAATCTTGAAGAGTGATGACAAAGTATAGGTTCCTTGCAATTTAGAGATCGTTTTCACTCAAAATACGAAGTTCTTTTCGGATTTTGTAAAATGAATCTTTAGGAAGAGGCTTTGTGAAGATGTCCGCTAATTGATTATGAGTATCCACAAAAGTCACTTCAACATTTCCTTTGAGTACATGATCTCGTAGAAAGTGATGACGTATATCAATGTGTTTAGTTCGTGAGTGCATGATTAGATTCTTTGAGATATTTATTGCACTGGTGTTGTCACATTTTAGTGGAATGCATTCGAGGTCAAGTCCATAATCATATAATTGCTGTTTGAGCCAGAGAATCTATGCACAGCAACTTCCTGCTGCTAAGTATTCAACTTCAGCAGTGCTAAGGGCAACACACGCTTGCTTTTTACAAGACCATGATACTAATGCATTTCCTAAGATATGGAAAGTGTCGCTTGTGCTTTTATGATCTGTTTTGCATCCTGCATAATTTGAATCAGAATATCCAATGAGGCTACATATGCTACCCTTTGGATACCATAGGCTTACATTGGTTATTCCTTTCAAATATTTCATAATCCTTTTCACTGCTACAAGATGCGATTCTTTAGGATCCGCCTGAAATCTTGCACACAAACAAACACTAAACATAATATCTTACCGGCCGGCCATTAGATATAATAGGGATCCAATCCAATCATACCTCGATACTTTGATATGTCTATTGAAATACCGGATCATCTTTATCAACATAGGTTCTGGAGCCCATAAGAGTCGCACTTTCCTTGCAGTTTTCCATTTCAAATCTTTTGAGTAATTCTTTGCAATACTTTGCTTGATTTATAAAGAGGCCATGCTTGAGTTGCTTGATGTGAAGGCCAAGAAAATAGTTTAATTTTCCCATCATGGACATTTCAAATTCTCCTTGCATCATTAAAGAGAGTTCTTCACATATGTCATTGTTTGTTGATCCGAATATGATATCATCAACGTAGATTTGGACCAATAAGGTGTGACCATTATTTCTTTTAATAAATAATGTCTTATCGACTTTGCCTTTTTCAAATCCTCGTTCACATAGGAAGGCACTTAATCTATCATACCAAGCTCTTGGAGCTTGTTTTAGACCATAGAGAGACTTTTTTAATTTGAAAACATGTGAAGGATTCTTGAAGTCTTCAAAGCTGGGTGGCTGTTTGACATAGACTTCTTCATTAATGTATCCATTGAGTAAAGCACTCTTGACATCCATCTGAAATAGTTCAAAGTTCATAGAACAAGCATAAGCAAGTAGTAATCGAATTGCTTCTAACCTTGCTACATGAGCAAATGTTTCATCAAAGTCAATCCCTTCTTCTTGATTGTATCCTTGAGCGACCGATCTTGCCTTGTTGTGAACAACTATACCGTTTTCATCAAGTTTATTTTTAAACACCCATTTTGTACCAATGATGTGTTTATTTCCAGGATTAGGAATAAGTTCCCATACTTTGCTTCTTTCAAATTGGTTTAGTTCTTCTTGCATGGCAAGTATCCATTGATCATCTTTTAGTGCTTCACCAATCTTGGGGGGTTCGATTTGAGAAACGAATGCCATGTTCAAACACGCATCTTGTAGTTTTAGTCTTGTTGTAACTCCTTTGTTGATATCACCAATAATGTTATCAATTGGGTGATCTCTATGGGTTCTCAATTCCTTAGGAAGATTATCATCTTGCTTTTCAATGTTGACTTTACCTTCTTGACTTGGTTGATCAATTTGATGTTCTTTGCTTGTATCATTACTTCATCGGCTTTTTCATCGAATTTTCCAAGGTTGTCTTTACCATTGTTTAGCAAGAAACACTTACACCCAAAGATGTGGAAGTGAGAGATATTGGGATTTCATCCTTTGTAGAGTTCGTAAGAAGTTTTCTTAAGAATCGGCCGAATGATTACCCGGTTGGAAACATAGCATGCTGTGTTTACGGCATCTGCCCAAAAATATTTTGGTAGACTTGAATCGCTTAGCATGGTCCTTGCGAGTTCTACCAAGGATCTATTCTTTCTCTCAACAACCCCATTTTGTTGAGCTTTTCTAGGTGCAGAAAAATTGTGGAAAATTCCATTTTCTTCACAAAATTCTTCAAAAGAGGTGTTTTGATATTCTCCTCCATGATCACTTCTAATTGATACAATTTTGACTGATTGTTCATTTTGGACTAGCTTGGCATAGTTTTTAAATGCTTTAAAAGCTTCATTTTTACTTGCCAAAAATAAGGTCGAAGTGAACCTTGAGTAATCATCAATAATCACTAGTCCATATGAGTTTAATTGAAGTGGACCTTCTTGAAGTTGATATAACATTTTTAGGTTTGAAAGAAATCTTTGTTTTCTTACCTTTTTGACAAGCATCACACAATTTATTCTTTATAAATTTCATTTTTGGTAAGCCTACAACAAGATTATGCTTGACCAATTTGTTTAAGTGATCCATGTGGATATGTGAAATTCTTTTATGCCATAGCCATGAATCATTGTTGTCACTCACCAAAAGACATTTCATTTTGAAGGATAAATCGTCAAGATTAAGTATAAAGATGTTTTTGAAACGCTTACCGACAAATTGAATTTCATTTGTAGCTTTATTTTGGATGATGCATTCATCTTTGTTGAAGGCTATTTTGTATCCTTTGTCGCATAGTTGGCTAATGCTTATGAGATTGTGTTTTAGACCTTCAACATATAAAACATCTTCAATCGAGGGGATGGGGCTGTACCAACTTTTCCAATGCCTAAAATTTTTCCTTTGTTGTTGTCTCCATAGACCACATATCCCTTTGATTCAAGAGTTAAAGCTGAAAATTTTGTTATATCACCAGTCATATGTTTAGAGCATCCACTATCTAAGTACCACATATTTGAGGTACTTTGCGTGCATACCTACAAGATTAAAATCAAGTTTTATTAGGTACCCAATGTGCCTTGGGTCCTTGATGGTTAATACCTTTCTTTACCCACAAGTAATGCCCTTTTGGAACGCTAATGTTTCTAATGTGACAGGCATTAGGTGTGTGACCATGAAGACGACAATAAGAACAAGTAGTAGTAAATCTATTTTTAATAGTATGTGTATGAGATTTATTTTGAATAATTTTCTCTTTATAATGATGATCTTTTTGCTTAATTATACTCTTTTCTTGATTGGATTGATTACTCGCTTTAACAAAAATGGTCTTATTCAAGCTTTTTTTATCAAATTTTGAGTATCCAAGACCACTTTTGTCATTTGAATATCTTTGCATATTCAAAACATTTTCCAATCCCATTTGTCCCTTTTTCGTATCGTTCAATTACTCTATTTAATTGAACAATCTTGAAAGAGAGGGAATCACATTTATTGCATGTAAAACTCTGTTTTAGTTTTTCAGAATCCTACTCCATAATGTCAACTTTTTCTTAAAGACTTGAGATTTGTCTCTTTTGTGTTGACACTAATTTGAATAGATTTTTACATTTAATAAGTAGTTCCTTAATGGAGTTTTGAGCATCATTATATTCGATAATTAATTCACTATTAGTTTTATTATGATGAGGGGAGTCTATGTTACAAACCTCTTCTTCGTCATCTGATTTATGCGATGCCATTAATGCGACATTAGCGCATTCTTCACTTTCTATTTCCGAAGATGAACTCACTCCATTGTCTTCCCAAGCTATGTATGCCTTTTTGAAGTCTTTCTTTTTTATGGCATTTTTCTTGATAAAGTTCGGACAATATGCCTTGATGTGTCCTTGTTTCCCGCATTCAAAGCAAGTGAAGTTTTGGTTTGAAGTAGAGCTATCTTTTTTTTGAAACTTTTCTTTTTGAAAGTTTTATCATTTTTAAGAAATTTACCAAATTTCTTAACGAGGAAAGCAATGTTTTCGTCTTCATCTGAATTTTCGTCTTTGATTTGTTCTTTTGATTCAGTCTTTAGAGCAATGTTTTTGGTCTTCTTTTCTTGATTTTTATTTTGTTCTAACCTTCCAAGTTCGATTTCGTGTTCTTGAAGTTTTCTAAATAATGCAGGAAGAGACATTTTGGATAGACTTTTATTTTCGGAGATTGCTGTCACTTTTGGTTGCCAAGCCCTCGTTAATGATCTTAGTACTTTCAGATTTAGTTCATCGTTGGTGAAGATTTTTCCGAGAGCCGACAAGTGGTTGGTTAAGTTGGAGAACTTTTTCTGTAGGTCTAAGATAGATTCTCCGGGATGCATTTGAAATAATTTGTATTCATGAGATAGTGTATTGAGTTTAGATCTCTTTACCTCAATGGTGCCTTCATGAGTTACTTCCAGCGTATCCCATATTTCTTTGGCTGTTTAACAGTGAGATACGCGGAAAAATTCATCCATTCCTAGTGCTGATTGTAGCATATTTTTAGCCATCTTATCGAATAACACTTTTCTTTTATCATCGTCCGTCCATGAATTCTTTATCTTTGTTTCTTCTTTGTTGTTGATGACTGTTTTTGGAATGTAAGGACCAATTTCAACTGCAACCCATATGTCGTATCCTTGTGCTTCAAGATACGCTTGCATACGTATCTTCCAAAAATCATAGTGCTCTCCAACGAAGCATGGTGGTTTGTTACTACTGCCACCATCTCTGAAAACAGGTTGTGCGGAAGCCATGAGTAATGATCGAGGAGTAAGTTACCTGAACCTGCTATGATGCCAATTGTAAGTACAGATGTGCACCTAAGAGGGTGGGGTGAATTAGGTGTTTAGGAAATTTTCTTGTTTTCAGCGATTTGGTGATCGATTTTTGCGCTTAAGGATAGTAAATGATAAAAGTAAATGGCAATATTGAAATGAACACAGCAATGTTATCCTGGTTCCCCTTATGACCAAGGGTACATCCAGTCCTGTTGCACACCACAAGAGATTTCTCCACTATTTTCAAAAAATGTACAAGTCCCACCCTAGGATCTCTGCTACAAACTTCTAACAAATCTTTTAAGATAGCACACCACTATCTTAGATAAGACTATTTTAAGAAAGTACTACTTTCTTTTACAAACAATGTGATTTGATAAGGATAGAAGAACAAATATATGTTTTTGATGATACAAAAGACCAACGGTGATGATGATCAAAGCAACAAGCTCAAAAAGAAGAAGTCTCCAAACATCTTATTGATAAATTAATAAATCTTCTCGTAATAGATGTTTTATGTAAAGGTAAAAGATACAACCCATAGTTCAAATACAATGAAAACCTCACATCTTTGCATATGCATAAAAAGTATTTTCAAAAGTCAAAATTACATCTACAAAGTGTTAAAATTAATATTTTTGACAAAATACAAAGGTGTATTCGAATACAACATAGGTGTATTCGAATACAGATGAAAATTGCTAAGTCAGTAGCAAAAACCTCTCACCTGTATTTGACTACAACCTGATGTAGTCGAATACAACCAGCAAGTTAGTGGGAAAATTGATACAAGTTTATTCGACTACACCATCTTGTATTCGAATACACATTGAAATTTTTTGAATTTTCTGAACGTTACAATAAGGTGTATTCGAATACACACATCATGTATTCGAATACAACTGGAAGCAATGCAATTTTTCAGTTCTGAAATGACTTTAAATCATTGCAATTGTTCCTCAAACCTCTTGGATCAATAGCCACGAATCTGAAGAGATGTTTATGGACTATAAATACACCATAACGTCAGATTCAATAACAACAATCCTACTACACAACTTTAAAGACTTTGACCAACTTTTCTGAATTTTTCTCAAAGTCAATTTTCATAAATTCAAGTACTAGCATATCATTTTCATATCCTTAACTGAGGTTCCCAAAGTACTTGAAGCAATCTTGGATTGTTATCATTCTACCTCTTTCTTATTCCTATACTCTTATCAAAATCACAGTGTTTGGAAAAAGAAAGTAGTACTTTCTTTAAATAGTTTTATCTAAGATAGTAGTGTGTTATCCTAGAAGATTTGTTAGAAGTTTGTAGCAAATGTCCTAGGGTGGGACTTGTACACATTCTGACAATAGTGAAGAAATCTCTTGTGGTGTGCAAGAGGACGGGATGTACCCTTGGTTATAAGGGGAACCAGGATAATTCTGCTGTGTTCATTACTTTACTGCCATTTACTCTTTCACTTACTATCCTTAAACACAAAAATCGATCACTTAAATTCTGAAATTAAGGAAAACTCCTAAACACCTAATTAACCCCCCCCCCTCTTAGGTGCACATCTGTACTTACAATTGGCATCAGAGCAGGTTCAAGGTAACTTACTCCTTGATCAATAACTCATGGCTTCCGCACAACCTTTTTTCAGAGACGGTGGCAGCAGTAACAAACCACCATGCTTCGTTGGCGAGCATTATGATTTTTGGAATATACGTATGCAAGCGTATCTTCAAGCACAAGGAGACGACATATGGGATGCTGTTGAAAATGGTCCTTACATTCCAACAACAGTCATCAACATCAAAGAAGAAATTAAGATAAAGAATTCCTGGACCGATGACGATAAAAGAAAAGTGTTGTTCGATAAAAAGGCTAAAAACATTCTACAATCAGCACTAGGAATGGATGAATTTTTCCGCGTATCTCACTGTAAAACAGCCAAAGAAATATGGGACACATTGGAAGTAACCCATGAAGGCACCGTAGAGGTAAAAAGATCTAAACTTAATACACTTTCTCAAGAATATGAGTTATTCCGTATGCAGCTCGGAGAATCTATCTTAGACATGCAGAAAAGATTTTCCCACTTAACAAATCACTTGACGGCTCTTGGAAAGATTTTCTCCAACGATGAACTAAATCTGAAAGTATTAAGATCACCAACAAGGGATTCGCAACCAAAGGTGACAGCAATATCAGAAAAGAAAAGCTTATCCAAGATGTCACTTTCTGCATTATTTGGAAAACTCCAAGAACACGAAATTGAACTTGGAAGATTGGAGCAAAATGAAACTCAAGAAAAGAAGAACAAAAACATTGCTCTAAAGACCGAATCAAAGGAACTAGTCAGAGATGAAATTTCTGATGAAGACGAAAACATCAATTTCCTTATTAAGAAATTCGGTAAGTTTCTTAAAAATGACATAAATTTCAAAAAGAAGAATTTCAGAAAGAAAGATAGCTCTACCTCAAACCAAAATTTCACGTGTTTTGAATGCGGAAAACAAGGACATATCAAAGCAGACTGTCCAAACCTTATCAAGAAAAATGCCGGTAAAAGGAAAGACTTCCAGAAAGCATACATAGCTTGGGAAGATAACGAAGTAAGTTCATCATCAGAAACAGAAAGTGAGGAATACGCTAATGTTGCATTAATGGCATCGCATCAATCGGATGATGACGAAGAGGTTAGTAACATAAACTCTCCTCATTATAATAAAACTAATACTGAATTAATTATAGAATACAATGATGCTCAAAACGCCATTAAGGAACTTTTTATTGAATGTAAAAATCTGTTTAAACTGGTGTCAACACAAAAGAGACAAATCTCAAGTCTTCAAGAAAAAGTTGACATTATGGAAAAGGATGCTGAAAAATCAAAGCAGAATTTTACATGCAATAAATGTGATTCCCTTTCATTCAAGATTGTTCAATTAAATAAAGTAATTGAACGATATGAAAAAGGACAAATAGGATTGGAGAATGTTCTAAACATGCAAAGATACTCAAACGATAAAAGTGGTCTTGGATTTTCTAAATTTGACAAACAAAGCTCAAATAAGACCGTTTTTGTCAAAGCAAGTACTCAATCCAATCAAGGAAAAAATACAATTTTACAAAAAGGTCATTCTTATAAGGAGAAAATTACTCAAAATAAATTTCATACATATGCTATTAAAAATAAATTTACTCCTACTTGTTCCTATTGTGGTCTTCATGGTCACCCACCTAATGCCTATCATGTAAGAAACATTAGTGTTCCTAAAGGGCATTGCGTGTGGATAAATAAAGGTACTAACCATCAAGGACCCAAAGCACATTGGGTACCTAATAAAATTTGATTTCAATTTTGTAGGTATGCACACAAAGTACCTCAAATATGTGGTACTAAGATAGTGGGTGCTCCAAACACATGACGGGTGACATAACAAAATTTTCAGCCTTGACTCTTGAATCAAAAGGATATGTAGTCTATGGAGATAATAACAAAGGAAAAATCTTAGGTATTGGAAAAGTTGGAACAACCCCTTCCTCCTCAATTGAAGATGTCTTATATGTTGAAGGCCTAAAGCATAATCTCTTAAGCATTAGCCAGCTACGTGACAAGGGATACAAGATAGTCTTCAACAAAGATGAGTGCATCATTCAAAATGCAGCAACAAATGAAATTCAATTTATCGGTAAGTGTTTCAAAAATATTTTTATACTTAATCTTGACGATTTATCCTTAAAAATGAAATGTCTTTTGGTAAGCGACAACAATGATGCATGGCTATGGCATAAAAGAATTGCACATATCCACATGGATCATTTAAACAAATTAGTCAAGCATGATCTTGTTGTTGGATTACCAAAAATGAAATTTGTAAAGGATAAATTATGTGACGCTTGTCAAAAAGGTAAACAAACAAAAACTTCTTTCAAACCTATAAATGTTATATCAACTACAAGACCACTTCAATTAATACATATGGATTTGTTTGGTCCATCAAGAACCAAAAGTCTTGGTGGAAATTCATATGGACTAGTGATTGTTGATGATTACTCAAGGTTCACATGGACCTTATTTTTGGCAAGTAAAAACGAAGCTTTTAAAACATTTTAAAACTATGCCAAGCTAGTCCAAAATGAACAATCATCCAAAATTGTATCAATTAGAAGTGATCATGGAAGAGAATTTCAAAATACATTGTTTGAAGAATTTTGTGAAGAAAATGGAATTTTCCACAATTTTTCCGCACCTAGAACAACACCTCAACAAAATGGGGTTGTTGAGAGAAAGAACATATCCTTGGTAGAACTCGCAAGGACTATGCTAAGCGATTCAAGTCTACCAAAGTACTTTTGGGCAGATGCTGTAAACACAGCATGCTATGTTTCTAATAGAGTAAACATTCGGCCGATTCTTAAGAAAACTCCTTATGAACTCTACAAAGGAAGAAAGCCCAATATCTCTCACTACCACATCTTTGGATGCAAGTGTTTTGTGCTAAACAACGGTAAAGACAACCTTGGAAAATTCGATGAAAAAGCAGATGAAGGTATTTTTATAGGCTACGCATTATCTAGTAAAGCATTTAGAATTTTCAATAAAACAACTTTAATCGTTAAAGAATCAATGCATGTAACTTTTGATGAAACTAACCCCTTGAAAGAGGACAAGGTTATTTCTTATGATGATGATGACATTGAAAGTAGTGATACAAGTAAAGAACATCAAATCGATCAACCAAGTCAAGAAAGTGAAGTCAACATTGAAAAGGAAAATGATAATCTTCCTAAGGAATGGAGGACCCATAGAGATCACCCAATTGATAACATTATTGGTGATATCAACGAAGGAGTTACAACAAGACTTAAACTACAAGATGCGTGCTTGAACATGGCATTCGTTTCTCAAATCGAACCCTCCAAAATTAGTGAAGCACTAAAAGATGATCAATGGATACTTGCCATGCAAGAAGAACTTAACCAATTCGAAAGAAGCAAAGTATGGGAACTTGTTCCTAATCCGGGAAATAAACACAACATTGGTACAAAATGGGTGTTTAAGAATAAACTTGATGAAAACGGTATAGTTGTTCGCAACAAGGAAAGATTGGTCTCCCAAGGATATAATCAAGAAGAAGGGATTGATTTTTACGAAACATTTGCTCCAGTCGCAAGGTTAGAAGCAATACGTTTACTACTTGCTTATGCTTGCTCTATGAACTTTGAATTATTTCAAATGGATGTGAAAAGTGCCTTTCTCAATGGATACATCAATGAAGAAGTATATGTCAAACAGCCACCCGGCTTTGAGGACTTCAAGAATCCTTCACATGTCTTCAAATTAAGAAAAGCTCTCTATGGTCTAAAATAAGCTCCAAGAGCTTGGTACGGCAGATTGAGTGCTTTTCTATGTGAAAGAGGATTTGAAAAAGGAAAAGTCGACAAGACATTATTTATTAAAAAAATCATGGTCACACCTTGCTGGTCCAAATCTATGTTAACGATATCATATTTGGATCAACAAACAATGACATATGTGAAGAATTCTCGTTGATGATGCAAGGAGAATTTGAAATGTCCGTGATGGGAAAATTAAACTATTTTCTTGGCCTTCACATCAAACAACTCAAGCATGGCATCTTCATCAATCTAGCAAACTATTGCAGAGAACTGCTAAAAAGATTTGAAATGGAAACATGCAAGGAAAGTGCAACTCCCATGGGTTCCGGGACATATGTTGATAAAGATGAATCCGGTATTTCTATAGACATTTCAAAATATTGAGGTATGATTGGATCTCTATTATATCTAACGGCCATTCGGCCAGATATTATGTTTAGTGTCTGTTTGTTTTCAAGATTTCAGGCGGATCCTAAAGAATCGCATCTTCTAGCAGTCAAAAGAATCATGAAATATTTGAAAGGAACAACCAATGTAGGACTATGGTATCCGAAAGGTAGCATCTGTAGTCTCGTTGGATATTCTAATTCAGATTATGCAGAATGTAAAACAGACCGTAAAAGCACAAGCGGCACTTGTCATGTCTTAGGAAATGCACTTGTATCATGGTCATGTAAGAAGCAAGCATGTGTTGCACTCAGTACTGCTGAAGCCGAATACATAGCAGCAGGAAGTTGTTGTGCACAAATTCTATGGCTCAAGCAACAACTATATGATTATGGACTTGATCTCGGATGCATTCCATTACGATGCGAAAACACTAGTGCAATCAATATTTCAAAGAATCCAATCATGCACTCTCGGACTAAACACATTGATATACGTCATCATTTTTTGCGCGATCATGTGCTTAAAGAAAATGTTGAAGTAACCTTTGTGGATACTCACAACCAATTAGCGGACATCTTCACAAAACCTCTTCCTAAAGACTCCTTTTACAAAATTCAAAGAGAACTTGGTATCTTAACTGAAGATGATTTTTCAAATAAGGTACTTTGTCATTAATTTTCAAAAATTGAAACTTTTTCTCTTGATAGGATGATAGAATTGAGTTCTTAATGATTCATTATTCTTGAACACTTTTATTCATTTGTGATTCTATGCATTATTTAGTATGTTCTGTATGAAAAATTCATTCCTGTTTCCAAACATTTGAAGCTGTAGCCGAATACAAATTCTAGGTATTCGAATACACATTTTTCCAGATTTGTATACGAATACAATTTCAGTGTAGCCAAATACAAATTCCCCAGACACATTTGTATTCGAATACATCAAAGTGTAGTCGAATACACCTTCAGGTTTTTCTGTCATATATAAAGCTGCTTCAGTTATTTTGCCGTATCCTTCAAAGTTAGGTATTCGAATACAAGCATCCCTCTCCCGTTCCAAAAATTTTCAACCTCCTTTACTTCGATTGGTTATGAACTCTTTACTTCTTTCAACCAAAATCAACTTCTCCTCATCTCCTTCATTCAGATTTCACGAACCAAAAAAACCTTAAAACCCCATTTTCTCTCAAATATGTCAAAATCCTCTTCAAGCATCATGGAAGCACGCAAACGAGGGCCAAGAACTAAGCATGCATCAGTGGGTCCCTCAAAGAAAAGAGCAAAGAGCACCAATATCACGGATTTGTCTCGCCTCTTACACACACCGGACGAAATTGCTCGGTTTCGCACAATCTACTCCGACAAGCGGCTTATCATTTCCCAAAATTGGTACTTTGGACTCTTTTTCTGCGTTTAAATTTCCTGCTTTACTTAAAGCTCAACATGTTGTAGAGTTTATCGGATACAAGGGTCCTATCTATCTCGATTTAGTTAGGGTCTTTTACTGCAATCTAACTAGATATGGAAAAATGCTAAAATCTCGCGTTAAGGGAAAATCTATTGAACTCGATTCAAAAATCATTGGGGAGATTTTGAATATTCCCTTCGAAGGTCAGAAAACTAGTCCCAACAACTTGTGTCAATGGTCTGGTGTTCCTAAATATGATGCTTATGTGGCTATTTGTCGATTTGACAAACAAACTATGGAACAAAAGAGAATTCAAGCAGGCTCAAAATTTGCGAAGCAACGATATGGCGTTGGTAATCTTACTGTTGATTATCGTTTGCTCCATTATTTGTTAAGTTACATTTTGGTCCCAAAGGCTGGTAACTACTCCCAGATTTCAGAGATTGAACTCCAGATCATGTACTACATGTTCGAAGGCCTTCCACTCAACTGGGCTTATTTCGTTAAATCAGTCATGTTTCAATCCAGAGAAGCTGTTGGGTTGCCATACGCCAAGGAGGTCACTCGCATTCTCGAACACTTCGGGGTGGACTTCTCTGAGGAAGTTTTTATGGTACTTTGTTGTCTATAAAACATAAATGTAGGTCCTCCACAAACATATTCATTTGATGAACCAACAAGGAAGTACACATAAATTACGGGGAAGTATGATGCAATCTCTCCACAACAACAAAAGGTTTTGTCATAATCAAAAAGGGGGAGAATGTAAAATATATGTTTTTGATGATACAAAAGACCAATGGTGATGATGATCAAAGCAACAAGCTCAAAAAGAAGAAGTCTCCAAACATCTTATTGATAAATTAATAAATCTTCTCGTAATAGATGTTTTATGTAAAGGTAAAAGATACAACCCATAGTTCAAATACAATGAGAACCTCACATCTTTGCATATGCATAAAAAGTATTTTCAAAAGTCAATATTACATCTACAAAGTGTTAAAATTAATATTTTTGACAAAATAAAAAGGTGTATTCGAATACCACATAGGTGTATTCGAATACAGATGAAAATTGCTAAGTCAGTAGCAAAAACCTCTCACCTGTATTTGACTACAACCTGATGTAGTCGAATACAACCAGCAAGTTAGTGGCAAAATTGATACAAGTGTATTCGACTACACCATCTTGTATTCGAATACACATTGAAATTTTTTGAATTTTCTGAACGTTACAATGAGGTGTATTAGAATACACACATCATGTATTCGAATACAATTGGAAGCAATGCAATTTTTCAGTTCTGAAATGACTCTAAATCATTGCAATTGTTCCTCAAACCTCTTGGATCAATAGCCACGAATCTGAAGAGATGTTTATGGACTATAAATACACCATAACTTCTTATTCAATAACAACAATCCTACTACACAACTTTAAAGACTTTGACCAACTTTTCTGAATTTTTCTCAAAGTCATTTTTCATAAATTCAAGTACTAGCATATCATTTTCATATCCTTAACTGAGGTTCCCAAAGTACTTGAAGCAATCTTGGATTGTTATCATTCTACCTCTTTCTTATTCCTATACTCTTATCAAAATCACAGTGTTTGTAAAAAGAAAGTAGTACTTTCTTTAAATAGTTTTATCTAAGATAGTAGTGTGTTGTCCTAGAAGATTTTTTAGAAGTTTGTAGCAAAGGTCTTAGGGTGGGACTTGTACACATTCTGACAATAGTGAAGAAATCTCTTGTGGTGTGCAAGAGGACTGGATGTACCCTTGGTTATAAGGGGAACCAGGATAATTCTGCTGTGTTCATTACTTTACTGCCATTTACTCTTTCACTTGCTATCCTTAAACACAAAAATCGATCACGTAAATTCTGAAATTAAGGAAAACTCCTAAACACGTAATTCACCCCCCCTCTTAGGTGCACATCTGTACTTACATGTTTAATTTTCTAATAAATTTTATTACTAGTTTTTCCTTCTCTGAGAGTTAGTTTGTGATACCCAATTTTGTTGAGGTGCTTTGTTATTATTTAGTTTCACCATTGGGTGACAATTTTGGTTCCCTAGAGTTACTAGGAAGACTTTTTGGTTGTACTCATTATTTGACATACTGAAATATTTCTTTGGTCAAGAGGACTAGTTGTTTTAACTCTTGCTTTGAGGGGTTTTCCACATTAAAACTTGAGGAGTCCTATTTACTGCTTTTTAATTTCTTTATTGTTATTATTATTGGTATCAGCTATGGTTGTTAATTTCTGAGTTTAGGTTCCATAATAAATAATTAATTTAACGAGCTTTCGTTGTGTTATCTTGTCCCAACAATTAGCATCAACTTTGGTACTTTTGTGGTTATTATTCTGGTAAATTATGGAAGTCAATACTACTTGAATGGTGACTTTGAATTTGTCAAATTATGCCCTGGAGAAAAAGTAAGAATGAGGGTCTGCTTTATGTGAAGAATTTTTTACCAACCTGTGCTCGATGCAACAAAGTCGAATAATAGGACTACTGACTAGTGAACTTTACTATACAAACAATTGTGTCGATACATTCGCCAGGGGGTTGATGATAATGTGTTGAAATACATTAGTGGGAAGATAGATGCTAAATCCTAGTGCGATTAGCTTGAACAATTGTTGTTGAAGAAGACATGTAATAACAAGATGTATTTGATAAACAAGTTTTTAAATTTGAAACTTCAAGAAAAGGCTTCGGTGGCAAATCGTTTGAATACTTTCCAATTAATCAGTTGTGTGTTATGAGTATTAAATTTGATGATGAAATTCAAAGGTTATTTCTTCTTGGTTCCTTGCCTGACTCGTGGGAAACTTTCAGAAGTCATTATCTAATTATGCTTCCAATGGCGTGTTGTCAATGGATCTTGTCAAGAGCCGCATTTTGAATGAGGAGATGAGAAGAAAGTCTTGAGACTCTCCATCACATTCAGAGGTATTGGTTACTAAATCAAGGGGGAGAAGTAATAATAGATATTTAAAAAATAGAGACCGAAATAATAATAACTCCAGTAAAAGTTACAAAGTTGTTGAGTTCTACAATTGTGGTATATTCAAAAGAATTTTTGGTTTTGGAAAAAGGAAAATAAGGACAAAGGTGAAGGAAAAAATAGGAAAGAAGATTATGACGAAGACAATGCTAATGTTGCATCTGATGATGACTTGCTTCTTATTGAAGAGCATGATCTGTTAGTATTGTTGATAGTGCATCCAATTGGGTAACTGATAGTGGTACTTATGTACATGTCATTTCCAGAAGAGATATTTTTCGCTCTTATACTCAAGGTAAATTTGGTGATGTGAAGTTGGCTCATCAAGGTGTGTTAAAGTGTGTTGGTTTTGGAAAGGTTGATTTGGCGATAACTAATGGTATCAAGTTAACTCTCAAGAGTGTGAAGCTTATTCCAAACATTTGATTGAATTTAATTTTTGTAGCTAAGCTTTGTGATGAAGCCTATGATAGTCGGTTCCCGTGGGACACATGGAAAATCACCAAGTGTTCTACGGTTGTTGCTAGAGGTACAAAATATTCTACTCTTTATGCAACACATGCAAAAATAATTAAAGATGTTCATGTAGTTGAGTCAGTTGAAAAAGTTGAGCTAAGACATAAGAGGTTGTGTCACAAGAGTGAGAATGATATGGTTGAGCTAGCTAAAAGTGATGTGTTGTGTGACATCATGAGAGATCAACACTTGAAGACATGTTATCACTATTTTGTAGAAAAGAAGAACAAAGTTTCTTTTCAGAGTCACTCACTTAGAAGAGACTATAAATTCTTGATTTGGTGCATTCTCATCTATGCGATCCTTTGAAGACAAAAATGTTTAAGGTAGTGCATATTTTATGACATTTATTGATGACCATTCAAGAAAGACTTGAGTTTATGCTTTGAAAAGTAAAGATGATGTTTTGATCATGTTCAATAAATTTAAGGTATCATTTAAGCTTAGAACTGGGAAAAATTTGAAGTGCTTATGCACAAATAATGGAGGTGAATATTTGAGATCATTTGACGTTTATCATAGAGGAAGATGGATTAGACATCAAAAGTCTTCACATTTGAATGGTGTTGTTGAGAGGATAAATAAGACATTGATTGAAAGAGTTAATTGTTTGTTGTCGCAAGTAGAGCTTCCACAGCGTTTACGGTGAAGCATGACGCTGCAAACAAGAGAATGGGGGGTCGAATTGTGTTTGTCTAAGTTGGATTCTTTTTGATTATTTGATTAAAATTGGTTTGGGTTTGATGACTTAGAGCAGAAGCAATAATAAAACTAAGGAATGTAGGAGTAAAGTGACACAAATAATTTATCCTAGTTCACTACCAACTTGGTAGCTACGCCCAATCCCCTCACTTAGAAGGATTTAATCCACTAATTCAACTCCTTGAATTACACAACACCTGATCCAACAAGTCACTTTTCTCAAAACACTTTGACAACCCTAGATTTTTTTAGGAACACAAACACCTTGACTCTATAAGCCAAGTCTTCTCCACACAATCTGAAAACCCCAAATTGCTCAAGGAACACTAAAGACACTATCGGACTAGATTACAAAAATTTGAAATTTTGATTCAGACTAGATTAAAGACACTATGGGCTTGTTCTTGGACCTTTAGAAGTATGGATACGACTAAGTCCAATTCAGTATATTGCTCAATCTATTAGAGCCTTTGACCTTCCATCAGAGTCGTTGACTTTTCCTCCATCCTAATCATTGAATTGAATGTTGGAGTTAGATGTTGTGTTGTTTGATTAATCAGAGTCAGGGGGAGATGCAAAGCTGTGTGACTTAGAATTAGTGGCATATGCAACTTCACCTTTGTTTAATTTTAGAGTTAGTGAAACTTTAGAGTGTGTTGTGTATCAAAGGCAACACTTTGGAACGAGTTGCAGTCTTTAGAGTCAGCACAACTACAGAGTATGCTACGTATCAGAGGCAACAATTTGGAACGAGCTGCAGTCTTCATAGTCAGTGAAATATATGCTTCAGGGGCAGACTTGAACTGTAGATTCGAATTTTAGAGTCATACAGATAGCAGACTTCATCAAAAGCATGAAAAGATTCTTTCAGTAGAGGCATGATGAAATACTATTTATTAGAGGCATATAGAGGTACTGTTCATTAGAGGCATGTTGAAGTTACTGTTCATCTGAGACATGGTGAAAGTACTATTCATCATAGGCATAAAAACTCCATAAGCACCCTGAATCTTCATAGGCACATAATTCTTCAGAGGTAGACGTGCAAACTCATTAGAGGCATGTTAACCAAGAGCGCACTTCAGTCTTTTGAGGCAGACGCACAGACTCATCAGAGGCCTGCTAACCAGGAGCACGCTTCAGGCTTCAAAGGCAGACACAGAAACACGCTGAACTATCAGAAGCACGTTATGAGAGGCAGATGCGTGAACTTTTCTAGCACGTAGATTTGACTGATTTGATTTCGTTTCCTCTGACCTTTTTACTTCCTTTGGTGACTTCCTCTAGTGGTATCTTTTGGTGGTATCCTTTTGTGGGTTTCTTTCTGGTCGTATCCTCTTATGGTTTCCTATGATCGTATCCTCTGGTGGTTTCCTCCGTTTTTCTTGCTCTAATTTCTGCATACTTAATGCAACCATTAGTGCATTAAATTGTTCTCACAACGTACTTTTGTTAGCATCAAAACTACATAAAGTGGAAAATCAACTTGGTTCCAACAAAACATTGAGCACATTTTTGCTTGTCCTAAACCTTCACCATATGTTTCCTTTGAATATGAAGTACGAGAGATGATTTGGTCAAGTTAGAATTTTTCTTATGATCACCTGCATGTTTTTTGATGTAAACCATTTGTGCATACCCTTAAAGCGAATGTTAATTGTTAGTTGTGTGTGTTAATTGGCTATGACCTAGATGGAGTTGGGTACAAATTTAATGATCCTATTATGAATAAACTTGGCGGAAATTGTGATACTGAGTTCATAAAAGACCAACAATTTAAAGACATTGTTAGTGCAAATGTCACATGTGACTCTAGGAAATAAAAAAAAAAAAAACTTGAGGTCAAATGAAGTTAATGGTGATGATCCAACTGATGAGGAAAGTTTTCGCGAAGAACAAATGCAATCAGATGTGGAGCCTGATGCATAGAGAATCGTTTGTATTGGTTGGAGATGCAGATGAAGAAGGTGTTGATTTGTTGAGAATAACACCACCAAGGAAGAATGATAAGACTTGCAATATGGTTGTTCGAATGAAAACAGATTGCCCCACTTGAGTATTGTGAGGAGGGATATGTTGGGTGGGTGCCTCCTAAAGTGAGAGCCCACGCCAATAAATGGAAAAGAAAAAAGATAAAAATATTTCAAATTTGTGTTTGTTTGTTATTGGGTTTTAGCCTGTGGTATGATTAAGAAAAGGGATTTAAATCCCTAGTTACTCAAGCAGTAATACTAGCATGTACAAGAAAGAAAAGAAAAGAAAAAAAAAGGTGTCGTGACAGGGTGTGACTGAGGGAGAAGAAAAAGAAATTGGGTACCCGTGCTCAATATTGGTTTAGCAAATGTTTTCTATTCCAGATGAAATTTTAGTATGTTACTATTGCCACTGTGTTTGATATTCTAATAATTTTTATTACTAATTATGCCTTATTTGAGAATCAGTTTGTGATACCCACTTTTGTGGAGGTGTTATGTTATTGTTTAGTTTCATTGTTGGGTGATTATTTTGGTTCCCTAGAGTTACTAGAAAGACTTTTTTGTTGTACTCATTATTTGATATAACGAAGTTATTTCTTTGTACTAAACATCCATAAATTTAATACCACATTCTTTAAATTCAAGGAGTTTAATATCACTCATATGATAATAATCCCTTTATATGGTCATCATGATATGTTACGCAAAATGTTACTTTATTTATATATTTTTTGGAGAATTTTTTCTATGATATGAGATTTATATTATAATTTCTTAAGGGGAAAAAAAATTATAATATCTCCTTAATTTTATACGCACAAAATGTGGTTAACTTTGAAACTTAAATGTCGAAAAATATATCAATGTTAAATTATTAATATGTTGAATTTCATATTCCCATCATGTAATCATTTGTAGCGATAATTATGCTATAATCTATTTTAAGTGCAAAATATGTGGTTGAGTTTGTGATTCAGTCTCATTCTATTATATTGTAATATATTCTTATGTTAAAAAAGCACAATAATATTTAGCATGCAATTAAATTGTATCTCTCTAATTTTAACAATATTATATACTTTGTGAAGTCATAAATATGTAAGTATAAGTATAACATCAATACTCCTATTGAGTATGATAATGTATTATGAAGGTACTTATGACTAATTGTAATTACTCTTCTAATGGGCTATGCGTATACATATTTACTATTCTTAAACCTACATAGATATTATATGACTTGTTAAAATTGAATTTTTGTTGGCATAACCACTAAACAAAGACTTATATATGAGTATTGTAACTCATAATTTTTTTTAAGTCTTTTGGTATTTTGAGTTAGTGGGAGTTGGATATAGCATTTAAGATACTTGGACAATTCTTGGATCATATATTTCTTACTTAAATTATGATAATCAATTTTCAGTTGTGTGAAATGTTGGTGTTTAGGCATGAACACAAGCTAGAGTGACCCAAGTCATTACTCTAATGGGCCAAATTTGGGCTAATTGACCTAGGGGCATGGAAGGTTCTCGAATTAGAACATTTCGCTATTGAACATATGGAGTTCGAAACAAAAGACCACTATATCGCACATCTACCTCCGTTTCTAGCCACATGATGGCATTCATCTCGTGATCACCTCCAATAGATGGCAATGATAATCTTAATCACCCTAGATACAAGTCCATAATTAGAGGGTGATACGAGAATCTCATATCCCCTATCTCTGACAATCCTAACGAAATTCTTCTAGAAACCCTAGGGAAGGTCATTTATAAAGGACACTTGGTGTAGAAAAACTTACACTTAATTATAACTATTGAATGAGAAGAAAATATTGAGAGACATGTTGAATAACTTGTGTGTTTCAACTACACAATGAAAGTTCTTTAAATAGACTTTATGTGATAAATACACTTAATGATAGGAATACTTACAAACGATAGGAATACTTACAGACTTTCTATTTATTTACATACTAATATTTTTATTTCACCACCCCCTTCAAGCTAGGGCATATGAATCAAATGCACCCAACTTGTTACATATATAACTAATTCTAGGACCTCGCAATGACTTTGTAAAAACATCTGCCAACTGATCATTAAAATTGACAAAGTGAGTGATGATGTCTCCCGATTCGATCTTTTTTGTAACAAAATGGCAGTCTATCTCAACATGCTTGGTCCTCTCATGGAAAAAAGATTTGAGGGAATGTGCAATGCAGCTTGATTATCACATATTAGTGTCATTGGACTGGCCTCTTCAAATTGAAGTTCTTTTAGTAACTATTTCAACCAGATAGGTTCACATGTTACTAGTGCCATGGCCATGTATTCTGCCTCAATGTTGGATCTTGTAACAACATTTTGTTTCTTGCTCTTCCAAGATATTAAATTTCTTCCAACAAGTACACAATACCCAATAATGGATCGTGTATCAATGGGTGAGTCTGCCCAATCATCTTATGAGTAACCAACTATCTGAGTATGTCCTCTATCTTCATAAATGAGACCTTTTCCAAGTGCACTTTTGATGTATTTAAGAATCTGGATTACAGCATCTATATGTTCTTGGCAAGGATAATTTAAGAACTGACTTACCACACTGACAACAAAAGAAAATGTCAGGACAAGTGACTATGAGATAGTTTAATTTTCCAGCCAGTAGCTCAATTGGTAGTGGGACTGTGTGGAGGCGGTACTTATCCCCCAGGTACCGGGCTTGAATCCCACGGAAGGCAAAAACTCGTTATTTCCACTGGGTGGTTAGGGGGGACGAGAAGATCGTGATGTAGCATCGCCGGTAACGCTAATGGTCGGGGTGTTACATAGCAGCTCAATTGGTAGTGGGACTGTGTGGAGGCGGTACTTATCCCCCAGGTACCGGGCTCGAATCCGAAGGCAAAAACTTGTTATTTCCACTAGGTGGTTAGGGGGGACGAGAAGATCGTGAGGTAGAATCGCCGGTAACGCTAATGGCCAGGGTGTTACAGGTGTTACATAGTAGCTCAATTGGTAGTGGGACTGTGTGAGGCGGTACTTATCCCCCAGGTATTGGGCTCAAATCCCACGGAAGGCAAAAACTCGTTATTTCCACTAGGTGGTTAGGGGGGACGAGAAGATCGTGAGGTAGAATCGTCGGTAACGCTAATGGCCAGGGTGTTACAGGTGTTACATAGTAGCTCAATTGGTAGTGGGACTGTGTGAGGCGGTACTTATCCCCCAGGTACCGGGCTCGAATCCCACGGAAGGCAAAAACTCGTTATTTCCACTGGGTGGTTAGGGGGGACGAGAAGATCGTGAGGTAGCATCGCCTGTAACGGTAATGGCGGGGGTGTTACAGGTGTCCTAGTTGAGCATGGATAGTATGAGGGGAATTTGTGGCAGAACACGTTTTGGATGATGGAGAAAGGTAATAGAGGCCTTAAGACTCACATCCGACGCCAATCGTCCATCCCGAACTCCGGTCGTGCAGGGTTACATTATCATTAGTGAAAGTAAAATACAGTCATGGGACCGAATCAATCGACTAACTGAAAGTAAATTTAAAGGGCATCCAGGTACATAGAGAATAGATGCAACTGAAATGGAAGGGAGAATTTGGACAGTGCCAACCCCTTGAGACCGGGTTTGAGAGCCATTGGCAGAAGTTAAAGTAGGTAAAAAACCAGATGTAAAGAGAGAAGAAAACATACCGTTATTACCAGTGACATGATCTGATGCACCAGAATCAAGAACCCAAGGGCTGAGAGAAGATGAGTGAGAGAGGTAAATAGATGAATTAACAGTGTGTGAAACCGATGTAGTAGAACTAGAGTTCAGATGACTCTAAACCCACTGGAGGAAATCTCCTTAATTTTTCAAGGAGCCATGTGGAGATGGTGTAGTCTGAATAGTGGCAGAAGGATCGAGCTGAGTTACATTTATCGAAGGCTTACCATGCAACTTCCAACCGCGATCAATAGTATGTCCAAGCCGATTATAATGCTCACATTTGGGACGAAGCTTAGATTTGGATGGTCCTCCACGAGAGCGACTCTAATTATGTCCTAGAGTTGCAAGAGCAGTAGTGTCACATGAAGCTGAAGTAATAGAGGGCTCAGCTGGATGTTTTGTTTGTACTCGAATGAGGATTCCTGAGGTAGTAGACATATCCAGAACAGTAACAGACCCCAAAATTTGATCCCGAGTTGCAGAGTACTCCTGGGGTAGGCCATAGAGTGCAAGAAGCGTGAAGAAGGTGTTGCGTTGATCCAACTCCTTTTTTTCAACTAAATTACTTGCAGCAGGAGGGAAAAGTTCATTAAAATCATCAAGTGCACCATGAACGGTGCCAAGATATGAAGAAATAGAGCCATCTATCATCTTCGGAGTAATGATATTCAGCAAGCGGTGAAAAACTCCATACGTTGAGTGTCATTAGTGTAGAGTGCCCTTGCCTAACTCCAAATCGATTCACACGTGAGATGTGGATGGAAAATCGGTTTAACATCTGGATGAAGTGTAGATTTAATGACACTACAAAACTAAGCATCTATCTGCTTCCATTTTGATGTTTCAGCCGCAACCACCTTTTCACGATTTTGATTGAGACAGTCTTCGTAACCTTGACCGAGCATCCATAGTTTGACGTCGGCGGCCCAACTATCATAATTTGATCCATTTAATTTTTCGACAGAGATAGGAGAGGTGATGTAGTTGGTAAAGATGCTCTTTATTTCAGACAGAGACGTCAAGGTCGGTAAAGAGTGCCTGAAAACGCGTCTGAACCGGGAAAATAGAGGTTGTTTGAACTGGAACTCGTATATATGTGACTTAATACAAAAAACTTATGGCAAATATGGAGTCAAAAGGTTGAGGCGAGTGCAACTAAAGAAGCGGCGTCGTGAACGGTTGCCGAACGCGCCGTCACGCGCGGTGGCAAAAGGTGGCACATGGATCACACGCGTGTGGAGAGAGGTGGCGTGTGGTGGTGTGTGTGGGCGTGTGGGAGGCTTGATGATGACGCGCGTTGAGGGTGGACCGATCTGGGGTGTACGACGCTGTTGGAGTGGTCGTTCGTCAAAAAAGGTCATCGAAGAGAGCGGTGGCAGTGACGGTAGAGCGTGGGCGCTTGGAAAAAAATTGAGGGAATAGCGTATCAAAGACAGGGAGGGGGAAACCGGAGTTGAGAACACGATTTTCCGGAAGAAAAAAAATCACCGGAGACAGTGGGTCCATCGGGTAGTTGAAGATCAGTGTTGTCTTTCAACATGCTCTGATACCATGTTGAACGAGAAGAAAATATTGAGAGACATATTGAATAACCCGTGTGTTTCAACTACACAGCAGAAGTTTTTTATATAGACTTTGTGATAAATACACATAATGACAGGAATACTTACAGATCATAGGAATACTTACAGACTTTCTATTTATTTACATACGAATATTTTATTTTCAACAATAACCTTAAATTCCTCTCATTCTTAGACACAACTTGACTTCATCGTTTGAGTATGTGTAGTTACACCCCGACGAGGAACTTCAACCATTCTTGACACCACATAAACCACTGTACTCTGCCACTGAGTCAAAATTACAGGTCCATTGTAAATCTGTAGGTATTTAAGATGTATGATTTGTTTCCCTTCCGGATCCTATTTATCAATTATTAAAGCTTACATTACTTATACCGCTTTTATATAAATGCTTCAACAAATAATTGAAATTCTAGCTATTATAGTTTTATATTTTAATAATTAACTATAGGTCATCCAAGTTGGAGAATTGTTCAATTTTATGGATAATCTTAAATTAATCAATTAACATATTAAAATTGATATTAATTATTTATATTCTCTTATGCCCTAATTTTATATTATAAAATGAATATTATGTCTTGGGCTATATTTTATGAGTAGTCCGTGATGGGTTGAACTACTCTATCAGTTAGTTTGTTGAAAGATTTGTACAATTCACTGGTGATTATATAAGATGACTACAAATTAGGCCAGTCAAACCCTAACCACTAATCATCAAGTAGAGGGTAATAATTTCTCACAACCTTTCTTGGAGTGACGACCATATTTTACAACAATGACGAATACACATTGTCATTCAATTACTTACACAAATATGTCATACTTTATATCTATGATTTTTGTCACATTTTTAATATTGAACATTGAGTTCTTGATTTGGTTGAAATTAGTGTCGTGGAGACACTATCAAATTTTCTCAAAGAAACTTAAAAGTAGGTCGAAGATTTATATAAATTATGCACCTCGGTTGCTACGACATTTCTCTTCAATTTTTATTTTCTTGTAATAGACAATGTGATTACGACTTGCAGTTTCCATGTAATTTTATTTTTTGATTAATTACATTTCATTTTTTTCGATTGTATTATTCATCCAAAGCTGAAAATAAAAAAATGTTAAACCACACTTCCAACTGTGGGAGCTATTAGATATACTTGAAGTTATAGTTATAAGTAATTGTAGATTGGTTAGTACTATTGACTATAACTATAAGTTAATTAAAATTTGTTAACAATATAAATTGTATCATTTATTTATTGTAATAAATTTTTCTCTGAATGAATTTCAAATAATTTAATATTTATCTCAATTTTTTTTTTATGTGCTTCATGTTAGCTTGGAATATGACTCTTGCATGATTCTCAATAAATAGTGTTCACCAATTATTTACTTTACACTTCTTTTCAAAGTTATATTCCTCTCTATGTTCAAAGAAAAATTAGTATTATGTTAAAGATGATAAAACATCTATTGGAATGTTTTTGTCCACTTATTTAGTTTTTTGTGTATAGGCATGCAAGATAGCTTTGTTGTCTTTTATTTTAGTATACTTTTGTTTCTTAAATTATCATTTTTATTTTGTAAAATTTATTTGTGTTAAAAGACAATACTCTGAATGAAGGATTTTTTTGTAATCTTTATATTGTATGTTTTCAACCTTTTTTTAAGAAAATTAACATGATGGTAAACATTATAAAATTAAAACTTTTATGACCAATTGTTTTGAATTAGTCTAACAAAATTTGGGTACAACAATTGAAAAGTGTAATTAATAAACATCATGAGCATTATATTAGTATATTTAAATTTGGATAAAATACATGGTTAAATTCTAAAATAAAAATATTTAAAAAAATTAAAATTATAAAGTTTATATAAGGAAAAAAAAATACATTTTGCCACATCAAAATAGCAAACTTAATAAAAATATAACAAAAAAAAAATTAAAACATCCAATTTTATTTTGATTGCACAAAACCCGTTCTTTTTCACTAATCTTCCATTCCCCTTCCTCGTAAACAATCAAACTCAGTTTTGAAACACATCTTCATCATTCCTTCATCTAAATATAAATAAGTAACATGCATTAAATCTAACATTCAATTTTTAATTGTCATCAAAATTCAATTCAAAACCCTTACCTCTTCAAATTTCACTTAACCCTCATTTTCCCTATTTCCACAATCAATTTTGTCCCCGCCACAACTTCTCTGAAGATTGCCACTCACATGCATTACCATGACCTTAGCTCTGATGAACTCCCTGGTGATGAACTTTTCCTCAAGATCTTCAACCCCCAAACCAAGGATAACAAAAAGGAAGCTTTAAGGTAACTATCAATGTTTTATAAATTTCTTACCGTCTTTTTTTTTTTTATTTGATACATTTTTGCTAGGGTTTCCATAGAAAGATATGACAAATGAGGAAGAAACCGAAAGTGTTACATAATTAAAATAAATAAATTGGAGTTTAAAACTTTAAAGCTGTTTCTGACCGGACTCAAGCCTAACAAGCAATGACCATTGGGCCTAAGTCGAAGCGTGTAGTTGACCTGCACTCAAATATCTTATTCAACAGATAGAAGACGCAGTTCTCTCTCTAGTACTTTCTTTGGCGAATCAACCAAAAAACCGCCATGAAATCCCTTCTACATCCATGACCGATAATGCAAACAACGACAACTTGGTCACCAACCTCCTAGCGTAGCTGTAAAATCATAATGAAATGATCCATGAGCAGAACCACTAACTCGCAAGGGTGGAGGAGCAACCGGAAAAAATCCCTACCATCATCGCATCACATCTAGATGCACACAACAAGAACACTCCAAGGGAGGAGACTATTAGGTATGTCCATCGTAACTCTAAATATCCTTCCTGATCACCACTACATCATCGTCGGTAGGATCCATCTCTCACAAGGAAGAGCTGCCATGATGGATTGCCAAGACGTTCCAGTGCAAGACATACCTCTGGTCTTCGTCGTTGAAGAAGTCTCAATTGTTCACTACATCGCCACAACAAATGCCACACTTGTTTCTGATCATGTGATCTGCCACCATTCATGTTCTATTTTCAGCAATTACAGCGAAGTTGAGGAAAAAGGTTCCCATTTGGGACCGTTCAAAGCCAATATTCATTCCTATCCGACCTTGGATCATTTGGCCAAACCTTTGCACTTGGACACTTACGATGAAATGATTGACCCAAACGATCACGATGAGAGTATTCACACTTTACTTTCTTATAGGGGTGCAAGAGAACTAGTGAAGTTCAAGTTGTTCATTCTCACACCGAATTCGATCGATTTTGGAAGGACCTATGTGTTAGTTCACAACACATTTCCCAACATCCAAGCGATAGCCAAAAGTTGTTGCTAGTTTCGGAGAACTTTACCAAGGGAATGGGTGAGTCCCTACAAGACTACATTGGTAGGTTCATAAGAGAGGTTGTCAGGTTGTGGGTGATAAATATGACGAAAGAATGAAAATGCATCAATTAGAGAAAGGCTTTAGAAAGGGCAGTGAATTCGGCCAAAAGATTGCGTAAAAAGAGCCAAATGAAATGAACAAACTATTGATGCAGGCCACAGAAGTTCAATACGTCCGCAAATTAGAAATTCTCGTTGGAGACAAGCGCCACAAGGGTAAATCCATACATAAAGTTTGTGCATGGAGGGGCAAGTTTAATGATTACGCAACACCAAAGAGAATGCGCCAATGTAGAATTCAAAGAGGAACATGTCCATTTTCCTTATCCGGTTAAGGATAGACCGGGGGTTGATAAGCCAAATTACTGCAAGTTCCATCGTTCCAACAGGCACAACACTGAAGATTGTAGTCAATTGAAAGATGTCATTCGACAGTCAATACAAAAAGACAAATTGAGCAAATACACAAAAATGGATAACCCTAGTAGGAGACTAGACATCAGGAAATAGGTTGCTCGATCCTTGGGACTTCCCAATGAAGGCAATATCTTGAGCACATGGGAGAATTTCCCATCTGCAATGGTTGTGATCGACGAATTTGGCAAAAAAGTAAGGGAGTTTGAATTCAGTAAAGAGGAAACTGATTGAGCTCATTCAAACAAATATACCACTTACCCCAATGAAGATTGTGGGTGGTTTCCCCAACCATCATATTCCCCTCTAGGTCCGAGCTCAGATGGTCAACTTTTTTGTGCATAGGGTTTTGAGTGATTAGAGAAGTTATTGTCACGTAATGTATGTTGATCTCTTTCAGATTCTTCAATTGACAGAAAAGAACTTAAGTCAACCGCCTATGATTCAACAGCTGCACTAGCAGACCTTGGGGGTAAATTGTCATAGAACACTAAAGTCACAGTTTCTAGTGGTAAATTTTCAGTCAATGTAAAATTGTATCATAGGACGTCATATGATCCATGAGATAGATTTTAAAACTCTTAACTGAATTGTGTGTCGTATCGTCCACAGTTTACCTCATAATGAAGTACCTGTTGGAGAATCTTGAGATAGTTTTAAAACTCCTTTAAAATCATTCCCAAGAGCGGAACAAATCCCTGGCCAAGGATCACGTAAACACAAAATTTCACAAGAAAGGTTTACATGTTTACCTCTTAAAGCGTCGAGGAGACACAATATATTATATTGTATATAATGTTCTTGTCAATCTTACTGCTATCGTAGACCTTTCATTTTATTTGGTTAAATTATTAAATAATTAATTCATCATTTAATAAAATAATTCTTTAATTAAATTTTTAATTTCCAATTTATCCGTTCTATCCCTATAGACTCTCACTTAATTGATAATAATATAAAATATTAAATTAATATTAAATATTATAAGCAATTTAGTGGAATCTAGCAATCCATAATTGCTACCCAATTAATGAAAAAATCGGTAAAACAATTTAAACCTTAATGCGACCGCCTTTTAGTGTGCAATAACTGTCCCTTCATGCAAATGTCTTAATTGAACACAAGACTTAAAAAGTTTCATCCTCGTTAGGTCCAATAATTTGTTTCTCGATTCTCGAGTATACGTGCAATTACTAATGAACTCAATATCTTATATTGGTCCATTTCGACATGACCTCACATATTTCACGTATCACTCTATCGAGAAACCCAAGATATAACTCATGTTATGTAGAAGGGATGAATCATATCTACATCACTCACATCCTTCTACATTGTTTATTGTAGACCCAATAACCATCCTTATGATTGTCTTATTACAAATAACGTTTGATGGCCTTAAAGTATACAACTCTCCAAGTAAGGATCACAACGACTTCAAGTCGAAGGACTACTCACTAGGGTTCCATGAGAATCGATAATGACACTTGCATAACTATTATGTAGCATTCTCATTGCAGGTCAATCAAGAACCAATATTTCTCCTAATTTTTATACCTATGTGAAGACTTGATATCTCATATCTATGACCACGAGATGTGGTCATCATTCTACTCACATAATAGTCTCTATCGATTATTGTTGTATCATTTGACAGTAACACTTGACTGCAAATATTTTAAAAATATTGTCCTTATGCTTAACGGGGTCTCATGATTAAGTCACACTTAATATTTCATTAAACAAACTAATTATTGTAAAGACTTTATTATGCTTTAAATAAATCCACATAATAAAAAAATGCCTCATATTATTATATAAATAATAGTAAATTCCATTATACAAATAATAACCATGGAAAAAATGTTAACCTCTGAGGCTAACTCTAATAGTACCATGTTTCTAGCACTAAATTGGCAACGATTCTGGACGATTTGGAGGCAACTCGGAGATGCTTCCTTACATCCATAAAGGAATGCAAGCCGAAGTCCCAAAGTGTGATTCCGAAGAGAAAGGCCCCCCCTTAAAGAGCCCAGATTATCGAGTGTGGCATAGGTGAATACAACGGACTTTGAGGCCAGATTGGAGGAGGTCAACGTTGAGGAAGACGGTGATCTAAATTTTATCCTTGTGCCTCTTTTTGGAGCAACAAGAAGAACATAAGGGCATGTTGTGCCAACTTTGATAAAAATCTGAATAGGGTTGTTAGCATCCCATTCAACCTTTATATCATATTTTTAGAGGACGGTGTTCCCATCTCAGATATTGCCCTGCATTTGTCAAGGTTCTCCATGATGCCGCGCTCGATTAACTAAAAGCCAAGGAATTTCCCCGCTTTGACCTAGAGGTACACTTCTCGGAGATCGACCTCATATCGTAATGTAACACTTGGTCAAAGACGACCTTAAAATGAGATTAATGCTCGTTTTCTTCGACAGATTTGACGATCATATCTAGGTAAATTCTTGGCATATCATTGAAACTCCATGCAAATAAATTAGTGTTCTCTTTGAGACATGCTTTCAACTGGCGCTTCACAAAGTTTAGAAGGTCAGCCCTTATTTTGAGAACGATCTAGATTTTCTCCCAACATAACAAGGATGAAATTTAGATCACCGTCATGGAGAACCTTGACAAATGCAGGGCAATATCTGAGATGGGAACACCGTCCTCTAAAAATATGATATAAAGGTTGAATGGGATGCTAACAGCCCTATTCAGATTTTTATCGAAGTTGGCACAACATGCCCTTATGTTCTTCTTGTTGCTCCAAAAAGAGGCACAATTCAAATGGATCGATGAATGCGAGAAAGCCTTTAGTGACCTTAAAATGGTATTATCGCAGCCCCTAGTCCTATCAAGGCCCCATAAACTGGTGTATTTCATCAATAAGGCTCTTAACAAACCCAAAGTCCGCTACCCGAATATGGAAAAGTGGATATCTCCCTCATCACTGCCACAAGACGATTGAGACAATATTTCCTAACACACCCGATTGTTGTCCAAATAGACACGTCGATCAAGGAAGTCCTCTTTTGCCTCGATTTAGCAAAAAAGATAACAAAGTTGGCAATGGAACTATCAGAGTTTGATGTTTCTTTCGAGTCTCAAAAGGCTCTCAAGGCCTAAGTGTTTGCCGAATTCATAGCCGAAATGACCCATCCACCAATGGAACCAAGGAACTTGTGGAAACTCTTCGTGGATAGTTCTTCCAATAGCAAAGAAAGCGATGTCGGCTTAATACTCGAAAATGAAAAAGGAAGCGTCATCGTGATTTGTTGAGCTTTTCCTTCCCCACATCCAATAATCAAGTTGTATATGAAGCCTGTTTAACTAGAATGACTCTCGCAGAAGAGTTGGGTACAGCAAATGTTAAACTTTGCACATATTTTCAGCTTGTTGTGTCCTATATATAAGGTGAATACCAAGCGTAGGTTTCATTGATGCAAAAGTATCTCTTAATCATCAAGGCCAAACTCAGACAATTCAAATTAGTTGATGTGATGCACGTTGCGAAGGAGCATAACACAAGAGCTGATATCTTGTCAAAATTTGCAAGTGCTCATGCATTCGGGAACAATAGGTCTGTAATCTAGGAAACCTTTAGGGCGCCTAACATCAAATTTGCCAAAGCCTTGACAACACAAGAGAAGGGGAGCTGGGAAGAGATTTCTAGAAGGCAAATTGCCGCAAGACCTTGTAGAAGAGACGAAACTTCACTATTGGGCATGGGATCCCAAAAGGCCAACCGCGAAGATTGCATGCAGTGTGTGTATGGTCAAGATTGAACGTAAGAAAATGTGCAGCCTCCCACGTTTCCCAAGGTAATCATCACTTAAAAAACCCTAGGCCACATGGCATACTAGAGAGAAGAAACTTCTGAAACGAATGAACCACACACCCATGCGCTGCCCTTTCAATCACTTCAATCAACTTCACAACTTTTCAAAGGTATCGCGCTGTGAATTCAAGCTCAATAGAGCGATAGGCATATCAAAGTTGGGCTTCGATGCAAGGATTTCCCATGAATGAACGTCCTCGACCACATAGACATCCAGTCACATGTCCTAACAGTCAGAAGAATGAGGAGGACTTCAATCCCTCAACTTCATACATCTGAAGAACATGCTTACAGGGCAACTGTTTGTGACTAGACTTAGGCCCAACGGGCAGTGACCATTGGGTCTCATCACAATCTAGCAAGCGCTGAACTCTCGTATCACTCTTGTGCCGAACTCTTAAAATGACGCTGAATTCGCACCTAGTTGATCAAAACCGTTACGTGGTGATCAGACGGTTACTTGCTTTTCGTGCTAGATTCCCCTCAAAGGAATAACTATCACCATGTCATCACCTTCGGGAGAATCTCTATAAAAGGGTCCTACTTTCTGAAACAACACGTACATATTATTTATTACCTCTCACTTCCGTCAACTCTTACTGACTAAAGCGTTGCAGTGCTTGTAGTTACCACCATCGAGAGTTGAACAACTAACGACAGTCATCTGTCACTGTCCGCAACGACCTCCACCCGTCTCTAGTAGTTCTGTACGAATCAAAATCCATGTAAAATTTTATTATCTATCATAATGGTGATTAATTACATGTTAGAAAATTGAACACATAAGTGTTGAATTGGTCAAAATTGAGAGGCGGAGGTCACGAAATAGCACTTGAAGATAGACATTCAAGAGTTATCTCGAATTGTTTAAAAAGAAAAGAACTTGGATTAAAAAAGAAAGAAAGAACTATTATGTAATACAATAAATACTGTTCCCAGTGGAGATATAATTTATTTTATTATGCTAAAAGGGCATCATTTTGATACTACAATGATTCAAGACTAAGACAAGTTCAAGTGGTGTTTATTAGGTTTTTAAATAATTAACATACGGATGTTGAGTTGGTGATGAACGACTCGTTTGTCCTGTTAGGCCTCTATTACCATAATATTTCTCCCTATATTGATTAGTGCACATTATTCGTATGTAGAATCGACATGTCTATTTCAGTTAGGCTTAGGTATCTTAGGAGCTTCCAAGTGGTACTAGTTCATAACTTACGTGTTGGCTACATTTTTTATAAAAAAAAAAAAGAAGAAGTAGTAATTTTATATTAGGGTTTTGAAAATTCATATCCCATAGATGAACAAATCAGATGTTCATGGAAACTACATTTCCAAGTAAAGAAATTAATCAGTAAGACTAAATTTAAGAGTATCGAGATTGTACTGGATAAGGTGTTTATGGTATAAAAACTTGTACTGGATATGACCACATTAATGGTTTGGTTCAGTTTTTGAAAATCACTTTAGAATCAAGTCAAGTACAGTTCTGAACCGGTTTGAATATAAATCAATTTAATATTTTAAATAAATTTTTAGTTAAAATCAGTTTCAGACAAGTTTTTCGAGAAAAGAATTTTGAAATTCTTTTGACATCAAAATTTTGATATTTTTAGAGAAAAAGGTTTTGGATTTTTGTTTTTAAAAAAAATTCAAGAAAAATAGAAATAAAAAATTTTCCGATAGAAAAAATTTTCGAGATAAAAAGTTTCGATGATTTTTTGAAAAAAAAATTAGGAAAAATAATCTTGAAATTCTTTTGACGAAAATTTTTTCGAGAAAAATAGATATAAAATATTTCTTGATAAACAAAAATTTTCAAAAAAAATCGAAAATTTTTTCATAAAAAATGTTTTCGAGTTTTTTCTCAAAAACTTTCCAAAAAAAAATATTAAAATTTTTTTTTTATTTTTTGAAAAAAAAAAGTTTCTATTTTTTTTTCGAGAAAAATAAATTTTGAAAATTTTTTAAGAAAAAAAAATCTTAATTGAGTTTTAAAAAGTTTTAAAATTGTTAACTTGATTTTTGAATTAATTTGGTTAATTGGTTTATTTTAAATATGTGGTTTAATTCATGAACTATTTAATTGGTTTGGTTTTTTTATATAATCCAATCCAATTTATCAATATGGTTCAATTAACCATATATTTTGCACACTCCTAATTACAAGTAGAACTATATAGCGGAACGTCTATGATATCCAAACTCAAATGATCTAGCTACCTCACTCTTAAAAAGATTATCAAAAAGTACATGAAATGCTTTATATTTAGAACTAATAGAGACGTAATAAACAACCTACTATTAACTATCTCTAACTACCTCTAACTTACTTTATTATCTCTAATACAAAAATATAACTAGTAAAGACTTAACAAATTAACTACTGTACTAACTCTAACTCCCTTTAACTAATTTTATTATCTTTAACAAAATTATCTAATCATAATACTCTCTCTTAACCTTTCCTCTACTCTCTCTTTCTTATTCTCCATCCTCTGAAGAGCATGGAGTTATTTTTGGCTCAAAGTCACCCATTTGCATCGTTTTTATTGCCTTTATATCTAAGTGGTTTTAAAATAGATCTAATTTTTCTTTCATTTTTTATGTAATTTTGTTGTCTGAGTGTGACGTTGTTTTGTCTTGCTACCTCTAGGGTAACCGAGGCTACATTACCAAGAATAGGGAATTTGTCATCGATGCCACATTAAAGGTTCATTGAAATAACATTTAAATCTCATGAGGCAACCTTGTTTTCATGACCTTTACGTAACTTTATTTCTAAACTTAACGTCTTAAAAACTCGGTTTTGACAAATTGATAGATATCTCAAATATTTTTATGTTGATACATATTAGTCTATCTCACTCTGTTAGGATTAACAATCCTAAAAAACATAGATAATCTTACATTTTGAGTTTAGCATCTCAAAATACTAATTTGAACAATTAGAGTGTCGGCACAAATAAAAATTATTGAATTATTAATATATTGGTATCAATAATTTATCTTCATGATATTATTTTCAAAGTTTATATGTTTATCAAATTTAGTGAAACCTTTAAATTTTTGCTAAACATCATATTATGATTTCTTTGTACTTAATAATTTTTTTTTCTTTATTTTGTTCTGTTAATTTTGCTTTGTGTTAGATTAAGAGGGGTCCCTTAGAAAAATGTTCATCAAAATTATAGTTTATTTTCATCATAAAAAAGATGAAAATTGTAAGAATAAGATTGGTTCAAGAACAATGTAATCTTTGGTGTTTCGATGATATCAAATATAAGATAGCAATTTCTGCTCTAACTTTGTTGAAGTGTACATGTAACATATCGTCTAATTAATTGTCTAAACAACCATAGTAGTACGTATGGAGTATCTGACAAAAGAGTAGACATTATGGTACTCATGTCTGATAACAAATGAGTACCACATAGTCAGCCAAACTCAAGGCCTTCTTCCAACACTAGAGTGAAACGGGAAACGAGTAAAAAGAAACAAGTTATATCTAGTTTTCATCATTTAATAGTGAATCGTCAGATTTAAATGCAAGTTTTCGGTAAAGATCATCTTTCAATTAGATTCTAGAAGCCATCACATCAACGAATTAAAGAAGAAACATAAGTACAAGGGACAATCCTTCAAATAAAAGAGACTTGTAACACCTCGATTCTTATCAGCGAATGGGTATATTTTTTTACAAAAAATAAATAAATAAAAAAAGACAACTAACACTTATGGATAAAATATTCATAAACGTTCTTTAATTTAAAATTAAAGTAAAGTGGCACAACTGACTTACTCACAACTAAACAATTTTCATCATATTAACAGAATTCCAAAAAGAAGAGAATAAATAAAACCCTTAAATAAAACCCTAAGTTGATCTTAAAACTCTAAATTGAGGATGATTAGTTACGAAGGAACCACAAGGGGCATCAAGCCTCATTGCTTTTGATTGCCAATCCAAATCATCACTTCGCCACATCTTCCACGTCGTTGCATTCCCACACAACTCAAAAACTCTAAGAATGTTTTTAAAAAGTTTTTATTTGTATCGAACACGAGTAGAAAATGAAAGTTTTTATTGCCATGGATACGAGTATTAAGCGTATTGGATATTCGTATCGAATCATCAAAATCAAACAACACAAATCATATGGAAACTTGTACAAGAAAACAAAAAATTAGATTGAAGTTGTTTTGAAAAAGATTTTTAAACTTCAACCAAATTCACAATCACAAAACAATGACTCTATGAATTACAATTAAAAGAAACACGAAGATATTAGATTTTTCAATTTGAATCAAATTCCGTGTTAAATTCAATGTTAAAAACATAAATTCATTCAATACACAAAATCAAGATAAGATTCTAAATTAGAAAATTCTAATAACAATCTTTATATCAGTTTTGCACTAAAATAGAAAATACCTCAAAACGCCAAATTAAATAAAAATAAAAGAAAAATGTAAAATTATAGAATTTAAAGAGTAAAGAAAATAGAGAATCATGCAGAGATTTATACATGTTCTTCCACTTCGTATATAGAATAGAGACTCCAATAATCGATATATCCACGTTGTTGTTTCTTGATCAAGAAATGTTTCCAATCTATGATGTAATCTTAAATGCTTGAGTATGAGGAATGGGTTAAAGTATTCTTGTGTTTAGAAATGATTAAAAAACTTTTTATATGGTGCATGAAAAAGTTAGGCCAATGAAAAACATTTTCTATAAGAAATAACCACTTTATACCTGCCATACCAATCTTAAACCTTTCAAATTTCAAGACTATAGGTCAGGTAAGTCGATTCACACTCCCTATGATTAGACTTACACGTTTTTGAAAAACCAATTTTAAAGTCTAAAGCTGTCTAAGTTGATTCACATAGGGGTAAGTTAACTCACAAAACATCTGCCTTGTTGGTAAGTCGATTTACATGACAAATGAGTCGATTTTCAGCTCTAGAAATTCAAATTGAGTTCCTGAAGTTCATAAATCGATTCATGAGTTGTTAAATCGATTTACAAAGTTAAAAAAAGACTTTAAAGAGGTTTTAAATGTGTTTCGAAGGATTTCAATGTAATATAATCATGCTACAAAGTTAATGCATGCTAAAACAACATGCGACAAGACTTATACATGATAAAAACTTCTTTTTCATGAATTATTTCTCGATCAAGTAGTTTATATAATAGAGAATGAGAATCAACAAACCACACACAAACATCATCTAGACTAAGCTAGCTGACATCACTCAAAATAGGTAAGTCTAAAAACTGATTTAGGAAACACTTACATTACATTTAGATTTCTCTCAAGTTTACGAAACCCTTCATCCATATTTCTTTGCATCCCATCCGCATCTCATACTAAAACATTTTTCTTCCATTATTATTTTACTTATAAATTTTTTTAAGCATCTATTTTATTGCATTAAAATTTATTTTTTACAAAATATTCCACAATCCATTGTATTTTACGTTTCAAAAATTGATATGGTAAACTCATTTCGTTCATATAAGTGTTGTGAAATTGGTATATCAAATATGCTCTGTCTTTAAAATATCAAACTACGTATTGAATCAATTTTTTAACTTATCAAGAGCCGATACTTTAATATTCATTTATTGATGTTCTGATAGACTCATATCAAATTTAAAATCAACGTTAAAATCAAAGTGTTATGAAATTTGTTGATGTTCTGACACCGTTGTTATTTCCCCCTTTGTCGTCTTCTTCACACGAATCCATCTCTACAATAAATATCTCCCTCTGAACTGAATCTTCAATCCCCAATCAAATCTTGTATGTCTTGTCATTAGTGTTGCCCTCGTTATCAAATCTTGAGTTCAGCCATTTAGATTCAACTGAATCACAGAAGAAAAGAGGAAGAAAGGGAAGAAAAAAAATTCCTGAATAATACCTCTAATTTTATTAATCTGAACTGAATAGAAAAGAAATACATGTACACTAACCGTTTTATATATGGAGTCAAAACTCGTTACCTAAGCTAAAATAACTAGAGAGAAATAAAAGCAACTAACTAATAAACTAAACGTTAAAAGTGGAAAAATATGCAGAAATACTTGGCGCTATTCATAATGATCTCTTATATATATATATATAAATATACAAAAGTGTTAAGTCTATACATGAAAAATTTTCGTCTCAAGATGATGGCAATTTTGTAAATTTTTATATCTATTTATTTTCACTGACTTTACGAATATATATTTTTAAATTTTTTATGTTAATTTAAAAAAAAATTAATTTTTTTTTTGAAAAATTCTTTAAAGAAGTCGTCTTTGTAAACGTAGGCTTACTTAAGGAAGTCGTCATTTACAAATGCGACTTGTAGATGAGTATAACAATGAGATATTTTGGTATATAGTTTTAAAAATGGAGTATTTTGGTAAAATTTTCAAAAAAATAGAGTATTGAAAAAAAAAATCCCCATTTTTCATTTTTGGTAGTAAGTTTTGCCGTTGTTCTAACTTATTAAAAAACGAAAATTAGAGCCTAAGGCAGTGGCCTTAATGGCCTTACATACTGTCCACGGTCCTGATCGAGATGAAACTTGACCATTAAACAAGCTAAGTACTGTAACTTTCAATACGAAACATTAATAAATATACTTATAATGGAGTCTTATATAAGGAATAATTTTTGCTTTTTTGGTTTCTAATTTAATTAAAACAATTTCATAAGAAATATTTAGCCTATGCATAACACATATTTTTACATTAGTATATAATATAGTAAAATGTCTTTAAAATTGTATGGGATTTAACATGAGATGACTTACACAATTTTCTTATCTTCACTAGAAGTGGTAATTCCATCCATTAATTCATCATCTATCCAATTCATCCCCTCGTTAATCCATCCACAAAACTAAATATTACCTAATGGACTCAATCTATTCATTTTTTAAATTCAATAGATTACGTATATATTTTTTAATTAAATCCAATGGACTACATTTATTTATTATAAAATAGATACCTTTAATAAATATTATTCATGTTGTTTTAAAACAAATGTTGTTTTTACAGAAAAATTAATATTTTTTTTATGTTTTTAAAAAGACCAGTATTTTAAATAATTAAAAAAATAGTTTTTTATAATTTAAAAAATAAGTGATTTCTGAAATTCATTTAATTATTATTTTTTTAAAAATCTGATGTTTTTTATTTTTTAATTTTCCTGCACTGGCAGTTTTGTAGTTCAAAATTGGAATTCTTTTTTGGACAAAAAAGCTGGAACTTTTTTTGTATTTTAGAAAAAAAGGTTTTGTATTAATTAATTTAAAAATAAGTAATTGTTTTAAAAATGGAAATAATGTTATTTATTATTAACTAAAAATAATAATATTGGTGGTGGTTAGAGTGGCAGTGTTTGCCAGAGCTCCGCCACTAACCACGGGTCGTCGGAACTCCGCCACTTACCAATGTG
This sequence comes from Cicer yamashitae, assembly GCA_037974755.1. Lineage (NCBI taxonomy): Eukaryota > Viridiplantae > Streptophyta > Magnoliopsida > Fabales > Fabaceae > Cicer > Cicer yamashitae. The sequence continues at coordinate 35,834,068 of JBBPBQ010020324.1, read as the reverse complement.
GGTCGCCGGAGACCTGCTATCGACCACCACTAGCCACCTTCTTATTATTTAATTAATAACAAATAATAATAGTATTTAATTTATTACTTTTATTTTTAAAATACTATAAAAACATTTTTTCTTATAAAATTTTTTTTTTTTGAAAAAAATGTCTTTTTCCAATAAAAAAGTACAGCTTTTGCAATATAATAAATAAAGTTATTTTTAGAAATTACTAATTTAAAAAATAAACTGATTTTTTTAAAGTAATATAGAAAACAATTTTTTAAGATGAAAAAACAGAATCTTCTACCAAAAGAAAATATATTATTTCTAAAATAATATTGCTTTTAAAAATAATAACAAATATTATAATTAATTTATTAAAATGGTAAAAAGAAAGTAATTAGATGGATTGGATGGATATCCTTTGAAAATATGATAATGAATGGATTGAATGGATTGTTTTGATCCACCTATACAATTTAAATCTATCGGAACCATCCATTTTTCCACCTCTACTTCCCCAATTATTGATTGAGAAAAGATAAACAACTTTTTGCTTTTTGACTAAAAACGGTATTCCTTCGTTGAAATTGATAAAAAATTATATGATTGAGAACGATATAATTCAAAGTAGCTAAAACAAAAATATCATAAATCTGCAAACAAACTCTAAACATCTAGATTAATATATAGCATAAAATATCAAAATACTTACAAAAAGAACAAAACATACAAATGTGACAAAATTGAAGTGTCTAAAATGGTTATGGATTTGTATTCCAAACACTTTAATTTTATCACATTTATTAATATCGATATTATGAATTTGTTTGTAATTTTTTTATGTAAACAAATTTATCCTATTCGATTTAAGTAAAAATATAAGTAAAAAGCAAGGAATGGTGATATTTAATTTGAGCGTGAATTTTTTTTTTCTCAACATAACATTAATAATAATAATAATATGCTATAAGACTTTTTTTTTATTAAACTATAAGACGTTATTTTTGCTTAAGAAAATTTAGGAGATTATTTTTTGAATAACAAAACTCCAAAATTTAAGAGATGTTACAAAATGTGTTTAATAATTAAAAATTTTTTTGAGTAAAAAATATAATTATTTTTTAGCTATTAAAATTAATTTCCTATTTATTATTATTAAAACATACTAAATTAAGACAAAGGCTGTGTAACGGTATTCCCGCATGTTACTCGAGACAAGAGAAACTCTTTCAATCCAAATCAATCATTTTTGTCTCTTGCTCTTTCTACCCCTTTTCTTCATTCTTTGCACATTTTGAATTTTCGTAATTTAATTTATGGTTTTTGGAGATGGGGCAACAAACTTTGATCTATAGCTTTGTGTCTCGTGGCACAATGATTCTTGCTGAGTATACAGAATTTTCTGGAAATTTTTCCACCATTGCCTCTCAATGTTTACAAAAGCTTCCTTCTTCTAATAACAGATTCACCTACAATTGTGATGGTCACACTTTCAATTACCTTGTTGATAATGGATTCAGTACGTTATGCTTCAAACATTTTATGATAATTTATAGCTATATGATGGTTGATTAGATTCTATGGAGTGTATGTTTATTTTAATCTAGATCTTGGTATCTTTTTGTTTATCCCTTTGTTTTTACAATTTCAATGATTTCATGTTTGATAACTATAACATGAATTATAAGGGTGAAATATCCATTCATCTCTAATTTAGCTGACTATTTTTCTCATACATGGTTGCCGAAAAATTTTACTATAAAAAAAATATTTTTTTTGTTTTCTTTATTTTTATTATTTATTATAAATTTTACTATTTATAAAAAAAACCCATATGAGATCCGAATGTAGAAAACATCACATGATAATATACACATATGATTGCATCAAAAAAAAAAAAAAAAATATATATATGAAAGTATTTAA
>JBBPBQ010020324.1:35789631-35823113 GCA_037974755.1 Cicer yamashitae | reverse complement strand
AAAAAAAAAAAAAAAAAAAAAAAAAAGTGTTTGAGGTTTTGGTGCGGTGATCACTGTTGTTGTGTTAGAAGTTTTGGTGTTTGTTGGGATGATGGAGAAAAAGATAGTTATTTTGTGGATGAAGATCTGGACCTCTAGTTGAATGTGTGTTTTGAGTTTGTAGGTGAAGATGTATTTTTGGATTTTTAGTTGAAGATAGTTTATGGTTATTATTTTTAGTTAAAATAATTGTTTTATTAGATATTTAATATTTTTAATAATAATAAATAATGAGTCAACACAAAATATGTTATGTCATCGTTTATCTATAATGCCACATAAGAAAAATTAAACATGTCATAATTTTTTGACTAAAAAAATACAATAAGGATTTAATTAATCACGGACTATAAACATATTGCAGGATTTAATTAATATATTGGAACCTATTTACTCTTTATTCTCGATGCTCTTAAAGCAAGAGTGATATTTCACAATTTTCCCGCCAAAATTCGTTGATTTGCCTCTAATTTTTGCTTCTTACAAATCTTGCCTCACTTCCCTTCCTGAAATCTACTATCTCACTCCCTGCCATCAGTCGTCTCTACAATGGACATGGACTTGGACTTTAACATGGAAATGGACATGGACATGGACGTTCCCCTCCCCGAAGAACTCGAATTACTCGAATCAAGCTATCGTATCTACGAACAAGAAGATCATGACAATTACTATTCCCACCCTCCCGAAGACGAAATCGAACTCCAACTCGAACAACCTTCGCCAGATCTCGCGTCTCCCTCCGAACCCCAATCCGACAGCCTCAAACGTCCTCGTTCCAATTCGAGCTCCGATTTAGATTTGGATTTGGATTCTTCTGATGTTGAAAAACGGGAGAAAGTTAGGGTTAGGGTTGAAGATCCTCCCGCAGAAGAGGATTGGCTTCGGTACTCTCCTCCTCCTTCGGTTACGGTTGAAGAAGTGAGATTCTCCAAGGAGAAGACGTTATCGCGATACGCATCGGAGATTGACGGCGAATGTATGCCAGTAACTGCGCCCAATGGGGATAGGGTTTATACCAAGCTTGATAGATACTACGGAGAAGAGCGAGTTACGAAGCTGAATTGTAAAGGATATTCTTCTGGTACTAATTCATTTGCCCTTGGTTGAAAAATTTACCGTCTCATTTAGTTTAGAAAATAAGATTCGATTTTTTGTGTTGATTTTTTACTTAATTATGTTACGGTGAGTTGCTTTAGTTGTTGCCAATCTTTATGGATAGGTTAAAAGAATGCGAATGCAAATTTCAAAAGACCATGCTGTGGATAATTTGGATTTTTTTGTACTTGTTTGCAGATCTTGCTTTAGAACCGATTAGTGTTCTGTTTGAAAGGTTGGAGCAAGAGACATTCGCCAAGGTTTGGACTTGAAACTGTCTGTTGTGAACTTCAAGTGGCTTAAAAGGAAAATACTTAGGTGCATTTTCTTAGGTGCTTATCGTATGATTCTTAATTTAAAATACACTTTTTATGGTTATAACAAACTTTGAGAAAATTATGAATTTGAGAAAATCATAGGTTTTTAAGTTAAGAACCATACGAAAAACACTTAAGGAAATGCACTTAAGTTTTGTCCGGCTTAACATTGAATAAAAATTGCACATGTTTTTGTGTTATGGTTATTTCATGCTTGGAAAATGTTTAAAGTTGGTTATCAAACATGAGTTTTGATGTTCTTTTAATGTTTTTTTCTGGTTCTTGTGATGCTGTAGACCTTGGAAGCTAGTTCTGAATCCCAAAGTTTTGTAGATGTTCCTCCAACACTAACGGTCCATGAGCAACTTTGGGTAGATAAATATGCTCCAAAATCGTTTACTGATCTTCTCAGTGATGAACAGACAAATCGTGAGGTACGCAACATTTAGCTGTGGTACCTGTTTTATAAACAATGCTGTGGAAACTGTTGATTCTACTATAGTTGAAGATATTATTCTTTGGCTCTCATGGGCAACTTTTAACAGAGATAATAGGAAGTAAACACTTGTTGTTTCCAAACAAGGCCTAACTAACTCTGTAACAAACTGTTGCTGAGTCAGCAACTGTCCTAACTGAAAACAGTTAGACTCTCATCTGAAATAAAAAGCCATCATCAAGCTATTGCAAAACAGATTGTAATTCACAAAGATAAATCAATACAAATCAGTTCTTACATTTTCTCAATTTCTTCAACAATATAAATAAATTGTTGTTGCCATTAATTGATTTGATTTTTATTTAAGGCAGGTACTCTTGTGGTTAAAACAATGGGATTCTACAGTGTTTGGTTCTGAAATTCGTAGTACATCAGACGATGTTTTGTCTGCATTGAAACGACATTCTTCTATTTCGCATAATCAGAAACCTCTGGGTTCAAATTTTCCCAGGACAAAAGGAGGGCACAAATGGAGTAGTAATAACAGGTATATAAATTCTAGAAGTACAGATGAGAGTGGTAATTCAAAGAATGTTCAGGATATACGGAATACAAAGTCAAGGAATGTTGGTGCACCAGAACATAAGGTATTTTTAAGAAATCTCTGATTGTATTAGTATATTCCACTTGAGAATTATTGATTGTTTTTTTTTTTTTTTGTAATTAAATATAAGGGTTAAAAAGGAATTGGTACTAGAAAATTACCTAACCCTTAACAAAAACATTATGTTCCTGCTGGTGCCAACAGTGGTGTATGAAGAAAGTAAAAGGCAAAATACTTTCATATTTTACTACTACATCCCTAAAATATTTATATAGGAAAAGAAATTACAATAATAATAATGAGTAATAATGACAAAATCATAAAATAAAGATAAATAAAATAATATAAAATAAAAGAATCAAATATGATTTTCCTTGATTCTTCAACACCCCCCTCAAGTTGGTGCTTAGATATCTATCATATCCAACTTGACTATAAGTCGCTCAAAATTGGGTCTTGCCAAACTTTTTGTCAAGACATCAATAGTTTGCTGATTAGAAGTCACAAATGGCAGACATATAATTTCAGCAACAATTTTTTTTTTATGAAGTGGCGGTCAATCTCAATGTGCTTGGTTCTGTCATGTTGCACAGGGTTGTGAGTTATACTTATTACTGCTTTGCTATCACATAACAGTTTTAAGGGTGAGTCAACTTTCACTTTCAATTCTTCCAAGAGTTTATAAATCCACAAAAGTTCACAGATTCTTTGAGCCATTGCTCTGAATTTGACTTCTACACTGCTTCGAGCAACAACACCTCGTTTCTTACTTCTCCAAGTGACTAGATTTCCCCAAACATAGGCACAATATCTAGTAGTGGATTTTCTATCAGTAACTGATCCGACCCAATCAACATTTGTAAATATAGAGGCTTCTCTGACATTGGTTTTCTTGAAGTACAAACCCTTTCTAGAATTAGATTTCAAGTACCTTAAGATTCGAAAAACTACTTCCAAGTGTTCTTCATAGGGAGAATGCATGAATTGACTTACTACAGTCACAAAGAAAGCGATGCCAGGTTTAGTGTGGGCTAGATAAATAAGTTTGCCAACCAACCTTTGGCATTTTCCAATATCAACAAGAACACTGCCTTTCTCCCATTACCTCATTTAAAATGGTAGCAATTGCAACCATTATGCCTAGCTAAGGCTCCCCTTGTTTGAAGCAATTTTAATAACACAAACGTGTTATTAATAACCTTATCCTTCTAGTGCTTCTAGTCATGCAGTTCCACAGTGGTTATGGTTTTGTGAGTACATGGCATGTTATACATTTATTTGACTTGTATAAATGTTTTGTCAATCATGTTGTTAGATATTGAGTGAGGAATGCATTTGTAATTGGATTTTTGTAATGATTACAGATCCTTCTGCTATGTGGACCCCCAGGTCTCGGTAAAACTACACTTGCACATGTAGCTGCTAGGCATTGTGGATATCATGTGGTGGAGGTATTTTTCTGTACTATTTTACATGTACAATTCAAGCTGTTTCCCCTTTTATATGCTGGTTTTTCCATGCATTCAATATCATTTGGTTGTGTAAATTTGTTAGTGATTTTGTGTATTATTTAAAACTAATTTCACTTACTATAATTTACGTATTAGTTTGATGAAGGGATTGGTTTGGTTCTTGTATGTCCTTATTAATGTATATGGCTGTGTCAAACTGTTTGATGGTGTTGAACTATATTTGTCATCTATATCTTCCTCTCTTCTCCCTTCTCTTTCCTTCTCTCTTATAAATGTTTTGATATTTTGTTAGTGTTGCAAAATCTGAGAAATATCTAATAATATCTTCTTTTATATCAGACTATTTTTGTGTTATCCTAGATGATCTGTTAGGATTAATTTAATTTTATGATCTGTTTCTTCTCTAATTAGGATATCTGTAATTATTAGGCTTATCATAACATGTAAATAAGAACAAGATTTCCGATATTTATTTGTACTTAATGCATATGAAACGGAATCCATTATGTAGTTAAGACACATGTTTTCAACATCTCTTGTCTCTATTTTCTCTCTTTAGACATGGTATCTGAGTTGTAACTTGTAACATCTTCCTTAGCCTGTGTTAGATTATTCTCTTGCCAATATCTCGAAAGTATGAGCTTGGTGATAGCTCTTTCTTCTGAGTTTTGAGTTGCTATTTTGAAGTTTGGCTTTCAGTTCAAGTTTCAAGTTTCGGTCAGTTGAGAACACACTGAAGTTTGTACTTTTGTTCATAGGAAGAACCATTGTTTGGTCAATCAGTACCATCATATTTGCCACATGCACTGCTGTCTCTGCCACGCATCACCTCCATGCTCACCATCTTAGATAGTGCTGATCTGTAGTCTAACAAATGCCTATAGTCGGATCTGCTTCACATGGTCCTACTCGTCTGTCGGTGACGCCACCAATAATGCCATTACTTTTGCAATTCTAAAATCTTCACTCTGTAAATATAAATACCTGTTTGTATATTACAATTAGTTAATGAAAATTAATTTACCAGAAACTGTTTGTCTCAAATTCTGTTAGAAAATCTGTGAAATATCTGATTATATGTTTTTTATATCTTAGACTAGTATCCTAGATGACTCGTTAGGTTTTATTTTTATGTTGTATATTATGATTTGTTTCCTTCTTTAATAATAGAATCTGCTACATTTATTTATATTTATTACATTAATTACATTAAGGCTACGAAATAGACTCTACTGTTAGTTCAAGACACAGTTTCAACATCTCTTGCCTCTATTTTATCCTTTTCAACATCTGGGTTCTTGTTTCTAAATGTTCATTTGCAACGTATATCTTGCACTTTAGAGTTTAAAGGTACTAAAGTCAAGGTTTGACTGCAAATCAGAGCATTGAAATACTCTTCATGGCTGTTTGCCATTCAGGTCTGTGAGGCCTGTTTGGTTGATGTTGTATTGCCCGTGAGTAAGAAAGTGGGAACACGCCTGGGGTTGACAATTCCAGACTGGAGTTTGCATTGGATAGATGTTATTATTGGGGTAAATTATGGGCCTTCGATGCAATATTTGCTGTAAAGAATCAGAGGCTGGAGACCAAACACTAGAAGACGGTGATGCTGACCTAGGTAGTTAATCCCAGTGTTTTCTGGGGAGATCCCGCTGTCCTGGTGTGGTGCAGTGTTTGAATGCAACGGCGTGGTCTGCGATAGTGTGAAACAAGATCCCGACGAGATTCGAGCGAGATTCCGCTATCCCAACGTAGTTAATCTCAACGTTTCCCAGCGAGATTTGTCGTTTCTACTTTCACCTAAGAAGTAAAGGAAGTAGAATATGCTAATGACGATGATGCTTATCTTTGATTCCTATGCTAGAACATCCATTTGAGTTTTAATATTTAGTTATTTAATTATTGTGTTAAAGACTTTAATATGCATCATCTTTGTCTCCTTGACTTTTGTTGGTATTTCAATGTATGTTTTGACTAAGAGTAAGACTTGTGGATTTTTATTACTAATTATGAATATTTCAGAGTTTGAGTCATTTGTTAATTTTGCATTAAATATAGGTTTATATAGTATTATTCATGTAATTTGTCCAAAAAATAACTGTTATCCCGTCTATTCCGGAACGCGGTATCCCACTTTTGGGATTGGCCGTGACACATCGCTATCTGGGATTAACTACCTAGATGCTGACCCATTAGCAATTGAATATTGAAGAGCATTTAAGCTTAAGTGAGAAATAGTGGTTGAAGATATTGCTAAAGGTGTCTTTGCAGGGGAGGAAAAGGTGGATGCTTGTCAACAGTGGAGAAATAAAAGAGATGGATGGACTTAAGGAGGTAGAAATGGGCTGTTGAAATGAGGGAAGAGTTCAACATATGGGAAATGAGACTCGTTGAATACCACATCCTTTAAGATGATATTTACGACCATCACTTGCTGGGAATTCCCGAGTATAACTTTTTGTGTGAATTAGACTATGCCAAAAAATACATCCTTTAGAGTAAAAGGAGAATTTATGAGGACCGTAGGGCCTGAGAAATGGGAAGCAAGCACAACCAAACAGGTAAGGAACTTGTAGTTAGGAATTTGATTGAACAATTTGGAGTATGAAGACTGTAATTGCAGCACTGGTAACCTTTTTATAAGATAAGTTGCTGTCAGAAAAGCATACATCAACAACAACAACCAAGTTATCCTACTAAGTAGGGTTGAGTACGTGGATCAAACGACGTCATAATGTTCTATCATATATTATATCTCTATCCAGCTCATTAAATTCTAGGTCTTTCTTAATAGTTTCTCTTATAGTTTTTCTAGGGCTTTCTCTGCCTCTAGCGATTTGAGTGACTACGTTCCTTATTACAATATCTAGAGGTCTCCTCTCCACATGCCCAAATCACCTAATCTGAGTTTGCACCACCTTTTCTACAATATGTGCTATCCCAACTCTCTCTAATGCTTCCATTCCTTATTCTATCTCGTCTAGTTTTCCCACACATCCAACACAACATTTCCATATCTGCTACGCTTATTTTATTCTCGTGTTAGTTTTTAACCATCCCATACAACATCGCCGGTCTTACAATTGTACGATAAAGTATTTCATATTTATTTCGCATTTAACAAATATCAATTTTAGATTGGTCATCTTACTCCCTCTTTCTCTCCTCCTGTAAGTAAATCCCTTTAGTTTCAATATATATTGAACTGAGTTTAATGTTTTGCAGGTTAATGCTAGTGATGATCGTTCTACATCAACAATTGAAGCAAAAATCCTTGATGTGGTTCAGATGAACTCTGTCTTGTCTGATTCAAAGCCAAAGTGTCTGGTATTTTCTTTTCTCAGCATTTTCACTTTGTATCTTACTATCATTGGGTGAAAATGGTTGTCTTCTTTTCTTCTCAGGTGGTGGATGAAATTGATGGAGCCCTTAGTGATGGAAAAGGTGCTGTGGAAGTTCTTTTAAAGATGGTCAGTGATAGATGCTATATTTGATCTCTCTTTCAAACTGAATTATCTAAGCAGACCTTCTTAATCATAGGCATTTGAAGGTTCTTTTAACATTGTCTAAGGTCTTAATTTCTTTAAAAAAGTTAGTATTTTGCTTTTATTTTAGTTTCATTCATCAATACAAATAAAATGCAAAATCATAACCAGACACGTTAAAATAGGATTGATATGAATTGTATGTAGTTCTCTGGTTCTATTTTGCCTTTTGACATTCAGGTTTTCTTCACTTAAATTCTCCGTTGCGGCAACAGTTAAAAGAGAGTTAACGTACTTTAAGAGGCTGAAGTCAGATATTTGGGCTCTAAACAACACAATATGAAATATTTGAATACTTTTTATCATGCATTTATTTTCCTAGGTTGTGAGAGCAATAATATGGCTTTTCTATTGGGTCACGTGCCATTAATCTAAAAAAGAACCATATAGTTTTCTACCCGAAGGATATTATGCTGTTATACCTACCACTAACTGGGAAATTGGGATTAAGGCCTTGTTTCTTGTGGAAACTGGAAAGTATTGGCATTGCCTACATGGAAGGGAACTGTTAAGAAATTTGCCATTGGGAATTCATAAAGCTCCATTCAATCTAAATGATGCAGATTTCTGCTGAGAGGAAGCCTGATGCAGGGAAGCAAAGTTTGGATAAAGGACAAATGGAAAGGAAGTCATCAAAGAAAGGGCGGAAAACTGCATCACTGTCTAGACCTGTGAGTATCAGATTTTCGTATTGTGTCATACATCATTCACTAGACTGTTCATTTGCAATAATGAAATTGGTGACACCATTTGCAATGATGATATTGGTTCTGAATGTAGGTGATTTGCATATGTAATGACCTATATGCACCTGCCTTAAGATCGTTACGCCAAGTGGCCAAGTAAGTTACTAATCTGGATAATCAATGTATGACATTAATGTTCTAGATCTTGGATATTCTAAATATTTGTCATACTTATTTGTCACATTTTGAAAATTTTGTTGTCTTAAAACCTTATTAGCATTTTTATTAGGTTTCCCTTATAATTCATTATCCATCAACCCCAACAATTTTAACCAAGGACTAATCCCCAATTCGAGAAAGTGTTGAAGGAAAGCTTTCCTATTTTCTACAGCCCTTATAGCTTGACCTCAAGTCTCATACCTGTTCTAGTTTTTCCATAGTCTCAGACCTTTTTTTTTTTGTGATAAAACATAGTCTTGGACCTTACATTTTCTCTATTTGGATGTAAATCTAAATAGTCAAACCACCCATCTTATATACACATTTGTTCATTGTTCATACCATTATTAGGGAAGTCAATTGGTCTTCATAATCCTCCCCATCTTTGGTTTGAAAGAAATGGAAGGATGTATAGAAGATTGATTCTTATGAATACATCCTCATTTGGATTAGGTTTCCAATATGTTTTTTTGGTTTCATTATAAATGGCTTACCCAAGAAGGTATTTTTTGTAAATGCTAAACAATCACATTTGAATAACTCATAATTTATTCCTTTAGTTCTATTATTTCGTTCATAGAATTTATGAGTACTTTATAGTTTATATGGTTTAGTGATACTGGGTCCCATAATTAGTACTTTTGAACTAGACAGAACACAAATATGAGATGACGAAACTATGTGTCTCAACTACATAATGGAGTTAGTTTTATATAAACTCCAGGCGATAAATACAAAATAAATATAGGAGATACTATCCTATTTACATGATACATTATGCGTACACAATAATCCTATACAATGTCAATAAATTCACAGATTCTAATCTATTTTCAACACTCATGCAACTAGAGCATATAAATCATATGCACCAACCTTGTTACAAAGATAACTGACTCGAGGACCTATTAGGGATTTGATGAAGGCATCTTGTAGTTGATCATTGGTGTTGACAAAGCTCATTGTGAAGTGACAATTTATCTCAATGTTTGGTCCTATCATGAAAAATATGATTAGAAGCAATATGAAATGCCGATTAATTCTTACACATAAGTGTCATCTACACAGTCTCTTCAAATTAAAGCTATCTGAGTATCTTATTAACTAAATAAGTTCACTAGTCACTAATGCCATGGCTACGTATTTGGCTTTTGCATTTGATCTTGCAACTACACTCTGTTTCTTGCTCTACGAAGATATTAAGTATCCTCTGATAAATACACAATATCCAAAAGTGAATTTCCTTTCAATGGGTGAGCTTATTTAGGATTGATAACTATACTCCAATGACTATTGAGAAAAACCCAAGTTCCACATGGAATAAAGATAAGGTGTCAAAAGAGTTTATAAAGATAGACACCCCTCCATTTATATCCATGCACCAAACTCAATAGTACTGAGCGTTAGAGGATGTATGGGAAAAACTTAAATCTCACATAGAATATAGATAAGGTCTCAAATGAGTTTACAAAGAGAGACACCCCTTACATTACAAGTCGGTTTTGTAAGGATGAGTTAGACTCAAGATATATATATATATATAAGGTTACTATACAACCAAATCCCTATTAGTACTCCTATACAACCAACTTGGATACTTTCAAAGTTGCTGTTATTTAGCCCTTTAGTTAGAAGATCTGTAAGGTTGCCTTGGGAGGAGTCATATGCTTGGTTCTTTGATGAAATGCCTATCAACTTCAATATGCTTGGTTCTATCATGCTGCACTAGATTATGTGCTATGCTAATAACAGATTTATTATCACAATAGAGTTTCATTGGTTCATCCCACTTTATCTTCAGGTACTCCAAAATGACCTTCAACCATAGTAACTTGCATATCCCTTGTGCTCCTAAATTCTGCTTTAGCACTGGATTTAGATACTACACTTTGTTTCTTACTCTTCCAAGTCACAAGATTCCCACATAGGAAAGTGCAATATCACGTGGTTGACCTTCTATCTAGAATTAACCCTGCATAGTCAGCATCAGTATATGCTTCAATACCTACATTTCCATTTTGTCTGAAGAAAATTCCTCTTTCTGGGGTTCCTTTCAAATATTGCACGATTCTGAGTGTAGCTTGTAACTGTACCTCCTTTGGTTGGTGCATGAATTGATTGACTAGGCTTATAGTGAAGGCAACATCAGGTTTAGTATGGAACAAATATATGAGTCTTTCAACTAACCTTTGATACATTTCCTTGTCAACCACACTATCTTCTTCTACATTTCCTAACTTTAAATTTGGATCGATTGGTATACTCGCTAGCTTGTATGTTGTCTTGCCTATTTCTTGTAGAAGATCTGTGATGTATTTTTGTTTGGATATGAAAACCCTTTCTTAGAGTGAGCTACTTCAATTCCCAAGAAATACTTCAATTTTTCCGAGGTTTTAATTTCAAATTCCTTGGCTAGGTGTTGTCCTAACATTTGTTGTTCCTTTTCAACATCACCAGTTACTATAATGTCATCCACATATACCAATAACACTGTTACTCCTCCTGACTCAAAGTGTTTGATAAAGAGGGTATGATCTCCTTGGCTTTCTTTGAAGGCTAGACCAATCATGACTCTAGGAAACCTCCCAAACCACACTTGTGGCGATTGCTTAAGCCCACATAGAGCTTTCTTTAGCTTACAAATGGTGTTGGCAGCAATATGTTCACTGTCCATATAAATCTCTTCTTCTAGATCTCAATGGAGAAAGACATTTTTTACATCAAATTGGTGCAAATTCCAACTATAATTAGCTGCTGGAGATAATATCATCCTAACGGTATTCATTTTTGCAATCGGAACAAATGTTTCCAAGTAATCTACTCCATATGTTTGACTAAATCCTTTAGATACCAACCTTGCCTTGTTCCTCTTAATAAATCCATCAGCCTTATACTTTATAGTGTATACCCACTTGCATCCTACAAGTTTCTTTTCATTGGTAAAGGGACCAAATCCCAAGTACCATTCTTGTCCAATGCTTCCATTTCCAAGTCCATGACTTGTTTCCATTTCCTGTCAAATAATGCTTCAAATAGAGAGGTAGTTATGGTGGTAGTGTTCAAGGTTGTGAGGAAGACTTTATGGGTAGGTGAAAATTGTTCAAAGCATAGGTAGTTGGATAAAGGGTAGAGTGGTTTATTGGTACATGTCCTAGTATTTTTCCTAAGGGTAATTGGGATATGGAGGTCATCAGAAGTTGATGGTGTGTTTGATTTTGATTTATGTGCATAGAAAGATTCATAGATTGGATCACTAGAGTTTGAAGTGTCAAGGGAAGTTACCTCATGTAAGCTCGGATTGGACTCTTGGATGTGAATAGATTCAGGAATGACCTTTGTTCTTCTTGTATATACTATATTCTTCCCATATCTTATATTGCATCATCATTTCCATCTTTCTCAGAATCAATTTCAGTCTCAACATTGTCATTTCCTTCATTTCCATCCTTTTCAAAATCAAGTGTAGTCTCAATTTTTGGTTCAAGAGTCAACTCAAGAAGTAGAAGAGACTCATCTTCCTTACTTGTATTCTCCCCTTGAAGATGAGTTTGACCAAAGTATTTTTCTTGTTCACAGAACGTGACATCTCAGGAGACATAATTTTTGGGATGGCGAATGATAGCATTTGTAGCCCTTTTGGACGGAAGAGTACCCGATAAAGATACATTTTAAGGTTCTAGGATCAAGTTTCTCTCTACTATCACTATGGATATGAACAAATGACGCACACCCAAATATTTTGGAAGTAAGATTACTACAAATGGACAAATTAGGATAGAACGAGGATAGGGTGCCGGAGTTTTGAAGGCAAGGACACTAGAAGGTAATCGGTTTATGAGATACGATGCAGTTAAAACTGCTTCTCCACAAAATTTCTTTGGAACTTTATTTTGAAATATCATTGCTCGAGTTTGATCTAACAAGTGCCCCTTTTTCCTCTCAACAATCCCATTTTGATGAAGTGTTTTAACACATGAGGACTCGTGAATAATGCATTCCTTTTGACAGAAAGAATTAAATTTGTGATTTAAGTAATCTTTGGCGTTATGGGACCTAACTACAAACATAGAACTGACTACAGATTTTTGTTTTAGTAAGTAAACCCAACTTACCCGAGTACAATCATCAATAAAGGTTACAAACCAACGGACACCGGAAATGTTTGGAACATTAGAGGGACCCCATACATCAGTATGAACTAAACAAAATAAAGAAGTGCTCATTTGGTTACTAACTGGAAAAGGTACACGTTTGTGTTTAACAAGCTCACACACCTCACATTGAAGACTTCCTACCTCTAATTTCTTGAAGAGGGAAGGAAACAACTGTTTTATGACTTTAAATGAAGGATGACCAACGAAGCAGTGGTACCAAATGACCTTGGTCCTGTTGGTCTTTATTGATTTAGAAAAAAAAGAGTTGCTATTGCTGAGTAGATTTAGAGGAAGATTTTGATTATTCAAGTAATAAAGACCATTCCATTCTCTAGCATCACCAATTCTCCTGCCTGAATTCTTGTCCTGGAGGACACAAGATTTGTTATAAGGGTACCTTCTGTTGTAGATATTTTCTTGTTGCTAGGGCAATATTGGTTATAGGGTGTATTTGAAGAATTAAGTCCAAAAGAAAATTGAAACTTACCAAGAGGAAGTGTACTTGTATATACTAGAGAACTAGTACCTGTTGGTTTCTCCAACTTACTAAGAAAGGATCTCATCTTCTCTACTTCATCTTCATTGAGTCGGGCCAATCCACTTTATTTTCTTTAGTTGTCATATTTGTAAAGCCAACAGACAAATGATATTAGAGACGAAAGATTGATCTATCAAACAAAACAAACCTCAAACGTCCAAAAAATATCCACAAATTGTAAGTGTGTTATAATGCCGCAATAACAATAGTGACCAAAGTCTAACAGAAAAGTCCGAGCAAAACCGTGTGAGCTTCAAATAACCAAAAAACAAAAGTTATCCGATCGGAAAGTGAACACCCAAAACAGAACGACAAACGCCCTATCTACAATCTGGTTGAAAATGGCGGTGAACAGAGGTCTATAGTACGCGTCAGAGATGATGTCGCGAGTAGGCGTCACACGCTAGACTGGAAGGCATGCGTAAGGGTGCGTGAATAGGCCGTTGACGGCGGCGCTTTGGGATCCGACCGATCTAATGGAGGCGAGTCTTGTGGTATGGGCAGTGGCGTGAAGTAGGCGGTCAAACAGACGTGAGCAGTAACAGCGTGAATAGTGAACGCACTATGGCAGCAAATAGGCCAAAAAGAAATCTCAAGTTGCTGCAATGAAGGCAGCAAAAAGGGGCACAATTAAGATGGCTAAGGTTTTAAGAAAAAGAAACCGCAATGAAGGCGGTAGGATTATGTGGAAGCGAGACTCCCGAAGATCGAGAGCTTTGATACCATCTAAAGAATTAGGTTAAAAATATATTTTATTGAATTGAAATATGTTGACAATACATCATATATATATATACAAGGTTACTATACAACCAAATCCCTATTAATACTCCTATATAACCAATTCCCTATTAGTGCTCCTATACAACCATATCTCTATACTTGAGGGATAATTTTAATAATAAAAGAGAAACAGATTTTGACACAATCTTTTAGGGATTTATTTTATAATTTCTCTTGCAGAAAAAGATGGCAAGGTCTTGTCTTAGGTGGTCTTGATATGTGTGGAGAAGACCTATAGAAGCACTAGTAAGGAGTGTTGACTAGATGAAGAATAGTCCAATTGTTAGAGGTTAAGGGATACCGAGAAAAACTATATGCCAAACATTTAAGAAAGATTTAGGGGTAAACAATCTATCTTTGGACTTAATTCATGATAGTTATACATGTACTTGACCCCACCTAGAGGGAAAGGGTTGATTGTTTCTGTTGTTGTATTCTTGTATTACACATTATTTATTGTCTCTTATCTTTGGACTTAATTCATGATAGTTATACATGTACTTGACCCCACCTAGAGGGAAAGGGTTGCTTTTTTCTGTTGTTGTATTCTTGTATTACACATTATTTATTGTCTCTATTTCTTTCTGTTTTACCATTCCCTTCAATTTTGGTTCCTTGGGTCACCTAGATGGGTAATTTTTGGTGTTTTGCTTATAGGTGCTACATAATTTACTGACGTAAGAGTCCCTTCGTCCTTTGCCTACCTTGTTGTTGGGATATTACATGATTTATGAAAGTGCCAGAAGATTACTTGCTAATCAAGCGTGTTTTGTACATTATTATTGCTCTGCTATGTGTAAATTGTTGTAGTTTTTTTTTTTCTCCTTTTGAATAATCATAGGTTTCATTCCTTATAAAATATTATTTTTTGCATGAGAGTTTTGTTTTTGGTGTTGCAACTTCTATTCCTTATCCCTTAATAATTTTTCTATCCCTCAATTTGTATGTAGTTTGATTTCTTGACAGCATACTTGTATTTTTTACAGGGTTCATATATTTGTTCAACCAACAATTACCCGGGTGGTAAGCAGGTGATGATTAGCTTGAAATAGTTCACATATCTAAAATGGATTTAGGTTTAGTTATAAGTATTAATTATTAATGTCTATTTTATTTATTTTCTAACAGTGGTTAAAATTGATTACCTGGTTCACATAATTATGGGAGCAAGTCTACAATTACATTGATTCCATTGGCAATATAGATTTAGATATCACTTTAACTTTAACGAAGACTTTGACAAAGAATAATAATTAACTGTATGTTCTACTTTAGGTAATTATCAGTTTAGTTAACTGCATATGTCTGCATTGAGATCCTCTCCATTTCTTAAAAGAAATGAACATCTCCATTAATATGATTTAAGTGTATAAATGTCTAATTAATGTCGCATATTTTGGGAATGTGCGCATTTATATCACTTATGTGTCCAAAAACTATAGTAATGAAACAAATGAAGAGATTTAAAAGCAGAGAGGATCTGAAGCCCTCTGGATTAACCATTAACAATAAATGATTTATAGTTTTTAGAAGGTTGAAACATGGAAAGGTAGGGATAGACAATATGATACTAGAAACTCTTAAAACCAATCCTATGTTTCTTTTTTAGTTAACAACGTCCTTGAGACCGGACAACTTTCTGTTAGGGCTTAGGTCTGTGTTTTTTGTTGCTCTATCAGTGATTGCTATCTATAAAACTATCCTATTTGGTTTTGTAATCTCTTGAGTTAACACTTTCAAATTGGAAAACTTATATAATAACACAGAACACCAAGCTTGGAAAAAGGGGAGAAACAACTAACAGCTTTATAAATATTACCAATAGAAAATAGCTACCCATTGTTGCTAGGCCAGTGTTATCGATTTTAGAATTCATAGTTGAGATTGAGAGAAAATGAGATACAATAAAGCATTCTTGAATGATAAGTAAACTCTGTATTTCATTGAATGACTGAATACAAGAGTGAGAGTAATTATAAAATGAGATAGAGTATTAGACAGTTACAATTGTCTAACTATTTACAGCTGGCACACCTAGCTACAGCTGTCATAGAACATAAGACAGCCGCCCTTGAAAGGCTTAAAAAAGAGACCCAAAGGTGAACGACAAGTGAACTGCAACTATACTCCTTATCATCAATAGTGCCATACCTCAGAATGAGTTCAAAATTTCAAAAGACTCCTAAAATTTAAAGGTTAGGGCTTTTTGCTTGGGGTATCTCAGGAATTTTGTAATTAAAATAACCAGAACAACTTTTGTGCTTCTTTCCTTCTGGCTCAGTTATGCTGTCCTTTTTCATCCTCTCACGGGTGAGTCACAACTAGTTGTTGAGTTTTTATGTACAAATTATATAAAATGTATAAACATTTCAAAATAGTGTCCATCCTGCCATCCGCTATCTTGCTAAATTGTTGATAAGGGCCACATACTGTACACATTGTTGCTAGACCACATATTTTGGCATTAAATTATTTTTTACCATTGCCTTATGTGTTCATTTAGTTTCACTAGTTCCTTCTTAAATGACCTTTGTAGACTAAAGTATATATGTAACAAGGAGGGGGTGAAAACCAATGCCATTGCACTCACTGCTTTAGCGCAATATACAGGTATTTTTCTTATTTTTTCCTTTTGTAGTTTTGCAAATTATGCCAGACAGGTGTTAAGAGAGTTTAGTATCACTACATACACATGTACATATATATGCACACATGCATTTGCATTCAAACTATGAACTACCTAAACTATCTAAGCTCATAATAATGTAAGTGGTGCACCGATGCACCCATAGTTATAACTTATAACTGTTCAATTTATTTAATGACGTTGAATGAGAGAAAAAGAGAATAACATATAAATTGTGTTTAAATTACACTACGAAGATTCAATTATATAGAATTTGAAAGAAGCAAACAATATTAATTACATAATAACTACAATATCAAATCTACCTTAATTACATAATATTCCTATAAACAAAATATACGATTTATGTAGATAGCAACAATACCCCTCAAGCTAGATCATATGAATTAAATGCACCAAACTTGGTTTATATATAACTAATTTGAGGGCCTCTCAAGGATTTTGTAATGACATTTGCCAATTAATCATTGGAATTGACAAAGATTGTAGTGATGTCGCCTGAATTGATTTTCTCCCTGACAAAGTGGCCGTCAATCCCAATATACTTAGTTCTCTCATGAAAAAGCGGATTAGAGGCAATATGCAATGTCGCTTCATTATTACAGATTAATGCCGTTGTTGTTGCCTCTTCAACTTGAAGTTCTTTGAGTAACTATTTCTACTAAAGGAACTCACAAATCACTAATGCCACGACCCTTTATTCAGCCTCAACGTTGGAGCTTGCAACTACACTGTTTCTTACTTTTCTAAGATATTAAGTTTTCCCCAACAATTACACAGTACCCATACGTTGATCTCCTTTCAATGAGTTAACTAACATACCCATTCAACATACGAGTAACCAACTATCTGAGAATGTCCTCTGTCTTCACATATGTGACCTTTTCCTGGAGCACTTTTAATGTATTTCAGGATCTGTATTACATTGCAATGTTCTTGGCAAAAAGAGTTTCAGAACTGACTTACCACATTGACTGCAAGGAAATGTTTGGACGAGTGATTGTGAGATAGTTTAATTTTCCAACCAATCTCCTATATCTCTCTGAATCTGATTATGGCTTCCCCTGATTAAGTAGAAGTTTGATGTTTGGATTTGTAGGAGTGTCATATTGGATTTGTAGGAGTGTCCTTTGGCATTAAATAAACCTGTTTCTTCAAAGATATCCATTGCATGTTTCCTTTGTAAAATTATCAGTCCATCCTTGGATTGGGCTACCTCAATACCCAAAAAGTTACATAGTTTACCAAGGTCTTTATTTGAAATTGACGCGAGAGATAAAGTTTCAACTGGAGTATGCTTGCTGATCAATACCAATTATGACATATATCTACATTAACGTTCAAGTAAATGCACCCTTGGACTGATGGTAATAAAAAATAGAATTATCGGCTTTGCTATGAATCATACCACAAAATATTCAAGAGGTAAGAAGGTCGACTTATGATATGCGATAAACTTATAAAAGGTAACATTAGCCGATATAGGCACCCTCAAAGACTAGGAGAGTAACAATGATCTATGTTGTCAATAACACATTTTGCCGCTCTATAGCCGCAAAGCAAAACAATGTGTGCGGGTAGCCGCCGTCACACGCGACGTTTCGTGAGTAGAGCTGCGCAATGCATTTTCTGCCATTCTAAACGTTCCTTTTGGCTGTCCTCAGCCTGTGCCGTTCCCAATACCTGTCGTCCTTAGTTGCGTTGTTGTAGACAGGAAGTAAGGAAATAGAATGAGGCAGAGAGAAGAGAAGGAATAAGATATTATTAGATTGAGTTAAGGTTTATTTTTAAAAAAATTGAGAACTAGTTTTTTTTACCGGAGTAGGGTTAGTTTATATGGGCCTGGCCTTCTTTTATCCAAGATAATGGACTTGACCTATTACCACTTAATTAAAATAAATATGAACTACTTATTTTATTTATAATGGACTTTTATAATAATAAAATATACTTTTTTATACAAATATTTACAATAGTGATGCTTAGCACTCTAATTTTGTTTTAAAAAAATCAATAGTTGTAAATAAATTACTATTCAATAATTAATACTATGGATGCTATTGGAGAAAATGCCAAGCCCCACATTGCCTAGACATCTGTGTCCTTCATGAACTTGGAATCCTCAATTCGTCTCCCATAAATGTGTTGTGTGATAACCAGTCCGCCATCAGCATTGCTAAGAATCCGATTCATCACGACAGGACAAAACATGTAGAGATTGATCGTCATTTCATTAAGGAGGACTATATCCCTCTAATATACTCCTACAAGTCGGCAAACAACAAATATTCTAACCAAAGCAGTGCCAAGGAAAACATTTGAGAATCTTACATTCATGCTAGAAATTTGGCGCATTATTATAGAGTTTATGAGGCTTTATTTGTTTTCTAAAATAAGAGGGATTTGGTTATAATCTTACCATATCTCCTCATTGATTTGTTTATGTTTTTATTTTGAAGTAATTAGGAATTATTAGTTTCCTTTTTTGTTTTCTCGGGTGAGGCTAGCTGTGAGGTTGCTCCCTCTATTTAATTAAACCTTTGTAATCCTATTATTCATATCAATGAAATTCAATTCAGACATTCTCTGAAATTTTACATTCATGCACAAATCTAATAGCCCTGAGCATATTGGAGAAAAGTTTAAGTCCCACATCTCCTATGGTTGTGGTCTAAATAGAGCTTTTAAAACTTGGGCTTCCTTCACCACACAAACGATTTTTGTTGGGTTGAGTTAGGTCGAAAATCTAAGAGATGTAATGGTTAGTGTCATTGACAACCAATTTACTCTCTTCCTCTTATGTTGTTAAACCTTGCTCTTTCCATTAAGGAATACTCTTGTTTTGCCATTAAAAATATATATGCATATGTAATAGGAAAGGAGAGAGAGATCTGAAACAATATGCACTACTCAATATTAGGCTCCCAACTATTATATTTATTTATGTATTCATGTTTGTTTAATGGACGGGAAGTAGAGACATGTTTGGTTCAAAAGAGGAAGGGGAAGGGAGGAATTTTTAATGGTTGTGTTTGGTTCAAGGAGAAGGACGGAATTTTTAATAGTTTTTAAGTTATATTGACCCCCTCATCTCCAAATCCTCCCAACATGAAGGGAGAACAAAAACAAATTTAGGAGGAGTTTTGCTCCCATTTAAAATCTGAACCAAATTCGCTTTTAAAAAAATATCCCCCCCTCCAAATCTCTCCAACCAAACACACCATAAAATAGACCACACTCACCTCTATTTATAGTAGCATGTAGAATAAATACAATAAACATTATTTGATATGATCTGCTAATTCAAATCGTAATATATGATTGCTAATTCAAATCGTAATATATGATTTCAGTACTTATAATAAATAGAGGCGGGTGTTGTCTGATGACACAGAATCACAATTTTTTTTTTTTATATTCAAAGTTGTTGAAACAGCTATGCACCGGCACACAAATTGTGTACCTACCATAAATGTGGTTCACGACACTATCTAAACTCTACATGGTTTGGAGTTGGGATTACTGAGCAAACTCATCTGCCATCCTTTAAATCTTCTGAACCTATTCCCTTGAGTTGGGTCTAGGCAATAAAATTTATATTGCACAACAGAATTTCTAACCCTCACACTGTCCAAAAGTTGGCGTAGGCTTACATAGCTTACGACTAATTCTTTTAACGTCTCTTGTCTTTGCCGAATAATTGGCCATCATTTCAATCACCTTTAGCACTTTTTGGAAAGCTCTAGATTCTAGAATCATATCTTCCTTCTCTACCACTTCCTCTTCTATTCTAAATCTTCGAGAATACTGTGATAATAGTGTATCAGAGTACATATATGCAGTCTGGTATTTTTGTTCCTTTACATACACTGTTAGTTAATATCATTCTGCTAAGATAGTTATTGTACCACTAAGAGCTTGTTAGTCCCTTATTACTATTGTAACTGTATTGCTGATGCGTCACATATTTTAAGTGCCTCTTGTAGCTTCCTCATATTAGAGTCAGTGTGCTTAAACAAGAAAAATATAATCTCATTCAGTTTCTCTTCAGATTTACATTTTCGCTCAAATTTTCCTCTAACTTAGAAACCTAATAATTATTATTCGAAATATAGTATTTGATTTTATGGTGTGTCTATATGTTGCAACATAGATTAATGAATTGGATAGAGATATGATATATAACAGACCATTATGGCGTCGTTTTCATGTTGCCAATCCTTCATAGTAGGTTAAAGCTTGGTTGTTGGTTTTGTCTATTTGTTGCAACTCATTCTTTAAATAATCTTTCAAATCATTTGATCCTTTTCTTATTCTTATTGACTTCTAATCCATAATTACAGAATGTGATATACGCTCATGTTTGAACACACTCCAATTTCTCTCCAAGAAGAAAGAAACCCTCAATGTGGTAAGACTTTAATGTGAGCCAGCATTTCACAGCAACTTTCTATGACTTATGAACTCATAAAGGTTGATTGTGTTATTGCCATTTCTTATCCAAGTATGGTCACTCGTAATTTCCCATTGTGAAAGCATTTGAAATTGGTAAAGAAAAGTGTTGCTTCTTTATTTTATTTAATTTTTAATGATTATCCAGTTTCTTGTTATTATTCGCAAAGGTTCTAGAACAGTATGAAGTTGGTTATGTAGTAAATCTCAATTTTCCACAATTGTCTCATATTTTCTTCCCTATAATCACTTTATTGTAAGAAAACATGTTTAATTTGATTTGGAACTTTTTTACTGCCGTAATTGACCATTATATTCCAATCAAAGATGTCTCTGGGTTGTGGGTTTGATCTTATTCTCTGTGAGTGAAAGAGATGAAGACATTTTCGAATGGGATGCTCTAACTCAATAGTGTTAAGCTCCGAACCTAGTGCGTGTGTGTGCATTAGGAAACTGGGTTTGGGCATGTAGAAAAAAATGATAGAATGTTGTTCTACTTTATTCTCCAATCTTAGCTGATTTAAATAGAAAGAATACAAGAAACTCTCTTCCTTAAATTAAGGAGAGATTTTAGGGAAATAAAAACATAACATATCAAATATTAACACAGAAGATCTGAACTATTAAAATAGAAAATAATAATTGAATCTCCAACACTCTCTCAAGTTGGTGCATAGATATCTATCATGCCCAACTTGCTTATCACTTCATAAAAACATAACATTGATATCTACGGTTTGTTGACTAGAAGTCACAAGGTAGACATATAATTCCTGCATCCAATTTCTTCTTTATGAAGTGACGATCAATCTCAATATGTTGGGTTTTAGCATGTTGAATTGGGTTGTTGGCTATGTTAATGGAAGCTTTACTGCCAGAATATAATTTCGATGGAAGTTCAATTTTCATCTTAATTTTCTCTAGGACTCTATAAATCCACAACCCTTCACAAATTCCCTGAGCCATTGCCCTAAACTCGGCTTATTTACTACTTCTTGCAACAACTCCATGTTTTTTGTTTCTCCATGTCACAAGATTTCTCCAAACATAGCAATATCCAAATGTTGATCTTCTGACTGTGATTGAACCTGCCCAGTTTGCATCAGTAAATATAGACACATTTCTTTCACTAGTCTTAAAAAATAGACATTTTCTTGATTGCTCTCCAGATATCTCAATATTTTATAGACTGCCTCAAGATGTTCTTCATAGAGAGAGTGCATAAATTGACTCACAACAATAAGTGAGAAGGCGATGTCAGGTCTAGTGTGAGATAAGTTAATTAGCTTACCAACCAATCTTTGGTATCTTTTAGTGTCCACAGGAACACTCTCTTCCCCCCACAATTTTGCATTAAGGTCTATGGGGGTGTCAACTGGCCTACAACCAATCATTCTTGTTTCTTTTAATAGATCTAGAATTTATTTTTGTTGTGAAACCACAATTCCCTTCTTTGATCGAGCAACCTCCATACCAAGAAAGTATCTGAAGGATACCAAGTCTTTGATTTCAAAGTCTATAGCTAGTTCCCTTTTTACTCTTGCCATTTCAATTATATAATTTTTGTGAGGACAATACCATCAACATAGACAATTAGGACAACAATTTTCCCATCAGATGAGAATTTCGTGAATAATGTGTGATCAACTTGTCCTTGAGTAAATCCTTGTTTCTTCATAGATTCAGAGAATCTTTCAAACCATGCTCTCGGAGATTGCTTTAAACCATAGAATCACTTCTTCAACTTGCACACTTGTCAATCGGATTGGTCTTCAAAGTTTGGAGGACTATCCATGTATACTTCTTTATCTAAATCACCATTGAGGAAGACATTTTTAACATCCAACTCATGTAGTAGCGAATCAAGATTAGGTGCAAGAGATAAAAGTATTCTGACGGTGTTCAATTTTGCAACAGGAGCAAATGTCTCTAAGTAGTCTATGTTGTAGGACTGAGTGAAATCCATAGCCACCAAACGAGCCTTACATCTTTCAAATGAGCCATCAGAATTATACTTCACAGTAAACACCCACTTACATCCTACGGTCTTTTTGCCTTTCGATAGTGTCACGACATTCCAAGTTTTGTTCTTCTCAAGAGCTCTCATCTCTTCGAGGACATCTGTCCTCCACCTTGGAACTTCTAGAGCTTCTTGTTCATTTATTGGAATCTCTACACTAGACAATTTAGAGGTAAAGGCAGCAAAAATGAAGACAAGTTTGAGTACGATTCAAACTTAGACATAGGGTGCTTAGAACAAGATCTAATAGGTTTCCTGATAGCTATTTGAATATCAAGGTCAATGTATTTAGAAGTAGTATCAGAGAGAATTTTACCTTTTTCAGTTTTAGTAGGATGATTCTCCCTTGGTTCATCAATCTCATGGCAATTTTGAGTTGTGGACTCATCATGGTTCTTCCTCACAAAACCTTTCCTTTCCAAATCCTGTTACCTTCTTCGAACCTATTTACTTTACATGACTTATCATGTGTTGGCATTTCAATTGATTTACCATTTTCAAGGGTTTCATCATTCTTTTCGTGAGAAAATGTGGGCAAGTTCCTCACTCGTAGCAAGAGTAGGCTCAGTTAATGAATCTTGGCCATTTTTTGTTGGTGTAGAAGCACAAGTCTTAGAACTTTGTGATAAAAGCGTTTTAAAAATATGTTATTAGACAAAATTATGTCTTCAATTTTAAAAAACGTTTCAGACGAATCTTCCTTTGGGTTCCCCCCTTGAAGATGAGGGTCATCAAAGAAAGGCGTTTTTTCAAAAAAGTAACATCCACGGTGACAAACAATTTTTTTGTGTTTGGATCAAAATTTATACCCACAAAAACACATTTTATAGCATGTGGTTCAAGCTTGCCTAGGTTCTTGTGTTCATGAACAAAGGCTATGCACCCAAAATTTTTAAATTCAAATCATTTGAAACACGAGCAATAGGGAAACATTCTTTGAAAATTTGAAGTGGAGTTTGAAAGTTAAGGATTTTTTACAGAATTCTATTAATCAAATAAGCAGCAGTTAAAACAACTTCTCCCCACAAATAATTTAGTACTTTACTGGAGAAAAGCAAGGCTTGGGCCACCTCTAAGAAGTGTCTGTTCTTTCTTTCAACAACATCATTTTGTTGGGGTGTGCTAGGTAGTTAATCCCAGCGTTTCCCGGCGAGATCCCGCTGTCCCGGTGCGGTACAGTGCCTGACCGCGACGGTGTGGTCCGCGACAGCGAGAAACAAGATCTCGACGAGATTTGGGCGAGATCCCGCTATCCCAGCACAGTTAATCCCAATGTTTTCCACCGAGATCCCGCTATTATTTCTTCCTTCTTTGTTTTATTGTTTCTACTTTCACCTAAGAAGTAGAATATGCTATTGAAGATGATGCTTATCTTTGATTCTTATGCTAGAACATGCATTTGAGTTTTAATATTTAGTTATTTTATTACTGTGTTAAAGACTTCAATATGCATCATCTTTATTTCCTTGACTTTTGTTGGTATTTCAATGTATGTTTTGACTAAGAGTAAGACTTGTAGATTCTTATTACTAATTATGAATGTTTCAGAGTTTGAGTCATTTGTTAATTTTGCATTAAATATAGGTTTATATAATATTATTCATATAATTTGTTCAAAAAAATAGCAATTGTCCCGCCTATCCCGGAACGCGCTATCCCGCTATCCCACTTTTGGGGTTGGCCGCGACGCACCGCTATCTGGGATTAACTACCTAGGGGGTGTGTTAGGACACAAACTATGATGTATGATCCTATTTTCAAGAAAATACTCACTCAATAGTGTTAAAATATTCTTTGCCATTATCACTTCTAAAGACTTGAACGTTTGTTTGAAATTGATTTTGCCCCATTTTAAAAAAGTCCTTTACAGCCTGCATGCATCAGATTTCCCCTTTTTTCCGGCAGTGCTGATGGTTGAGTCAGTAAGGCTTAACTCGTGGTGGAAACAAAGATCTAGTGATGTGAATAGTAACACGAACTGTACGGTAAAAACCGCTAAAGCTGTGTAAAGCTATGCAGTAAAAGCCTAAACGAGACTCGTGATACCATGTAGAAAAAAGTGATAGAATGTTCTACTTTATTCTTCGGTCTTAGCTGGTTTAAATACAGAGAATACAATAAAATTTCTTCCTTGATTTAAGGAAAGATTTTAGGGAAATAAAAACATAAGATATCAAATACTAAAACAGAAAATCTGCACTATTAAAATAGAAAATAATAACGGAATCTCCAACAGGGCCTAAGGTCCAATGTCCTAACAGTATGGGTGTTTAGTTCCCATCTACTTACAAGCCAGTCCTTATAACAATCCTTGGACCTGAAAAAGAAGAAAAAAAGGAAGAAAGAGAGATGAAGGGCTTTCTTGATTTTATTCTTGTTTTGTTTTTAAAAAAGCTTAATTATGCCTTTGGTCTGTGACGCAAATTGATTGTCCAATTTTTTGTCCCTAGGTTTTTATTGTGCGAAACCTAGGTATCTGAATTGTCACTATTAGGTTCCTTCGTACCTAAACCATCTATTTTTAAAGTCAGGAGCTAATGTGGCCAAAATCACTTCCTATAGAGCTTCTTCAACAAATCGTCGGGATACTTTGGCCACATCATCTTGTCATACTGGCTTAAGTCAGCAGTATCTCAGATTCATGTTGGCCATGTAGGTTCTCGTCATTCAAAATTAGAAAATTAATGGGACGGATATATCTGATTGTAACTATTAGAATACTTGAGGGATTCCAATTCACATAGTCGAAACACGTAACAAAATTGCACAATCATGATACTAGGGGAACTAATAGTGTAAGTAAGCCTTCAAAAGTTATTTCATGGGAAAAAATATCTAAAATCTTGCTTGATGAACTTTGTTTTAAAAAGAACTTCTGAAGGTTGAGGGCACTCAGACGAAAGTGGTAGTGACGAAAGATGTGATGATAATAGATGTCTGAATTGAGAGTAATGAATCCGTGACTGCATGTTAAAGAAAACAAAACTACTTAACCATGCTATCAATTTTCTCCTCTAAAATCAGATTATGGAGAACAAGTTTTAAAAACAGTCAGATAAAAAATGACACCTAAGAATTTTGTGTGTTTTAGTATTTTAAAACAAAAAATTGTTTATGGAAAAGTAATCAAGCAGGCTTCTTGAAATTTTATTGAGTATCACTCTTATCATGTGAAGAACATTTATTTTGTTTATTAGATTCTGGATTAATATTCACATTACTGGTGCTCAGTTTGATATTGGTTCGCAAGTTGTTGGTCAGAAGGACATGTCAAAAAATGTTCTAGACATCTGGAAAGAGGTAATGTGTACTATTCTTTTGAATTTGTTTATTCCTGACTATAATTTTCTAAGAGTACTACTTTATATTAAACATCTTATGTATTGAATGCTATTCTTTGTAGTTGTTCCAAAGAAAAAGGACAAAAAAGATCGATAGAAAATCTCATAATAGCAAGTTCTCTGAATTTGACACCTTGTACTCCCTTATATCATACCGGTAGGCCATGTATTATTGTTTTGCTCATTTCTCTCATGTTCAAACTTATGCATGTCCAAGGTAAAAATGGGTAATTAATATGCAGAGGTGATAGTGACCTGATTCTGGATGGAATTCATGAAAATATTCTGCAGCTCAATTATCATGATCCAGTTATGCAGAAAACTGTAAGCTTTCATCTCACACAACAGACTCCCGAACACTGAGATTCATTTATTGATTCTTTTGATAACTGAGAAATTTTGAAATCTGTTTGAAGGTCAAGTGCCTCAACAGTCTTGAAGTTTATGATCTGTTGCATCAATATATAATGCGTACACAACAAATGCCTCTCCTTGGTAGGAAGATAACTTACCTACTTTAATATTGTTTTTATTACAAAAAGACAAGTTCAATCTCACCCTTGGTTTTCTGTCTTTCCTTTCTTCAGTTCATTTGCCTCCTATAGCAATTACTGTACATCACATAGTAGCTCAAGTCCAGAAGCCAAACATTGAGTGGCCAAAGTCATATCACAGGTATATCTTGTGCTAGATGAACTTGCGTAAACTTAAAAATGCATTTCTCCTACAAAACAAATTTCCTAATGCCACATCATATAAAAATCTCCAGGTATCGAACAATGAATATCGAAAATATGGAGATTTTGAATACTTGGCATTACAAAATCCCACCACATATTGCAAGGCACTTGTCAGCTACTTCCTTTGTGGAAGACTTAATTTCTCCATTGTTACACATCCTGTCCCCACGAACCATAAGACCGGTGATGTACTAATTCCATTTGTCAAGAGATTAGTTTATTAACCTAATTGATTTTGTCTCCTTGTTTACTTCGTTTACCTTTTTAATACTTTAGAATCTTAGATGTGAAGACACAATTCTCTTTTGATAAATAAATAAATATATGTTGAGTTGTGCGGAAAAACGATTGTTTATTCACTTGATACTAAAAACTGATTACATGAGGAGATATAAATAGGATAGGAAATTAATGCTGTACAATCAAATAGAGCTGAAAATCAAGAAACTGATTTTCCCTAATAAATGCTATCACTAAATAGGAAATAAAATTAAAACAGAAATCCTAATTAATACATACTGTTAGAATATTAGAAAATATCTTATAATATCTTTTATATTATATTAGAGTATCTTGAGTTATTTCCTAGGATCAATTTATAATCATAGAGATATCTTAGAATATCTCTCATTATTATTATGATTTATTCCTGATTTAGGATTAAGTCTATGTTTCTCGATAAATAGAGATTGGTATTGAGTCTTTTGTAATCAAGTTAGCATAAAACTACTATCAATAATATTCAAACCCTAATTATTCTGTCTCCTCTTTTTCTCTAAAATCCCACAACTTCAACATGGTATCTAGAGCCTATTTCGATCCTCCTTGAACGATCCCGCCTCTATTCTGCTGCTGAGTTCCCAACAATTTGGGAATATAATCATAGTTTCTCTTTTCTATCATGATCAGTCCTTTTCTGATTGCTGTCACTTCCGTCCACAAATGTCGGTGCTGCCCCGTCTGCTACTGCCGCCGTCTTCTGCTGCTGGAAAAGTTTTCCGACACAACCACTTCCATTGTGTGCGAAATCTACCAATCTACACAACCCATATTTTTTATGCCAAAAGTTGCATGAGCGCGCGCTCATGTGCCTTCAAGATCCTCCGTGTTCATTCCACGCGCCACCGCCAACAGTTTCAAGCTTAGGCGCGCCTGTCCGCCTTCCCGCACAATGTTTTAGTCGTCTAGATTGGGTTTTCCTTCTTGTTTCTTGATCTGCCCTTACTTTCCAATTTTGATTAACGGAAATATGTGTTATTATTCAAACAACCGTTATCTCTCCTGTTTTGGATGCATTTTCTCACTCCGTTGATCGATCATGGTTTCATTAGAGTCGCGCTTCTTCTTTTTCTGTGTTTGTCATGCAATTTAGTTCTTACTAATAGATTATAACAGTGGCTTCTATTCCCATCGACAATCATTCCGGTGGTGTCCCTTTTCTCACAGATGAATCATATTAGTGATGACTTCTTCTTTCGTTGATGGTTATTTTGACGATGTCTTTTATTTTCATGACTCACTTTATCTTGGCAATTTGTCCCAGATGCAATGGCCCCATATTTGTCCCAGATGTACTGGCCTTGCCTTTCTCTCCCTGAAACATGCTGCTCTCTCCTTGAAGCATATTCCAGTTTAAATATTTTGAGTCTCCGATATTATTGGTTTGAAGCTTCCAAATGCAGTTTTTTAGAAGGACGGACCTTGTTTTGTTCAATTGCTTGCCATGAATTTCTCTCTTGCTGATGATCATTCCAGCTATCTGGCTAGGCTATATTTGTAGCAATTCTCTCTGACTTCTCTCTGACTTCACCTGCATCCCTGAGTTGCCTTTCCATCCTTTTTATTATTTGCAGAGCAAAACATTATTTTCTTGTAACAAGCTAAAGCTTAGTAAGCTTTAGCTTGAGGGGGAGTGTTAGAATATTAGAAAATATCTTATAATATATTTTATATTATATTAGAGTATCTTGAGTTATTTCTTAGGATCAATTTATAATCATAGAGATATCTTAGAATATCTCTCATTATTATTATGATTTATTCCTGATTTAGGATTAAGTCTATGTTTCTCTATAAATAGAGATTGGTATTGAGTTTTTTGTAATCAAGTTAGCATAAAATTACTATCAATAATATTCAAACCCTAATTATTTTGTCTCCTCTTTTTCTCTAAAATCCCACAACTTCAACACATACAAATAATTGTACATCAGAATATGATTCTGATCTCATAATAAACACTGCCCTTCAATCTGGGTGGTAGATGTCTATCATGCCCAGATTGGATCTGATATTCTCATATGTATTTCTTGGAAGAGTTTTAGTCGGGATGTCAGCTGTTTGGTTGCACGATGGTACATGATCAATACTTATAATACCATGATCAATCTCCTCCTTTATAAAATGTCGGTCAATTTCCACATGTTTTGTTCTATCATGGTGAACGGGGTTCTTTGCAATGCTGATGACAACTTTGTTGACACAAAAGATTCTCATGGTGTAATTGGTTTCAATTCTGATTTCATCTAGTATTTTCTTTAGCCAGATTCCTTCACAAATGTCTTGTGCCATGGCTCTGAATTCAGCTTCTGCACTGCTTCTAGCTACCATGGGCTGTTTCTTGCTTTCCAAGTAACCATGTTTCCCCACACGAATGAGCAATAACCAGTAGTTGACTTTCTGTCTGATGTACATCCAGCCCAATCTGAGTCAGTGTATACTTCGATACCCCTATTTGTATTTTTTATGAAATGAAGACCTCTACCTGGTGTACCTTTTAGGTACTGCAAGATTCTGTTCACAGCTTTCATGTGAGCTTTGGTAGGACTTGTCATGTAACGACTTGCCATGCTTACGGTAAATCCAATACCAGGCCGAGTATGAGTTAGGTAGATCAATTTCCCAACTAGACTTTGATACCTCTCTTTGTCAGCTAGTGGACCTTCTTCGGGGATGCTTCTGCTTACTGATGCCATAGGGGTATTGGCAGCCTTACACCCGAGCATTCCAGTTTCTTGGAGTAAGTCTAGGGTGTATTTCCTTTGAGAGACATATATTCCCTCTTTTGTTCGAGCTACTTCCATCCCTAAGAAATACTTAAGTTGTCCTAAGTCTTTGACTTTAAACTCCCTAGCCAAGAGTTCTTTCAAGTGTCTGATTTGATTATGATCATCTCCTGTGATAATGATATCATCAACATACACAATGAATAAAGTTACCTTTCCTTCCAATGAGTGTTTGACAAACATAGTGTGATCAGATTGGCCTTGTATGAATCCATCATCTTTGACAACTTTAGTTAATCTATCAAACCATGCTCTAGGTGATTGCTTGAGGCCATACAAAGATTTTCGTAGCTTGCACACCTTGTTCAAAGTGCTGGATGATTCAAGTCCTGGGGGAATTTGCATGTATACTTCCTCTTCTAACTCACCATTTAGGAAGGCATTTTTAATGTCTAACTGGTGTAGTGGCCAATCCAAGTTTGCAGCCAAGGATAATATGACTCGTACTGAGTTAAGTTTGGCCACTGGAGCAAATGTCTCTTCATAGTCTATGCCATATGATTGGGTGAATCCCTTTGCCACTAATCGCGCCTTGTACCGATTTATGCTCCTATCTGCATTGTATTTGATAGAGAATATCCACCTACAGCCAACCTGCTTCTTTCCCTTTGGTAGAGCAGTAATTTCCCAAGTGTTATTTTTAATCAACGCATGAAGTTCTTCTGTTACAGCTGCTGCCCACTCATGTTGTTGGAGGGCATCTTGAATATTCTTTGGAATATAGGTGCTGTCAAGTGCTGCTACAAATGCCTTGTATCCTTGTGATAATTTCCCATATGACACGTATCTTTCAATGGGGTGTTGAGTACAAGTTCTCGTCCCTTTTCTTAGTGCAATAGGAATATCACTGTCAGTTAAACTCATATTGACAAGTTCTGAGTTGGGAATAGTAATACCTGATGAGATTCCATTTTCTAGAGCCTGGTTGGATTCATGGCTTTGCATTGGAGCTGCGTTTGATTCTACCACCTGTTTGCTTTTCCTCCTCCTAGTGTAAACTTTCCAGTCAGCTTCTTGTGCAGAAATTTCTACAGGTGCAGTTTCAAGGACTGGTTCTGCTGGTGTGGAATTTTCTGGTTCTATTGGTATGAAATTTTCTGGTTATGCAGGTGTAGAATTTATTGGTTCTACTGTTGTAGAATTTACCGATTTGGCTGATTCTGTAGGTGCAGGATTTTCTATTTCTGCTGCTGCAGTTTGTTTGACCATCTCAAAACCCAAAAATTGGAATTCTGTTGTTTCTTTCGGGATTATGGTATTCTCCCCCTGAATTCCAACTTTGGAGTAATACGGTTGATTCTCAAAGAAGGTCACATCCATAGTGTGGTAAAATTTTCTGGTTGTTGGGGAGGTGAGTAGCCAAGAAAAATACATTTGATAGATTTTGGGTCAAGTTTGTTGCGGAGAGGATTTAGGTTGTGAACAAAGGCTGAACATCCAAAGATTTTAAATGGGATTGAGGTGAGAACTCTACTGGTTGAAAAATAGTTTGGAGAGTGGAATAGGGTGTGTCAAAATTGAGGATGCGGGAAGGCATCCTATTTATGAGATAGGTGACTGCAAGGACAACTTCTCCCCAAAAATGCTTCGGTACACATCATCTTGATACAGGTAAGTCTTCTTCTGTTCTTAAGAGTCATGTCGAGTATCCTGATATAGACCTTCCTATTGCAATTAGAAAACCTGTTAGATCATGCACTAAATATCCTTTGTCTAATTATGTGTCATACTCAAAATTGTCTTCTTCATTTGCTGCATTTACCTCTAAGTTGTCTGCTGTACAAATTCCAAAAAATATACAGGAGGCTCTAAAAATTCCAAAGTGGAAGGAAGCTGTTCTTGAGGAGATGAGAGCTCTTGAGAAGAATCAAACTTGGAGAGTCATCACGTTACCTACAAGAAAGAATACTGTTGGTTGTAAATGGGTATTTACTGTAAAATATAATTCTGATAACACAGTTGAAAGATACAAGGCATGCTTGGTTGCTAAAGGGTTTACTCAGACATATGGCATTGATTACTCAGAGACTTTTGCTCCCGTTGCCAAATTAAACACTATTAGAGTTCTCTTGTCCTTGGCAGTGAATTTAGATTGGTCTCTTAACCAACTTGATGTAAAGAATGCTTTTCTGAATGGTGATTTGGAGGAGGAAGTATACATGGATAGTCCACCTGGCTTTGAAGATAAATTTGGTTCAAATGTGTGTAAACTACAAAAATCCCTTTATGGTCTCAAGCAATCCCCAAGGGCTTGGTTTGAAAAATTCACTCGGTCGGTCAAAAGGCAAGGATATATGCAGGGACAATCAGACCATACTCTGTTCATGAAGTTCTCTAATGTTGGTAAAATTGCAATTCTAATTGTATATGTAGATGATATTATTCTCACAGGAGATGACATTGTTGAGATGGAAAGATTGAAGAAAAATTTGACAAAAGAATTTGAGATCAAAGATTTAGGCGCGCTTAAATATTTTCTTGGTATGGAAGTTGCTCGCTCAAAGAAGGGAATTGTTGTTTCTCAAAGAAAATACATCCTAGATCTCTTGGAAGAAACTGGGATGAGTGGGTGTAGACCAGCAGATACTCCTATGGAATTAAATGCTAAACTTTGGGAGAAAGGCAGTGTTCCTGTTGAGATTGGAAGATACTAGAGGTTAGTCGGCAAACTTATTTATCTAGCCCACACTAGACCTGACATCGCTTTCTCTGTGAGTGTTGTAAGCCAATTCATGCATTCTCCCTATGAAGAACACTTGGAGGCAGTTTATCGGATCTTAAGGTACTTGAAATCCAATCCTGGAAAGGGTTTGTGCTTCAAGAAAACTAATGACAGAGAAGTCTCTATATTTACAGATGCTGATTGGGCAGGATCAATTACTGATAGAAAATCCACCACTGGATATTGTGCCTATGTTTGGGGAAATTTAGTTACTTGGAGAAGTAAGAAACAAGGGGTTGTTGCTCGAAGCAGTGCAGAAGCTGAATTCAGAGCGATGGCTCAAGGAATTTGTGAACTTTTATGGATTCGTAAACTCTTGGACGAACTGAAAATGAAAGTTGACCCACCCTTAAAATTGTTCTGTGATAGCAAAGCAGCAATAAGTATAGCTCACAACCCTGTACAACATGATAGAACCAAGCACATTGAGATTGACCGCCATTTCATAAAAGAAAAAATTGATGCTGGAATTATATGCCTGCCATTTGTGACTTCCAATCAGCAAACTGCTGATATCTTGACAAAAAGTTTGGCAAGACCCAATTTTGAGCGACTTATAGCCAAGTTGGGCATGACAGATATCTATGCACCAACTTGAGGGGGG
>JBBPBQ010020324.1:35775067-35789482 GCA_037974755.1 Cicer yamashitae | reverse complement strand
GGGGGGGGGGGGGTGTTGAAGAATCAAGAGAAATCAGATTTGATTCTCTTTTATTTTATATTATTATGTTTATTTTTATTTTATGATTCTGTCATTATTACTCAGTATTACTATTGTAATTTCTTTTCCGATATAAACAGCTTAGGGCTGTAGTAATAAAATATGAAAGTATTTTGTCTTTTACTTTCTTCATAAAGCATGTAGGAAACTACCTTTTTGTGCTACTGAAGCTGTATCACATTTTTCTGCAATAAGAACAATCTGCCAGAGCATTTTCTGCAGAGCCTCTATTTGTTCTTTGCTGAATGGAGATGGATCTTGTTTCTCTTTCATTTCTTGTGGGTTGTGTGTTGCCTTGCCTCTGATGTCCTTGTTGCAGAATGGTTTTGACCTATCCCATTGAAGGTGGTTTTGGCCATTCAACTTGTGGCCAGTGATGAGAAGTTCAGTCCCTACGATTGAGTCGGCAAGATTTATGCCAGTCTCTGTGGGTGAGACTTCTGTTTTGTCTTCTTCCATGACTGGGTCGATGAAAGAGACTAGGGATGGTTCAAATCTAGCTCTGATACCATGTGGAAAAGTGATTGTTTATTCACTTGATACTAAAAACTGATTACATGAGGAGATATAAATAAGATAGGAAATTAATTATGTACAATCAAATAGAGCTGAAAATCAGGAAATTGATTTTCCCTATAAATGCTATCACTAAATTGGAAATAAAATTAAAACAGAAATCCTAATTAATACATACAAATAACTGTACATCAGAATATGATTCTGATCTCATAATCAACAAGTTGTTTAGAAATAGAAAATATTATGATAAAGAATGCCTCTTGTATTATGTTCCTTAGTGGCTTGTTACTGAATTTAGTTTGTGGTCCTCAATTCTTTTACTAATATTCATATTTAAGACTAAGTCATGTATGCAGCTTTTCAAATAGTTATTTTCGGAGAACTTCCAGTGTCCAACACAGAGTGATGGTTCTCTTGCGGTCTTGCCCAAGAATCCTAATGTTGAAGCGTAGACCACCCTTGTCAAATTCGGTTATATATTCCTTAGAGTTTCTAATCTCTCAAAACCCATGCTTACTGAAGTGCTATTATTTTGAAAAATATTATAGTCATTGTGAGATAATTCTCTTAATATTTCTCTTCCCATAACTGCTTCTTGAGAAGTTTATCCAAATGATTCATATTGTTCATGGAAGATATCATTAGTAACTAATTTGAACAAAACACCAGACCAGATATGATTCAATTTCTGTAGAACCTATAAACCTCCGATCCTGAAGTTTAGATACCGGCAACCGCACCTTAAAGAAGTTTTTACGTTGTTTATTAAGATTGCCCATAGAGTTTCTTTCCTTCTATTTTAATTATGAAGCCGGAGGATAATTGACCTCTGTAGCTATGCTCATGTGTTTTTGCTTACCTTTTTCTTGCTGATGGACTTCTTGCTGTATTATTACATTGAGCATGGATTTGAGCTATTTTTCAACCGGATGTTGTCAATAACTTATAGTCTGATGACTATTTCAGTATTTTGACATTTGAAAGCTGAGCTTTCATTGCTCACTTTAGCTTTGGCTCAGCTCATGTCATATTGTTTGTCCTCTATTTTCTGATTTGTTTTTCCTTTTCTTTAGGTGGCCTTGCAATTACTATCAGATAAGGAGAAGAATGATATTGCTCACTTAGTCAGCACAATGGTCTCATATGCTATAACATATAAGAAAATGAAATCAGATACGCTGCCTAATACCCTGAAGTATGAAGTAGCAGATGAGTTGGCTTTGTCTCTCTTTCCTGCTATCAGTAACTTTGTAAACTTTAAGGTATGGACTTGGGATTATTGCTCGTGCTTCAATCATGGAAATCTCAGCCAGTTATTAATGTTTATTCTATTGTCTACATTACTGCAGGATTATACTTCAAACCATTATGTGCTTTCTTTAGCTATGAAGCAGGTTCTGGTGCATGAAGTGAGACTTCATAAACTTAAATGTCTTATTTTAGTTATATACTATATTTTTTCTTTTTCTTTATTTAAGGAGGACCCAAACATTTCTCCTTTGTTTTCCCTAGTCATTTAAAACAAAATTTATAGTATGTGAAAAATGTTTGTTGACCAAGAATTGTGCTTATTATTATATCATTCTTACTGATGTGTTAGTGAAATTGCTTAATGAGTGAAGGTTAAATGGTGTCCAAGTTTGAAAGAATAAAAATGAAATGTGAATACCAAATACAACTATTTGACTTCATGAGGCTTTGTATAATTTATAATTCCATCCTGAAATTGTTTGAGATTGGTAAAATCCTAGATTTTGTTATGTATTACCCAGATCAATTTGTGTTATCACAAAAAGCATACTTCTGGGATAGCTTTTTCCTTCACGGAGTTTTTAAAAATTTGCTAGTTATGTCCGGACTTCCATACCCAGTTTCTCACTGTTTCCGTTCCACTGTTTTGAGCCTAACAGGTTGAAAAGCATAAGATTTTACAAGCTAATGTCAAAGCTGTGGCTTTAGCAAATGGAGGGCATGAAGTTATTGACTCAGGAACTAACAACATTCCATTTGCCAATACCAATAATCATACAGCTGTAGTTGATATGAAAACCATTGGAAGTCAAGCTAATGTCTTAGCTAGGAAATCAAATGACAATCGCAAGACAGTTTTACCAAACTTGAATCTAACTAAAATTTCAACTGCAACAGACAATACAAAACTGCTTGACATGGGAAATAAGAAAAAACCATTAAGGAGTTCCTCAAGTTTCTTCGACAGGTGATTCTTCCTCAATGATTTGTATTTCCTATGTAGTTAATTATCATGACTCTGTAAAACATTACTTTAGCATCAGTTATTAACATAAGCCAAACAATTTAGTCATGGAATTTTTTTTCCCATCTTATTTAGTGGTCAATACACAGCACAAGCAAAATTATGATGAAACATACTACAATAACCTAGCGATACTATATACTATCTGTTGAAAATAAAATATTAGCATGTAAATAAATAGAAAGTCTGTAAATATTCCTATCGTCTGTAAGTATTCCTATCATTATGTGTATTTATCACATAAAGTCTATATAAAGAACTTCCGCTATGTAGTTGAAACACATAGGTTATTCAACATGTCTCTCAATATTTCTTTTCATTCAACATGGTATCCAGAGCCTGTTGAGAGACAACTCTGATCTTCAACTACTCAGTGGACCCACTGTCTTCGGTGAAATTTTTATTTTATTTTTTTTCGGCAAATCGTGTTCTCAACTCCGGTTTCCCTCTCCTTGTCTTTGCTACGCTATTCCCTCCATTTTTTTCCAGTCGCCCACGCTCTACCGTCACTGCCGCCGCTCTCTCGAACGACCTTTTTCGACGAACGACCACTCCAGCAGCGTCGTACACCCCAGATCGACCTACCCCTCAACGCACGTCGTCAAAAAGCCTCCCATGCGCCGCCTCTCTCCACGCGCGTGAGATCCACGCGCCACACCCTGCCACCGCGCGTGACGGCACGTCCGACAGCTGTTCATGACGCCGCTTCTTCAGTTGCACTTGCCTCAACCTTCTGATTTCATATTTGTTCTGAGTTATCAGTTTTGAGTCACGGATATACGAGTTTCAGTTCAAACAGCCCATGTTTTCCCTCATTATATTGATTTGTGTTATCATTGTCTTTCTCCCTTGCGTTACACTTGCTTGTCTTCTTTGTCTTCTGTTTCTATTCCTAAATCTCCAGGTGAAGCATTATCCCACCCTGAGTGGAGGCAAGCAATGCTTGATGAGATATGTGCTCTACAAGCAAGTCTTTAGTTGGTTGTAGTTGGCTCTATACGATGAAGGTTGGTCCTGATGGTAAGATTGATCGATTTAAGGGTCGCTTGGTAGCCAAGGGATATACTCACATTTTTGGGTTGGATTAAAGCGATACCTTTTCACCTGTTGCCAAAATGGCATCTGTCAGACTGTA
Source organism: Cicer yamashitae (assembly GCA_037974755.1). Lineage (NCBI taxonomy): Eukaryota > Viridiplantae > Streptophyta > Magnoliopsida > Fabales > Fabaceae > Cicer > Cicer yamashitae. The sequence continues at coordinate 35,785,493 of JBBPBQ010020324.1, read as the reverse complement.
TTTCTCCATTGCAGCAATTCGACATTGGTCTCTCCATCAACTTGACATTAAAAATGTTTTTTTCGCACGGTGATCTTGTAGAGGAAGTTTATATGGAACAACCACCAGGGTTTGTTGCTTAGAGGGAGTCTTCCACTATGGTTTGTCGACTACACAGGTCCCTTTATGGTCTTAAACAGTCTCCTAGAGCTTGGTTTGGCAGATTCAGCTCGGTAGTACAAGAGTTTGGTATGATTCGTAGTGAAAAAGATTACTCTATATTTTATCGTCACTCAGTCCAATGGTGCATCTATCTTATTGTTTATGTGGATGACATTGTCATAACTGGTAGTGATCAGCAAGGAATACTCCAGTTGAAACATCTTTCAAATCAGTTTCAGACTAAAGACCTCGGTAAACTCTGTTATTTTTTGGGTATTGAGGTAGCCCAATGATGGCCTTGTAATTTCACAAAGAAAATATGCTATGGATATTCTTGAAGAAACAGGTCTATTAAATGCCAAGCCAGTTGATACTCCTATGGATCCAAATGTCAAACTCCTACTTAATCAGAGGGAGCCTCTATCTGATTCAGGGAGATATAGGAGATTGGTTGGAAAATTAAACTATCTCACAATCATCTGTCCTGGAATTTCCTTCGCTGTCAGTGTGGTAAGCCAGTTCTTAAATTCTCCTTGCCAAGAACATATGGATGCTGTAATCCGGATTCTTAAATACATCAAAAGTGCACTTGGAAAATGTCTCATTTATGAAGATAGAGAACATACTCAGATAGTTGGTTGCTTAGATGTTGATTGGGCAGGCTCACCCATTGATAGACGATCCACGTCTGGTTATTGTGTACTTGTCGGAGGAAATTTAATATCTTGAAAGAGTAAGAAACAAAATGTTGTTGCAAAATCCAACGCTGAGGCAGAATACAGGGCCATGGCATCAGTAACATGTGAACTCTTCTGGTGGAAACAGTTACTAAAAGAACTTCAATTTGAAGAGGCCAGCCCAATGACACTAATATGTGATAATCAAGTTGCATTGCACATTGCCTCAAATGCTGTTTTTCATGAGAGGACCAAGCATATTGAGATAGACTGCCATTTTGTTAGAGAAAAGATCGACTCGGGCGACATCATTACTAGTTTTGTCAATTTTAATAATCAGTTGGCAGATATTTTTACAAAGTCATTGCGAGGTCCTAGAATTAGTTATATATGTAACAAGCTGGGTGCATTTGATTTATATGCTCCAGCCTGAGGGGGAGTGTTGAAAATAAAATATTAGTATGTAAATAAATAGAAAGTCTGTAAGTATTCCATCGTCTATAAGTATTCCTATCATTATGTGTATTTATCACATAAAGTCTATATAAAGAACTTCCGCTGTGTAGTTGAAACACACGGGTTATTCAACATGTCTCTCAATATTTTCTAGCATCAGTTATTAACATAAGCCAAACAATTTAGTCTCCAAAGTAATCCTGAATGATTTCACGCTACCAAGAATTTAGGGCCCGTTTACTTTGTGAAAACATTTTCTGTTTCATTTCGTAAATCTTATGTTTAATTTTAACTGTTAATAAGGATGTAAGAGACTTTTAAAGTCAACAATTGTCTACATTTCTAATTGTTAATAAATCTTGTGTTTTATTATTTTCGGAAATGCATCTTCATTTATTAGCATTTCATCTTCTCTCAATGAGAATGGTTCATTTAAAGAGTGTCTCATCAAAATTAACATTCATTTTAGAAAATAAAAATACAGTGTTTTCACAAAATAATGGGCCCTTATGTTTGCTAACCTTCACTTATTGAGGTGTTATCCTACACCATCTGAAACTAACTCTATTGGGCGGCAGCTACAACTATCAGTGCTGACGTGACACTTCTCAATCTAATTCTTTAATGCTTATTTGGCATTTTACAAGCTGTTTAGAACCACTAACCCAAGCTAAGCTATTATACTCAAATCTATTTATGTTCACCCAGTTTCCATATTGTTCTGGCTCTTCTGTTTCTCTTTTCCGCGAGCCTTCTAAACACTTTGTCTTTTGCTTCTAACTCTTTCCGTCGCTGGTGGCCACTAATTCTGTTGTTGTCCACCATCGGCTGCAACCAGAACTTTTTTTGGCTAAAACCCATCACGAGGAGCAGAATCTCTCGATCATGTGTCTCTACAAGTTCCAGTGATTTCAGCTGGGCCACTACTCTCCTTCGTGCATGCAATCATGTTTGGTAAGATTTTCAATATAGTTTTCACTCGTGCGGGTTGCCTCCACAGGCTGGTTCCAGATTCTTCCTTGTTTTCGTATTTCAGAATGCAGTGACACAGTTTGCAATGCCAATAGCCATTTCCAACGCATTTTGTCTCTCCTCTACAAGGATTTTTCCTTGATTCGTTCTGTTGTAACCTCATATTAGCTCTTCTTAGCCGATCGATGTCTCTGTCCTTCTTCCTTCTGCTGTGTGCATTCACTGTGCTTTGTCCATCCAGTTGTGATTCAACTAGCCACGCCTTCTCTTGTGAAGCTCATTCCTAAGAATCACCGAAGCTACCTTTTGAATATTATGGCGAGTCCAACCGTCTTTGCTATAGTCACCTTTCGCACGCTACAACTTTCGGACTGCGGCTACAACCCTATTGTTTTAATTTATTTTTTCTAAAGTACATCTTCCCATTGTAACAACTTAAAGCTTAGTAATCTTTAGCTTGAGAGGGAGTGTTAGAATCAAATAATTAAACCTATATATTTATTATTAGGATTGGAATCATAGATTATCATTTGAATTAGCAAATCATATAAATTAGTTTTTATTATACATGCTATTATGAATAGAGGTGAGTGTGGTCTAATTTAGAATATATGGTTGTTAGGTAATAAAATTATAGAATTTTATGATGAATATCACTTCTAAATTCCTATCTTATGCCATTTTAAAAATTAAACGTATACCAAAATATTTTATACTTTCTAATCCTTCATTTTACCATGCTTCATAAACATATGAAAATATCCTCTTTTTTATTATTGGTTTAGAAAATGGAAAGATAAAGAGGTTTGTGCTTTTGTGGTTATTTATTACGTAAGATTATTTACATATATTGATTCATTTAATCACCTTACTTAGTAAGACAAGGGTTATTTGTTGTTTAACGTTCAATAGGTTTGATGTATAGCTTGGGTGCCTTGGTGAATGATTATCATTTCACATTCGTTGTTTATTGCTGCTGATATATTTTTTTGCTTCAAGAGCAGGTTTAAAAAGACAAGTGTTAAGGGTCTCCAAAATGATGACAGATCTCTACAGAAAGAAACTACATCAGAAAAAAGTCAATGTCCTTTACTTTTTAAATTTAATGAGGTATATTTTTTTTGCGTTTTAATGTTAATAAATGCATATGCAAATTATTTTAGAGTAGTATTTATCTTTCTTGCATTTGAAAGGAAAACCAAAAATAAATGCATTTAGTGTGAATTAGTTACTTGTTAGTATTAATAGTCACATGCTTACTCCCCCTGGTCTCAATTATAAGCAAGCGTACATATTGTCACACTTATTAAGAATGATAGTTAAGTGCATTTAATTTTCACGATTTTATGTAAAAAAATAGAATTACTAACTTACCCTTAATTATTATGGTAATCTTCCACAACATTAAGGAATAAGGATATTTTTGGAAAAATGTCATTAAATGTAGATAGACTAGTTGTCTTTTTATTATATTTGAGGCCAACAAATACATACAATTTTTTTGCATATAATTGAGTCCGGCGTGAGTATATACTTATATGTACAAAATCAATGATGAGTAGATTAAGCAATCACATAAATTTAGCATTCACTGTATTTCTTGTAATTCTATTATAAAACAAGTGATGCTGCTATGTTTTATCATTCATGATGGCAACCATTCTAGGCAATGGAAATGTTAACAGAAACATTTTTGCAAAATTACATGTAGTTTTGCTTCTTTTAAGCACAATGGAGCAATAATTTTCATTTAGTTACAATTGATAATTCATTGATAAGATAATTATCCTGTCAAGAAATACTGCATGCATCCATGTGTAGATTATCTACTATATTGAAATTCACATGAAATTGTACTTTCACTAGATATATCGCTATTTGCCCAAGTAGAAATACTTGACACCAATCTTATTTGACAGGTGAAATTGCACTTTTAGTCTTTTATTGTGGACATAACTTTCATTCTTTTTCCACCAATGATTTTCAAACTATTTTAGGAGTTTTGCTACCGTATATAACAAGAACATTCTGAATTTTCACGTGATTTTATGAATTGAATAAAGAGAATTTCGTATTTAATTTCAAGAACCCTTATAATGTCTTATATGAATTCTATCTAGTTGAACCATTTTTTTAAATTGAGTGAGTGTTTCTCTTCTTATAATCTCGGTGTTAAAAACCCAAAAAATACACGATTTCATTGAGATAATTTGGAGAATTTTGTACTTCAAGTTGCTGTTTATTTTTTGAAAGTGAGGTTAGGTCCAATGGTGTAAACATTTACAAATATAGGCATAATCTGACCAAAAAAATAAAGGACAAAGTAAAAATTAAATTAAGATAAATGCCTCAAAGTGCAATTTTGCTGAGTCACATGTGGTCTACTCTTTTTTTATGTAAGCCAATTTAGTCTTCAACTCTTTCAAATGGGAAACCTGTAGAATACACTCCCCTCATTCTTGATGTTTGGCCAAATTTAGTCTCAAATTTAATCTAGCTGAAAAAACAGCTGATTGTTGGAGAATTATCTTATTCTCCTGTTTTTTGGTGGCTGTGCTTTTATGTTAGAGTGAGACAAATTATAGTAGTGTCATTTAATACTTGACGACATGTTCACACATGGTAGTCCCAGGAGGAGGCCTAAAAGATGAGTTTACTTACCTGGGTGTAATGGGTTTTATTTTTTATTTTCCCTATTCATGCATTTTCAACTAAAAAAGGAAAAGCTCAATTTTGGCGTCATCTTCTATTGATACTTGAAAACAGAATGCTTATTTTGAATTCTTCTCTTCTTTGCAGGGTTTTACGAATGCCGTCAAAAGGCCTGTTCGTATTCGTGAATTTCTGGCCTAGTATTTCTTTCAAGTAATGTTCTTTATTTATCATGTTTGCATTAGTATTATCCATTTGACACCAAGACTCTTCTAGTATAGTTATTAATTTTGTAGCATGTTTTAGAATAAAAGTTCTCAATTATCATTTTCTCTGACAGAGTCCAAGTATCTACTTTAGTCCTGGTATTTTCCTTGTATTTCATTTATGCTATCGAAAAGGAAGGCTGTGTAGGGGCAGATATGTCAATCTAGAGTCTATGATTACCTGTCACACGTCTAAGAACTAATCTGTTATTTAAACAACCAAGAATTAAGGATTTATTTGCACATAACACCTAGACTTATTCTAGTATTGAATGAACACTTAACCAAGCCACATCCTATTACATCCTATTCCTCCGATTTAGTTTTTCTCTGCTATCAAAACCCAAAATAGTCTTTATAAACTAAAAGGATATTCATTTTGAATTATAAATTAAGCATACACATTAGAACGTACTACTTTATAATCAAAGTCTTTGATGCTGCAGAGATCATTAGATTTTAGAATAATTCAAACTCTGGTAATACACAAAAGCCAGTACAACTGATTACTCACAAGTTACACTTTCCTACATATTTGTTTCATTGAGAAGCTTGTGATTACTTACTATCTAAATCATTGAGACTAAGCCAGTGTCTAACTTGACGAGGGACTGTCCACAGAGGCAAGGCTTAGACCCTCCAACCTTGCAAAGAGAGGATCAGAGTGGTTTTGTTTCCCTTCCATGAGTTTGTTGCAAATCCGAATCCTGAGTGGCCTCGTAGTAGATGACTCAATTTGTGGGCAACCCCTCAGTTGAAGTTCTTTCAAGCTTGGCATAAGGTCTTGCATTTTTTTAGGCAGAGAATTCAACTTCTGACAGTAGTTTATGGTTAACAAGGTGAGCTTTGGGGCTGCAAATCCCCCCTTGGGAAATGATGTGAAATTTTGGCAATGCCGTATGCAAAGGGAATGGAGGGATTGGAAATTTGGAGTTGCATCTGGTGCTGAAACAGTAAGTGCTTCCAGATTTTTGCATCCCCAAATATCTAGAGACTTGAGGTTGGGGAAGAGATCTAAAGGCAAGAACATGAGTGAGTCACAACTATCAATCAAGTACAAAGATGTCAGTGATTGGTGGCACCAAGGTGCATGCACTGGGAATTCTAGCTTCTGACAGTTTTGAATGTTGAGCACGCGCAGAGCTGGAGCTTTGGGAAGTGGACAAAGCAAACGTTTGCAATCTCTGATAACAAGTAATGTCAAAGATGGAAGGCTACTTGGTAAGTTTCCCATCAGTTTGGGGCAGCTTTCAATATAAAACTCTCTAAGATGGGCAAAAGCTTTGTGGCCTACATTGTCCGCATCAGAACACCATTTCTCCAATGCTGACATAGACTCAATCCTTAGAATTTCCAGTGCAGGAAAGCTATCAGTACTTATACAAGTTCTATTTCCATAAAATTCAGATCCCACACTCATTAATCCTTCAAATTTAATAATCTGAAGCTCTTTTAACATTGGAAGTTGTCCAAGTGGAGGTAATTTGTAGCAATATTTACAGCCCTTAAGTTTTAAGGACACCATGTTGCAAAAGGAGTAGTCGCCCAACCAATTTGGAAATTCCGTGCCTGGATAGTCATAGATATCAAGCTCCTTCAAATTTGTGTGTGGTTGGAGGCTGCATAGTATGGTCTTTTCATGTTGTGAGTTATCAGTATCGCCACTTCCACCCCAATCCAACGACAACTTTTCAAGGCCATGCTTTTCCTTCAATGTTGCATTCTCAGAATCCTTATAATTGACATGTTTTATGTCATGAATGAACAATGATCCATGTAAATCGCATAGATCTCCCAGTTCACTAATGGAAGATCCATGATCTTCACCAACAAAAAAGTCACTCAACTTTTGGAGGTTTTTCAATTCACTGATTTGCAATGGCATCCACTTCAAACAAGAGCCTCTAATATCCATGCAGCGCAAGTTTACAAGTTTATGAAGATCTTTTGGCAGTTCAATAAGATTATAACATCCAACTAACTTGAGTGTTTGTAAATTGTACAAACTGCAGATGGATTCAGGTAACCTTGTAATCTCAGTGTCAGAAACTTCTAGATAGCGCAGATGTTTTAGTTTGCCTATTGAATCAGGTAAACCGTAGAAATAAGCACCGACAAGGGTTAACACCCTTAGGTACCTTAAATTTGCAAACAAATCAATTGGCATGATGTTGAACAAGTCTATGGATGTACCTAGTGTTCTTATTTGCATAAAGGTACGCAGGCGATTTGCTTTGCTAACATCTTTCAGGTTTACATATGAGGAATAATGTGAAATAATGTGGGATAAATAGTGAGTTCTTTGCACAACTTCATCAGAGTTGTTATCTTCTATTCTCACAGAAAATGTCCCAGATACAAATTGAGCCAAGTCATTTATAAGATGATGCATTAGGAAACATGACTTGCCACTTCTTGGTTGGTAAAAAAATGATCTTGATACTAATTCATAAAAATACTCATTTCCAACTTCTTCAAATCTTTTATGTCTTTTTGATCGGTGCAGCAACCCTTCTGCCATCCACAACAAAATTAGCTTCTCCTTTTCAAATTCATAATCTTTTGGGAAAATTGCACAATAAGCAAAACATCTCTTTAAATGAGAAGGGAGATAATGGTAACTTAATCTTAAAGCTGGAATAATATTACTCTCATGATCTTGCAGATCCCATATCTCACTGTTCAGTACTTTATGCCATTCTTGGGTATCACTTTTTGACCTCAAAAGTCCTGCAAGTGTTTTCACAGCCAAAGGCAATCCTTTGCACTTTTTAACTATTTCTCTTCCAACTTTGTCTACACTTTGAAGACCATTTGAATCCCTATGGCCATAAACAAAGGCATGGTTTGAAAATAATTCCCAACAATCTTCACTGGACAGTTCACTGAGATTATAAGGTGGAAAAGTTTGCATGATAGATGCAACTTTCCCACTTCGAGTGGTTACAATAATCTTACTACCATTTGCCCCTGCATATTTAAATGGACTCCTAAATCTGTCCCAGTTCTCATAGTTTTCATCCCAAACATCATCCAAAACAAATAAAAACTTTTTCTTCTGTATACACATTTTCAGATTCCTCTGTAGTGAATTTAAATCTTCAACATCACAACTACACAAAGTGACAACCTCCAAAAGGTTCTTTGTGATCTTACAAATATCAAATTCTTCAGAGACATAAATCCAAGCTTTGAGATCAAACTCCTGTATTCTATGATCATTATATACTAGTTGAGCTAAGGTGGTTTTTCCAATTCCTCCCATACCAACAATGGGAATAACACCTAGTTGTTCATCATCAGAATCATGTGACAATAGTAAGTCAACTATGATATCTTTATCATTATCCCTTCCATACACGTCACATGCTTCAACCAAAGATGAGGTTGGTGTCTTGTGTGTCACTTTCACTTCCTTACCCACCTTTAGATCAAGTACTTCTTTCAATTTTATAACAAACTCTAATCTTTCATAAACATCTTCTATTTTCTGTTCAAGCTCTTTATCATAAAAGTTTGTAGAAAGGGAGTTGAATGTGTTTACCTCTTTTGCCTTCATTTTTTCACTAGTAAATATCTCATCAAGTAGATCCTCAACATCAAATGCAACATCTTTAAGTTCCTCAAGCCACTCCTTAACAGCTTCGTTTTTCAATTGCTTTTCTTCTGCATCATTGAGCACAGCATGGATTGAAAACAAAATGATCTTCAACCTTTTCAGCAACTTCTCAATTTTTTGCTTCTTAAAGAAGTTTACAACCTCATGAGAAGCTATCCTATCAAGCAACACATTAAAAACAGCCCCCATTAAAGGTCCAGCAACAAGTTCAAGAGCCATGGTCTGTTTGCAGTGTGGGAAGGAGATTATACCGAAATAAATAAAAGAAATCGACAAATTATTTTAAAAAATGAGAGAATCTTGTCTCAATACCGAGAGACTATTAAATATTTTGGTTTATAAAGTTAATGCATGCTAGCTGGCGCGGACAACTACTTCAAAGGGACATGGTGACTTTGTCTATATTATTATCTCCATATCTACTTATTTAACGCATATTAAAAAATAATTATAAATCAAAGAAATTGAATAATTATTTTATTAAATTATTTTTTTTTAATTATACGTGCTTTACATTATCGTAAAAAATAACTATAAATAAAAGAAATAGAATAGTCACAGTAAAATCAATATTTTGAAAGTAGTGTATATAATAATAATTAAATGATACAATTAAAAAAATTAAAATCACATTAACAATTAATAATGACATTTATTTTGAGGTTAATTTTTTTTCTTTCTAAATTGACACTTATCATAATATGAAAGGAGTATATTTTTTTTAACAAAAGCATGGATCCATTTGAAGACAAACTATTGTGTTTAGATCAACGAAAATAAAGCTACTCCGCCTATTGCAAAAACTTAGTGCCAACTCCATGAAGAAAAACTTATCTTTCACTTCTTTTTCATCCATCAAATGAGAAGTTTAAGACCATTTTTTGAGTTCAGAATTACTCATTTGATTTAAATAAGTAGTTTTCTACAAAGATTTAGTTTATTTTCCTGTTTTATCTATGATTTTGTCATCAAAGTGCAATGTTAGTTTGTTTGTCTTCGGTGAGCTCCACTATTTGTTTTCTTGTCTTGGTGCAATGTTCTCACAAGAAAAAGGTTTATTTTGTCAGTACATATTTTGAGTAAATGGTTTATGGAGATTATAACCAAATTCAATATCCTCTCAACCTTATATATGTTTTATCAACACGTGATTGATTTGTTCATGTCAAAGATCATCTATAGTCAATATGAGAAAACAACAATAAATATTTTTTTTTTTCTGTATATCGATGGAATTATAGAGTGTGGAACTTGCATTATTCTTGACCATTAACCATATGTAGAAGAAATTAGTTTGATTGTTATTATTAAAGTTTTGGTTTGGTTACTTCTTATTGGCTTTTGAAATATTTACGTATATTGCAAACGTGATTTTGAATTTCTTAATCATTATGTTTGATCTAAATCATGGATCGGGAATGTCTAAACTCATGGTCAATTTGAATGTATCATCCTTCTTTTAGCATATGAATGAAATTTATTTTTCTGTAAAAAAGACCACTAGAACTACTCCATTTAGAAAAAAAATTATAATTCATTAATAATAATTTATTGAAAACACCATACACATGATAAATATTTATCACTGGTCAATTAGTTGAATGAAGTTTTTTAAGCATCAATTAATCAAAAGATAAATATAT
>JBBPBQ010020324.1:35737563-35774598 GCA_037974755.1 Cicer yamashitae | reverse complement strand
AAAAAAAAAAACTAAATAAAATAAAAGAGATTCAAATCTTATTTTTCTTTACTTGTTGAACACAAATGTGTGTTACAAGTTATTTAGTTAGAAGACGATATTAAAAGTGTATGGTTCCATTTGTTCAAAGTTGTTGATTTCTACAAGTGACTAATGATTATTGAAATATTTCAATATGAATCCTTCAAAAAAATTTGAAAGAAAAACCTTGTGTCTTTAGTAAGGATAATAAAATTTCGAGGTTTAAATTTATATTTTAAGTTTATGAAAGTTACTTTGTTTATGCTCAAGTTCATCAAATTTCAAGACATTTATTCCAAGATTATGTCGGACCAAAATATGATAATTTACTTTCAAGTATTAGAGGATCTCGAGCTTGATAATGTTCTATTGTTAACTTATTAAAATTTTGAAAATAAATTAAGAAATGAATCTCAGGGATCTATGACATTTTGTATTTAAGAGATTAGACCCAAATAAAAAAAATGAAATAAATTTTTCTCTCTATTTTTCTCATCATAGTCGTAACCTATCTTGAAGGTTAGAAGCCAAAGATTTTAAATTTTATTATTGTGCTTAATGCTTGATGATGAAGTATGTGTATTTTTGTGTAAGAAATGTGAATCTTAGTTGGATTATAGTTGGTATTTTGATCCAAGTCAAAAAGTGAATATGAATGGGAATCACATTAATTAATTCACATTCAATTTTGGTTTTTGTTGGAATAGAAACTAGACTCATTTGTCTATATTTTGATCACAAACTTTATATAATTGGAAGGAGCATTGATAGCTTGAATGAGACCACAAGTCAACAAACAATAAACTGTCTGTTTTTATTCACATCAGACTTTATTGAAATATTTGTACCGAATAGTAATTTACTGTTTGTAAAATATAAAATTATTTTTAAAAATTAGATGCCCCAAGCTTTCGAGGGAGTATTCATTTTCCGAATTTGGACATTATTTGCTATTTAAAAAAAAAAAAATACTTGAAGTGCATGTTAACATGCAGATAAATGTGAGAAATGACGAAATCTTGAAGTATGCATACTTTATAGTTTATATGTGGAATGATTTTCGTTATTTAGATATAAGGATTTTGGGCAATAAATTCTAAAATGAGCCTTGTACACGTTACAAAATCTTGAAACAAAGACTTATCTGATGATGAAACTAAGTTGTGAGTCTTCCGATTGTGGGAAGGACAAGTTTCAAAATAATTTCATTTTTCAGAGGCAAAAATCTTCGGAAATGAATAAATAATTTTCAACGGAAACGTCCGTAAGAAACATTTCTGAAAGAAAAGAACGAGGAGATATTTTCGATGGCTAAACCCATTGAAATTTTATTTTTTATAGGCTTGCTTTAGATGCTTGTAAAGTCATATCAGAAAATCAAAGAGGTTTTATTAAAGATAGAAGTGTTGTTGATGCATTTGTATTACTTTTGAGGCAATCAATATCCTTAACAAAAAAGTCTCATGGGGTAATTTGGATTTGAAAATTGATATTAAGTTGACCTTTGACACTATGGATTGGGAGTTCCTTGTGAAGTGTTACTGTATGTTTCATAGAATATATATAGTTTTTTTTTTCAAGTGATTTCAATTTGAGTGCATGTTTATCTTTCTAGACTTAGGTGTTTTGATGGGATGTCAAAATTATGATAGTTTAGAATTGACGTAAATATCAACCTCTCAATAATCTAGAAATGTCAAAATGTTTTAATCCAAAGAAATTTCTTAAAAACAATTATTTTCATATCCATTTCTTTTAAAACAATGTGTTTTCTGTTTTTGGCCTTTGTAAGAGTTTCTGGTCAGCATAATTCAAACTACTTGCAGTGGAATTCGAATTACATCTTCTGCACTAAGTAATTCAAATTACCCTCTAGTGTAATTTAAATTACAACTCCTACAACAGGTAATTTGAATTACTCTGCAGTGTAATTAGAATTACAACTCCTACAACATGTACATGTAATTCGAATTTAAGTTAAAAGTAATTCAAATTACACGTCTAATAAATTTAAATTACATTTAGAAAATTCATATTTAATCTATTCCTTATTAAAAAAATTTAATTTTTTGTCGAGAAATTTTTTATACTATTCTAAACATGCTTGTAAAAAAATATACAAAAATTTTAAAACTGAAGAACAATTAAACATGTTTTTTGTTTCCGTAGGAACTAAATTTGCATGTTTGATAATTTTGTAGAGTCTAAATTTGAAAGTTGAATTTTTATAGGATCTAAAAACATACTTGACCCTTATTTTTATTTCTTAAATTTAGTGTTTTTTAATATTGTTCTGGAACATTAATGTGTTTATATATTTGCCTTTTAGGGTCTAAAGAATAATCTTAATAATTTTTTAGTTTTTTAAATTTTGTCCTGATAATTAAACTCTATCTAACTGTTTTAAAATATTATATAATATTTGATTTGAAAATTTTAATTCATAATAAATATTTTTAAAGGGAGAAACTTTAACTTCTATCCCTTATTTTGTTGGGACTAATATAGCTTCAAAAGATAGATGTATAGCATCAATAAAATCTATTTTAGTATTTGATTTTCATTTTTTTATTTAACTAACATTAACATCTATGTGTAAATCTGTTAAAAAAGGATTATTAATATTGTTTTCTCGACGATATAATTCAAACCAAGTGAAATAGTAAATGTTTAACTAATGTGACTCTGGAAAATTATAAAACTTTTCTAAAAACTATTTTTGTTTCTTTTTTACTAAAAGTAGCAACATATCAATATCATTTTTCTTTATTATAATTTGCTTCAAAAGTCTTCTCTAACCCAATTTTTATTTATTTCAAACAATTTCTCATGGTGTATGACACATAGAACTTGACATCTTGTAGGCGAATGTTGTGGCGAATTAGATAATTGAGAGGAATCATTGTAAGTTGGTTGAAGAATATTAGGATTAAAATTAACTTCTATCACATTAATACGTACATTAGAATCTATTGAATGCCTATAATGTACGTTTCTTAATATTTGTGGATCATTAATTTTAATCGATTATTCTGGTTCATTCTGTAATAACTATCACCATGTATCTAGAAAATGACAATAAATTTATACATTCTAATTCAACGGAGGCAATTATTGGAAATATCATAAGTGCAATTATTGAAATAAATTGTAACTACAAAATATATAGTTTACAAAAAACAGAATTACATTCTTTGATTTTTGATCCAGTCTTAGCCCCTTTTATCTGCTATAATACATAAGAAAATATGGGGTGAGATAATAATTTCAATGAGTTCTATAAAAGGGAGAGGTAGTTCAAAACTCTTTTCTTTAGATGCAACATAAAACATGATATGAACATGAATTTCATTCTTAAACAATCTTTAACTTTAACTTTTATTTTTATTTTTATTTTTATTTTTCCTTGAATTATGGAAAAATATAATAATCCTCTTGGTCTAGATCACCAAGATAATTGAAGACCTCTTGGTAAAGTTGGTATGACCATGACCTATTGTTTACCTATTGTTTCATGCTTTAAACAATCCTCAATGTCTCACTGTAACCTCTTTGGACCACACATGTCATGACATTATGTATACAATGCATATGTGACTTCATGTATGCAATGAATATCTCATTACCACCTCAAATGCAAGTAATTAACTTAATCCTTAACGTAACAATATGTAAAATAGAAGATAAGATAAGCTTCAAGTCATTCATCAAAGTAAGTCTTCATTATTGTGAATATTTAATTAGAGAAAGTAGTTGAATAAAAGCTAGTCTGATCAGAGGAAGACTTGGAACAGGGGCAGTTTGGTTAGAGGAAAGCTTGGACCAGAGGCAACCCGATCAGAAGAAGACTTGGACCATAGGCAGCCCGGTCAGAGGAAAGCTTGGACCAGAGGCAGCCCGATCAGAAGAAGACTTGGACTAGAGGTAGCGTGGTCAGATGAAGACTTGGACCAGATGCAACTCGGTGAAATGAATACTTGGACAAGAGGCAACTCGATCAAAGAAAAACTTGGACCAGAGGTAGCTCGGTCAGAGGAAAACTTGATCTAGAGGCAGCCATAATGAAGAAGAATCAGAGGCAACCATAATAAAGAAGAATCAGAGGCAATCAAAGTAAAGAAGAATCAGGGGCAGCCAGAGTAAAGAAGAATCAGAGGCAACCAGAGTAAAGAAGAATCAGAGACATCCAAAGCAAAGAAGAATCAGAGGCAACCAACGTAAAGAAGAATCATAGGCAGCCAGGGTAACGAAGAATCAGAGGCAGCCTTAGTAAAGAAGAATCAGAGGTAGCCATAGGAAAGAAGAATCAGAGGCAGCCAGAGTAAACATGAATCAGAGAAAAAATAGATAATTAGAGGCAGAATAACATTCAGAAAGGGTTTAGGAAATACATTAACTCAGTAATTAGTATATTCTATTTAACCTCCATTCCCTCAATTCTTAACACAGTACAATCAGCCACACATAAATGCATAATGGATGATTTTCAAAGAATTAAATGCAGATTTTCAAACAGTTTTTCCTCACTCTTAGTTTTTAGAATCCCATCATTTCAAACCTAGAAAATAATTTATAACTGTAATTGAAATTAAGACTAGAAAACCCACAAGCAAAAGTGAAATTTGTTATAGGAAAATAACTTATTGTTTGCCAAGAAAAAATCCCTTTAGTTCAAGCTGGATTGTGGAAGTTTCTTATCTTCTCAGCTCTTAGCTCTTTTGCTTTTTATGCACTAGTTCGAATTTGGAGATTCCCCGACTATCTTCCTCTAATGATGTTTTGGATGATTATTGGATTTTGAGAGGAGGAAATGCACATGCAAGGGGTTGGGTGGAGGTAGAGGACTTTAGAGGGCTGTTGGCTTTGAAGGAATTTAGGAGGAAAGGGAAAAGTGAGAAATGATGAGATGATGAACAGTAACCGATGGGTTGTGTGTTGGAGTGTTTTGAGAGAAAGTGAGAAAGAATTGTAGCTGGTGATGGAATGGATGAAAGTCATGCTTAAGTGGTGTACGTGAGAGAGAGAGAGAGAGAGAGAGAGAGAGAGAGAGGTGACATGTTTCCTCTTTTGAACTCGAATTTATTAAAGCTACCATTTTTCTATTCTCACTTGGAACATAAGTAAACTATTTCTAAACATAGGGTATTAATGTTTAATAAATTTCTAAAAATATATTTATTATTTAAATCTTGAAAATATTTCTAAAGTAGTAAGAGGGCTGTTATACATTCTAATTCTTTTAGAGTCGTCTTCATCTTCTATTATCTCTCAAACATTTATGTGTTCTACTTTTTGTACTTCTGTAACTTCTTTAAGACCCATTCTTAAGAATTTGTTTTTATTATTTCTGAAGCTTGTAATCTCTTCCAAATAGTAATATTTGATTTCTTTAAATTAGCTTCTATATTAACTGTTTCATTTTTAGGTAAAGCTTTTAACACTTTAAAATAATAATTAATAAAAGAAACTTCAAAAGTAATTCTAAATATAAGATCTATATTATCAACTTCTTCTTTAAATATTTTATCTAAACATTGAATATTAATAACTAACGAATTCTTAGTGTGCTTATTTTCAAAATTCGTAGAAAATTTGGATAACAATTAAAATATATAGGGTTCATCATTAAGATTTGAATCTAATATAGCTAATATAAATTTATAAAAACGATTAATTCCACTATTTTTTATTAACCGTATAGGAGTATTCAATCATATTTTATGTAAAAGTTTAACTACTACTTATATTAATCTTACATGTATATATTTATAATCTTCATGACAATGTTTTTCTAAAATATCATCTTTCAACCACTTCACTGTTTCATAATCATTTTTTATAGATCTAAAATATTATATAGTACGAGTAATATTTTATGTTCTAAAATTAAAAGTATTTGACATATATTTCTTAATAGGCTAAATACCACCTGTGGTCCCTTAACTTAATTTCGGTTAACGATTTAGTCCTTTATCTTTTTTTTTTTCCCGAATTGGTCCTTTATGTTTTTAAATAATTTCAGCGTTACCCTTTAAATGGGGTTCTGTTAAGAAAAAGTTAAAAAATCCCTCATCTAGATCATCGTATATGTTCATCAAACATCTAGGAACGATTGTCACTGATATGGAGTGATGTCTATGGAGTATAAATACCCATAGCTTCAATTTTAACGAATCAATCCTACTACCAAATTTAGAACAAACTTTGAATATTTTTCTGAAATATTTCCAAAACATAAAGGATAACTTTATCTGAACACGGAGGAGTGATTTTTTTTAACTTTTTCTAAAAGAAATCCCACTTAAAGAGTAACGCTGAAATTATTTAAAAACGTAAAGGACCAAATTGGGAAAAAAAAGATAAAGGACTAAATCGTTAACTGAAATTAAGTTAAGGGACCACATGTGGTATTTAGCCTATTTAATATCAATTAATGACCAATTTTTGTAATCAATTTTCAATTTATGCTATTTGTAATTCTTGATTTTGATAATCATCTTGATCAAATCTTAATGCAGAAGTAAAGGTCGGTACTAATGTTCTAGTTACTCTTGAGAATCCTAATTCGCTAAATATTCTAAATTAATTAAGCTATGTTACCTTATATATTACTCTTTACTTATTAGGACCACCGCTAAGCAACAAAAACACCTTTATGAGACTTCTCTCTCGCCTTTATTGGAATTGTCAACGTCCTCTTCCCATAGCTGACCAACACTGAGAATAGAACAAACATTGCCAATCACTAATATATACGTTTACAAATAATTCCCAAATGTCCCAAATCCAACGTGTCACTCTCACAAGTAACGAAACCCATTTGTCATTCTCTCCATAAAATACAATCCAATGTGTCCCCTTCTCCTCACCTTAACCAAATTCATTCACCCCAAATTTAGTTATGGTAATAAAATATTAAATACAAATTATTACATTATTTGATTAAGAAAATTATGACGACAAATCTAAACAATTAACGATAGCATATCTATATCTTTAATCTATAATAATATGATATATAAATATCTATAATAATATATATTTATTAATAACTTTTTAATGATCTCTTTCCTACGTGTCACTTTCTCATGTTTCTTAATCATACGTGTTGATTTATGTTTCAAATGAAAATAGAAATGTAATAACTCACTAATCACTAATTTATCATTCTAATTCCTGCTTGTGTCATTCCTTTTGTTTATATTTTTGTATGCAAACGGAAATATGGTAACTAAGAAATCGCACTTCATTACCAATTACGAGTTACTAAAACACAGTAAAAAATGAATGTTCTCATAATTAATATATTTTTCTACATTATATTATAACCTAATGACATCAAGGTAGTGTATGATAGAGAGAATTCTCCATCAGTTTTCTCTTCACACAAAACCAAAAAAATAGTGTGGCTCTCATGTTTATGTTTTGGCACTTTTTTTGTTGTTGTAAAGATGTGGTTTTTACTATTCAATATTGATATTTTCTCAAATATTATTTAAGAAATTAATGATTTATAGGCAAATATTTGATGTAAGTCACGAGGTAATCAAGTCATTCTTTAACATACATGAGAAAAGCAACTATAAAAGAAAAGTAAATATAGTTGTGGTCAGCTTTTATTTTGGTTTTTTATTGGAAAAATGTGAACTTCTAATCTATTGATATACTCATTATGCACTTCATTTTAATCTTTTCCTATTTTTGATTATTTTTTATTGCAATTATTCCTAATTTGAATTTGCTTTCAAATCATTCTCAACAATTCTTTCTAAGCACTATTTCGGTTAGCAATTAACATTCATATTTCTCTTCATACGTGCATAACTAGGGAGTTGAGTTTCCTATGTATCGAGAAAATTTTTTTGACAACATATTTAACACTTTGATGAATGTGAAAGACAAAATAAAAGATAATGACAAAGTTAGAAAGAAATAAGTGTATATTGCAGACGACCATATTTGTAGTTGGTGGAGCACAATGGGAAGACTATAAACCCTGTGTGAGTTACATTTTATCTGCTGAAGAAGCCAAATTCGTTTGTCGTTGGATCGAATAGTTGAAGATGTCTGACAGTTATTGTTATAATTTAGCAAGATGTGTTGGAACCAAGATGGTTTTCCATTTATAGTTTTGATATTAACAAAAGTATGTATGAGAACAATAAATTTGGATTAATGGCTTCATTAAATATGCAAAAATTGGAAGAAGAAAATCAGATGAAGGTACCAGAGGAAGCGGCCAAACGAAAGTCACCAGAATAAGTGACTAGAGGATGAGATCAGAGGAAAACAAAGTATACATGTCTGCCTATGGACATATGCCTTTGAAAGTAACGTGCCTTTGAAGGTTATGAAGGTTAAATCAAGAGGATCCACCAAACAACTCAGGTCAAAAGCATCAAGAATCCAAGTCATGGAAATTCAAGTCATCTCCTCTAGAATCTTTGATCATAGGCAACACAAATGTTCCTTTGAAAACCAGATATGTTCTTAAGGAGACATCTTTGTTTGGACTACTCACTGAAATTGAACCTACAACCATAGACGAAGCATTATCAGATAATGGATGGATACTAACTATGCAAGGAGAGCTGAACCAATTCAAAAGAAATTATGTATGGGATCTAGTCCCCAGACCCATAAAAAAGAAGCCAATCGAAACCAAGTTGGTTTTCATAAACAAACTCAATGAGAAAGGTGAAGTAGTTAGAAACAAAGCTAGACTTGTAGTTCAAGGTTACAGTCAGTAGGAAGGTATTGATTACACTGAAAATTTCCCTCCGATGGCAAGAATGAATATGCAATGAGTATGATGGGAGAATTGAAATTTTTTATGGGAATTCAAATTCATCAAAACCCATAGGATGTACTGATTCACCATACCAAATACACCCAAGAACTGGTTAAAAAGTTCAAAATGGATTACTATAAACCAACATCCACACCTACGCATCCAACTCATTCTCTTGACAAGGATGAGTCAGGTAAAAAGGTAGATCAAAAGGTATACAAAGGAATGATAGGTTCCCACCTTTATTTAACTGTTTCTAGACCTGATATTTTGTTTAGTGTGTGTGTTCCAGATTTTAGTCTAACCCTAAAGAATCCTACTTAACAGCTGCTAAGAGGATCTTTAGACATCTTAAAGGCACTACTAACCTTGGTCTGTGTTATAAGCAATCCTACGAGTACAGGTTAATAGGTTTCTATGATGTTGACTATGTTGAAGATAGGCTAGAAAGAAAGAACATTTGTGGAAACTGCACATTTCTAAGTGACAATTTGATCTCCTAGTCAAGCAAAAGACATAGCATTATTGCTCTGTCTACAACAGAAGCAGAGTATACCTCAACAGCTAATTGCATCACTCTATAATTTTCCATCAAATTAATATGTTAACTAAAGGTATATCAATTAACTCATAGAGAAAGTAAAATTATTAATGAAGTACGTAAATAAATCAAGCATAAGGATAGAAACCACATACTAATATTTGAGTGAAATCAAATAAGTTTGTTGCATAACTTTCTACTATCGAAACCAATTTTTTTTCATCCTTGAACCTGTTTTTCTCTTTCTCGCTCATAAGCACAAACTTGGCACTTTTTCTCTTATTTTTATTTTATTTTACAGCACTAGTATTGCTTGTTCTTCCTCTTTATAAAGCTACTAGATAGTTAGGAATTTAAAACTATTTTTAATATTACACCTATGGTCAAGCCCATTTGTCTTACTACCTTATAATTATGTGAATATTTCTTTTCTAAACAAAAGTTAACTCATACCATATTCATGCATTTACATGAATAACTAAAAACAAAACAAAATAATAACACCACATAACAAATTTAATGAAAGAACAATATAATTCTACACAAAATTCTAAACTTGATACTACCAATTTTCTTGATTAATTTATATATATTTCGAAAATATTAGTTAAAATTCAATAGACATTTAAAATCATATATTAAAATTTTATTAGGTGGAAAATATATTACACGTGTAGCTTAATAAAAACTAGCAAAATTAGGGTCTTACATAAGACACTTATCTATAGGCCAGAGTAGAAATTCAAAGAATCACTCACCTACTATGTCAATCGATACAAATTTCATACTAAATTTTGGATTGACTGAAAAGAAACAATAAATAGTGGAGTGTGGATCAAGAGTGTGTCCAATAGTTGTGTAACAGAAGACTTCTACAACATAACTAAACATATTTATAAAATTGACTAAACATTCCTAGATTATGAGAAAATAGTGGTGTTGTTTTATTGTAAGAGGGTTGATCCATCTAGCAGTAGTAAGATAAATTTGACGACCAACACTGTAGACATTCATTTGAGCAAAAGATATCCACTGTTTGATCCATTCGCCATGGCCCATAATGTAAGACAAGTGTATTATGTTCCAAATCCATTGACAATCAGAAACAAACGAGGTTGGTGTGCAGCAATCAAAACAAGACTAACATGTCGAATCAAAGAATTGTAAAACAGATGGATAAAATGTCAAATGTGGATCATGTGATTGGAGATGAGACTATTAGTTGACTTTGTCATGAGTCAAACACTAGGGAAGAAGTTAATGAACAAGAAATAGAAGAACTAGAGGATGATGAAGACGGTGACTTAATTCACTCATCAAATGACGATGATGTGGAAAATTAATTAATTGATTATCTAAAATGTATATGTGTATATATAGTTATTTTGTAATGTGAAATGTAAATTAATATATATATATATATATATATATATATATATATATATATATATGTATGTAGACATGGCATCAGTATCGAGAGGATATTTCCTTATATGCAATTTCAAGCATGACATGATTATGCAATTTTATTTAAGAAAAACAGTCCTTAATTTTCCTTACAGTATGGAAAAAGGCCTCATCAATTATCTCAACGTGGGTCAACAAGATAATAGAGATACTCTTGGTAAGGTAGGTCTTGGCTATGACCTCAACGGACATCCTAGTTGTTCTTCCCATACCTATGTTTCATTTTTGAAACAATCCTCATGTCCCATTGTAACATTTTAAAACAATGCATACTATGACATTGTGTATATTTAACATACATCAGTATCACATCAATCAAAATTAATTGATTAGCTTTAGCAGAAGTAATTCAAAACTGTACATAGAAGTTAGTCTCAGGTCAATTATCAAAGGGACGTTATAGTCAGAGGGAGATTATAGTTTAAAGGACACCCCAATCATACGAAGTCAAGTTAGAGGAAAGACTTGATCAAAGGAAGTTCAAGTCAGAGGAAGGATTGATCAAAGGAAGTTCAAGTCAGATGAGAGACTTGATCAGAGGAAGTTCAAGTGAGAATCAGAATAGATTATCCAAATGCAATTTCAGAGAGAGTCTACGTAGAATGTCTAGAGGGAGTTTATGTAGAATATCCAAAGGGAAGGTTCAAAGGCAATTGTTAATACATGTACGCCTTAGTTAGTTCAATAACATTCCACCCTTATTCTTTAATCCTTTAACACATTATTTTCATGACTACACACATATTTAGAATGAATGAGTTTTGAAGAATTGAATGCAAGTTTCAACAATTCCTACATGCCAAACCTCATAATTTTCCTCACTCTCAATTTCAAAGTTTCCATCATTTCAAACCCAGTAAATAAATTCTCAACAAAAAATGAGTTTGAAGTTAGCCCAAGAATCCCACATGCAAGCATGAAAATTAGTTACTAGGAAAAGAATTCACTCTCTTGACAAGGAGAAATTTCATTTAGAGTTGAGTTGGATTGTTGAAGTTGTTTGATTTCCTAACTCTTAACACTCTTGTATCTGCTGCAATGGATCGAATTTGAGATCCTTTGATTTGGTCTTTATCTCTTTTCAATGCTACCTTGGATTGTAGAAAACACCAAAGATGAAGGAAAAGACATGCACGAGATCAGATTTGAGGGAAATAACTTCAGATGCTTGCTACCATTGAAGGATCTTGGGGAGAAAAAGAGGGGAATGTTGATGATGAACAGTAACAAAGTGAAATTAATGTGTTAGGATGGAAGAGAAAGTGGTGTTGGTGGTGAAAGAAAGAAAAGTGTTGAATGGGATGGTGTACCCGTGAGTGAGAAAGAGAAAGAGAAAGAGAAGAGTGATGTATTTTCCTCTTTTGACACTTGTACTTGTTAATACTACGACTTATTCACCCCAACTTTGAGTATAACTTAAATGTTACTAGAAAACATTGTATGATGTTTAACAAAAAATTTAATAATCTATTACTATCTTAATCTTGTAAGTATTTCTAAGGTAGTGAGATGGGTTGTTAGTAATTATTATTAATATATATCTATTAATTTATATTCAATTAAATTTCACCAATTAAACTTGAAAATTAATATTTTAGGAAAAGCAACTTGGGCGAAAGGTCACTTAGGCTAAGATACATCACTATCTTTATGTCAATCTTGAAACCAATGAGTATACTGATGAATTCTCACATATGATTCTCGTGTATATATATATATAATTAATTAGTTATCACATTTAATATATATTTCATTAACTACATACTAGTAATTAATTAGTTCTCTAAATTATTGTACATTAATTAATTAGTTTTAATTTTATGAATTTAATTATTTTTTATACAGAGAAAACTTCAACAAGTCATGAAAGAATGGGATGATCAGCAAGCTACTCTTCCTCCTACTCAGTGAGTTGGTCTTTTGGAACGGAAACAATATGAGACTACAAACTTTATGAACATTTGTAAAAGGCCCATCGAGATATATTCAGATTTAATCTTCTTCTTATCTTAGTACCGATTGATTTCATCGTCCGTCGATTGTTGTTGACAATATTGATCAATTACGGGAACAATGAATGGTTGAGCAAGAAGAAAAAGTACAACAAATGATACAAGCAACAGTTGAAAAACTAAATGCAGAATGACAATAAAAGTTTTTCAAAACGCAATATCAGTAGTTTTCATCTCAACAATCTCCTCCTATTTTTTACTAGTAGTTCCCGCCTTAGCAGCAACAACAATATCGATTGTCTCAAATTTACAGCAACAACCACCAATGCTCCAGCAGCAACAACAATACTCCCAATATTCAATACAACAGAAAAGGCCTATAATGTTCCAACAACAAAAGTCTTCGAACTCCGCCTTCCAACGGCAACAGTAACAACCAATGTTCTAGCAAGAACGATCTTTAAATAATCATCAATATGTGTCGCCTCTTTATAGCAGTTTCCTCAACCTCTAGCTGATCAAACTCTATACCAACCAACTATGCTAACAACAGGCTTGGTCATACCAAATTTAAATCAGCTGCAACTAGTTATGACATCGCTGAGTAGTAGTGGTGTACTTGAAGATGACATGCAATTTTAAAACATGATGTCATTACAACTTAATAATTTTGAAGAACTTTTGTTGCCAGTATTATTCAACCAAATCATGATGGCAGGAGTCGAGGGAGTGGAGTTCATGAGAGGAATTATTATGATGATAGATGTATTCGAACAATTTTTTCTATTTTTATTTTTGGTTTGTATGAATAATTTAAATATTATTACTTAATTATGGAGTGTTTTACTTTTGGTTTGTATGATATAATTTATTAATTTTGAAGTGTTTTATTTTTTTTTTATAGTAATTTAATTAATTATTGACAATTTGAAAATTATATGTTTAATTATATATATATATATATATATATATATATATATTATATTTTAAAATTATCTTTTCACTTTTAAAATTATATTAATATTAATTTTTATTATATCTTTTTGAATATTAATTTCTAATTAATTAAAATTAATATTTTTTATAAAGTTACCCATTTGTGCGGCCAAAATGGCTACAAATTGGTTTTTTTTTTTTTTGTCGGACAACATAATATGTGGTGGCCTAAAGGGTTACAAACTGTATTTTCTTCAATGCAGTAGTGTCTCTTTGTGGCGGTCTTTGGCCGCCAGGATGTTCAAATGGCTTTTCCATCACAACTTTGTTGTGGCTTCGGGTCTCACAAATGAGAAACCAAAAAACCTACCATTGTGATTGTTTTGACCGCCACAAATAATTCTGACTTCATTTATAGAGTTTTTTCTCTCTTTATAGGGGTGTTTTTTTACCACAAATTAAAGTAATTATTATATTGATATATCTATATTCTCCTTTGCTTTTCTCTTTTATTATTTTTTTTTCCCTCTCATTCTTTCTTTATGTATTTTGATTTCTCCTTTGCTTTTCTCTTTTACTTTTATCTCTTTTTTTCCTCTCATTCTTTAGTTATGTTTTTTGATTTCTCTAGTTTTTTTTTTATTTGAGTTAATATCACTACGCCAAAAATGACATTTTATAGCGCGTCTTTTACAGCGCTTATCAAATATAAGCCCTGTTGTATAATTTCTTAAAAATAACGGAGGATACAACATCGCTTTTTTGACAAGCGCTGTAGTAGGGTCATATAGGGTCACATACGCTTGCACATAATGTTTACAACTCTTTTACAGCGTTTTTTAAAAGAGCGCTGTAAATTGAAGCGCTCTCACATAGCCTTTTACAGCGCTTTTTGAGCGCTTTAAACACAAGCGCTGTAAAATGTAGCGCTCCCACCTTATGTTACATAACTTTTAAAGCGCTTCTTGTTAAAGCGCTGTAAAAGCCTTGCGCTTTCACATAATCAAATGACCTATTACAACGCTTTTTATAAAAGCGCTGTAATAGGCTTGCGCTTTCACATTTTTAATGGACCTATTAGAGTGCTTTTTGTCCTAGCGCTGTAAAATCATTCATTTTAAATAAAAAACATTCACTTTAAATAAATAAAAACAAATTTAAAACAAATTTAATACGTTGTCCTAACCCTACGAACCCTCCTCTCATCTACTGTGCTCCCATCTACAAATTGGTTTACGCTGCTCCTCCTTTAAAACAAATTGATCAACGTTGTCTCAGGTACTGTATTTTATTTATTTGTTGTTGTCTCAGGTACGGGTATAAGAAAGAATGTTTCAATTTGAGGGCTATGTTGTTCGGCACAATTAATGATTTTCCAGCATATAGTAATTTATCAAGATATAGCATTAAAGGTCAGTGTGCATGTCCTACATGTGAAGAGAGTACAAATTGGATGCAGTTGAAACATTGTAAGAAGAATGTATTTCTTGGACATCGTAGATTTTTACCTTATAGTCATCAGTATCATGGGTGGAGAAATGCATTCAATGGAAAATCAGAGGAAGATAGAGCTCCTGTAGCATCGACTGGATATCAAATACTTGAGAAAGTACAAGGTTTGACCAATAAATTTGGCAAACCTATTGCGGGAGAGCTGGTCAAAACTGGGTGGAAGAAAAAGTCAATTTTCTTTGAATTGCCATATTGGAAGTCATTGTATGTAAGACATTTTCTCGATGTGATGCATATTGAGAAAAATGTATTTGACAGTGTTATTGGTACGTTACTCAATGTACCAG
Organism: Cicer yamashitae; assembly: GCA_037974755.1. Classification (NCBI taxonomy): domain Eukaryota; kingdom Viridiplantae; phylum Streptophyta; class Magnoliopsida; order Fabales; family Fabaceae; genus Cicer; species Cicer yamashitae. The sequence goes on along the minus strand of JBBPBQ010020324.1, from coordinate 35,759,091 downwards.
GAAAGTCTAAGGATGGCATCAATGCAAGATTGGACTTGGTCGATATGGGAATAAGTAATGAATTGGGTCCCGTAAAGAAACGAAATCGCACATATCTACCTCCAGTCGCTCATACTTTATCTAGAAAGGAAAAAATTGTTTTGTGTAAATTTCTGCACGAAGTTAAAGTTCCAGAAGGATACTCTTCAAACATTAAAATTTTAGTTTGTATGAAAGACCTCAAGTTAAAAGGTTTGAAGACCCATGATGCTCATATTCTAATGGAACATTTGCTACCAATAGGTATACGTTCAATTTTACCTGAAAAAGTTCACCGAGCCATAACTAAATTATGTTTCTTCTTCAAGGAAATTTGTAGTAAAGTGATCGATCCTCAGAAATTACCGACATTGCAGAGGGAAATTGTTGTTACTTTGTGTGATCTTGAAATGTATTTCCCACCCTCGTTTTTTGATATAATGGTTCACCTTACTATTCATCTTGTTAAGGAGACACAACTTTGTGGGCCAACTTATATGAGATGGATGTACTCGATAGAACGATATATGAAAATATTAAAAGGTATGTAAAAAGTAGAAGTCGACCAGAAGGTTGTATCGTTGAACGGTACATTGTCGAAGAAGCTGCTGAATTTTATACTGAATATCTGTCAAATGTTGACTCCATAGGGCTTCCCATGTCTCGTCATTCGGGAAGATTATCAGGAGAAGGGATAATTGGAAAGAGACTATTGACTATATTAAGGACATAATGGGAGCGGGCACAATTGTATGTTCTGCACAATGATGATGAGGTTCAACCGTATGTTACAATACACATGGATCAGTTATCTAGTTTGAACATGAATAGGAATCAAAATTGGATATCTCGAGAGCACAATCGAAGTTTCATAACATGGTTAAAAAATCACATAAAGTCAATGTTTGATGTAGACCCCAGATCAATTTCACAGAGATTGAGGTGGCTAGCAAATGGTCCGTGTTTACATGTCTTTTCTTACACCAGTTTTGTAATTAACGGCTACACATTTTATACCAAAGAACAAGATGATCAAACCACTATGCAAAATAGCGGAGTCACTCTCGTAGCTGAAGCGATGCATATCTCAAGTGCAAAAGACAAGAACCCAATATATGCAAATCTATCATATTTTGGGGTTATCGAGCGCATATGGGAGCTAGACTACACAATGTTTCGTGTTCCCATATTTGGTTGCAAGTGGGTCGATAATAATAATGGCGTTCGGATTGATGAGTCAGGGTTCTTGCTTGTCGATTTTAATAGGATGGGATACAAAGATGAGCCTTTTATTTTAGCGTCGCAAGCTCAACAAGTGTTTTATGTCACTGATCCTGCTGATGATAAATGGTCCGTTGTCCTATCGACCAATAAAATAAGTGATGATAACAATAATGATGAAGATGTTGGTAATGATCTTTTCTTTGCAACATCACAACCACATGAAATTGATTCAACTGATGATGGTTTATATCTTAGAGATGATCATGATGAGGGAATTTGGATTAATCCATCGTTTCGTATCATTAATGGACAAACAAATGTGAATCCCACGAAGAAAAGAAGAAGGGCATCTTAATGTGTTTAATTGTTTTTAAGCCATGTAATATGAACTGAGTTCATGTAATTTAATTGTTTGATCTGCCATCATTGAGCATTTTGGTATTTAGCTTGAACTGTATGTAATTTTCTGCTTATACTGTATGTAATTGTATACTGATTTTCTGCATATACTGGGAATTTTTATTGAACTTGAACTGATCATACCAATATGCGCTGATCATGTAATTTAGCATTGATATATATATATAGGTATTATTTGGAAGAAAAAATTATTATTTTGTAAGAAAAAATTATTATTTGGAAGAAAAAATAATAATTTAACAAAATTTGGAAGAAAAAATATGTTAACTAATTTGGAAGAAAAAAAATTATTATTTGGAAGAAAATAAAATTATTTGGATATTTTCTTGAACATAACTGATCATCCCAAAATAATGAAGTCACACAGCCCTATTACAGCGCTCTTTTGAAAAAGCGCTGTAATAGGGTTTTAAAAAAATAAAATAAGGGTTTTTTAAAGCGCTTTTTTCATAAGCGCTGTAAAGGGTCACACAGCCCTTGGACATAATAAAACAAATAGGCATTTTATATATAAAACCCTATTACAGCGCTCTTTTGAAAAAGCGCTATAATAGGGTTACACAGCCCTTGGACGTAATAAAACAAATAGGCATTTTATATATAAAACCCTTTTACAGCGCTCTTTTGAAAAAGCGCTGTAATAGGGTTTTTAAAAAATAAAATAAGGAGGTCTTTTACAGCGTTTTCTGCATAAGCGTTGTAAAAGGGTCACATAGTGTTTGCATATAATAAAACAAAGAAGCCTTTTAAAGCGTTTTGTATGAAAGCGTTGTAAATGACTTTTAAAAAAATAAAAATAAGAGGTCTTTTACAGCGCTTTTTCACAAGCGCTTTAAAAGGCTTCTAAAAAAGCGCTGTAGTAGGCTTTTAAAAAATAAGATAACGAGACCTATTACAGTGCTTTTTCAAAAAAGCGCTGTAATAGGGTTTTATATATAACAGTAAACCTCTTCAGTTTCAACTTCAATACGTAAACTTCATACGAGTGTTTTCAGTTTCCTCTTCGTTCTCCTTCTCATTGCGAACCCTACGAGTGTTTCAATTTCCCTTGTTTCCTCCTCATTACTTACCATCATTACGTAAACATCATACACCTGTTTCCTCATCATCTTCATCCTCCTTTTCACGTAACCATATATTTTTAGTCTTCGTTCTTCTTCGTTTCGTCTGCGAACCCCGTAACCCTACGATTGTTTCGTCTTCATCGCCTTCTGCGAACCCGTAACCCTAAAAAGCGCTATTTCAGATATTGTATTTATTAGTTTTTTGTTTCACTAAAATGCATGTTGAACTTATACGGCTACGTATGTACTTAGACTCTGCATGTTGAACTTGTTGAAGTTATACTGAACTGCATGTTGAACTTGTTGTAGATAAATGGATACCAACAAAGATTTAGAATGTCAAAATGAAGAAGTTGGCAACACCAAGACTTACGATAATAAAGTCAAACGTGGTGCAACCATAATGCAAAATGTTATAAAAGCAAGAAGTACTGGGCAAAAATTTGAGGTATACTATGTTTGCTGTTTTCTTTGTTTGCTGTTTATACTATACTTTGTTTGTTGTTTACTTTGTTTGCTGTTTATAATTTGAGGTGCTTACTATATGAGTTTATTAGGTGGGATGGAATGAGAGTGGTCAGCCAATTGACCCCAACAGTTCAATGTTTGTAAGTTATATTGGAGCTGTTGTTCGTCAGAATATCCTCATCACAATAGATGATTGGAGAAATCAAGCATTGAAGGCTGCAAAAGATGTATTGTGGGCTGATATACAAGTAATTTTTTACTCCACTTTTTTACTTATAATTTTTTACAAACTGCTTTGAAGTACTTTACTCAAACTATATCTTTATTTGGTTTGCAGATAGCTTTTGATGTTGACGAGGTGAGAAAGAGTTACGTGCTAAGAGTTGTCGGGAAAATACACCGGGGCTTTAGATCTCACCTCTCAAATTGCTATCTAAGAGACCGAGATGGCAATATGAATGCGGAAGCTCCAAAAATATATAAACATTATATATCAAATGAGGAATGGAGCGCATTCGTAGCAAAACGTTCGGACCCCGCGTTTGTTGTAAGTGATTAATTTATTAGCATTTGTGTTTTATTATTCATATTCATAGCGTATTTTAAATTTTACAAGATTGTTATTTTTTTTATATAGAATATTAGTAAGGCAAATCGCGAGAGGGCAAAAATTATTCCACACCCATACAAGAAATCTCGTATGGGATATGCACGTCTAGAGCAAAAACTTGTAAGTAATTAAACATCACTTTTATATAATGTGATAAATTATAAACTATACTTTCTAACTAATATTTTGTTTATGATATTAATGAGAATAGCTACAAGACACCCAATCCGATCAACCGTTGGGTCGTCATATATTGTGGAAGGAAGCTCGCGTAAATAAAGACAGAGTGGTTGATAACGAAAATGTTCAAAAAGTAATAGAACTTTGTGTAAGTATATTTATCACTTTAATATTTTTTAATATTGTATTTTAAAATTGATATTGAACTAATCTTTTTAATCCTACGTGTATATATTTTAGGCGAATCTCGAACAAAGTTCAGAAAATCAAGAGGACAACAAGGCTAGTTGCAGGGACATACTAGGTAAAGTGTTTAATGTTCCTGAATATTCCGGCCGCGTGAGGGGGAAAGGATTTGGCGTAACTCCTAGAAGCTATTTTTCACAAGAGAAACGCCAAAATCCATCTAACGAGGAAGTATTAGAGAAGATCAAAGTATTAACGGAACAAGTGGCATTCTTGGTGAAGACGAATAAAGACAAGCAACTTGCGGATCAGCTCCAACGTGAAAATCAAATGGAGAGTGAAAACGCGAGTTGCAACGTTGGTCTCAAAAGTCTTCCTGAGTTAATTAATTACTTAATAAAATAAGAAATTCATTCACTAATTGTTTCACATACTTATGTATTAACCATTGATTTAGGGTGTCATTCCTTACGTGCTGTACTTATCCTCCCCTACTCATCGCAATGTCAGAAAAGGAACATTGTGCAATACTCTGGGCGAAGTATTGCACAACACACCGATCTCTGCGGGCCATGTCAGAGTATCACCAGTTATTGCTTTGGAACCAAATGCACCGTTGCCGGTACCAGACAACGATGCAGATCTGAATTATTTGGGCGAAGCAATTGGCAGTTACGTGGCATGGCCCAAACATCTTGTTGCCCTTGATAATGTATGTTTTATTAATTGAAATGTATGTTTAATTGATTATATTTAATTGCTGAATTTTTTCCGATGTTAACTTTAATTTCACATTTATTTAGATTCAAACAGAGCCTAAAGGGAATGATAAGAAGATTTCCAAAAACGAAACAGTCACATCGCCCGAAAAGGTTTGTCACATTTATTCTGTAAGGTTTGTCATTTTTTCAGATTCAATAAACTAACAAACTGATTAACCTCATTTTTTTAGATTCAATCCAATGAACCACCTGCACAGCAAGCCAGCTGCCGCACCACGACTTGATGTTTGTGTTAAAAATAATAATCCGGCAAACTTCAAAAATTGGAGGGTAATAAAGCTGGAAAACTATAAAAGCTGGAGGGTAATAAAGCGGCCAAAGTTGCTGCTCAAAAACTGGATCATGTAAAATCAGTTGCAGCTCATGCTCCTAAAATAAGTCAGCCACGACTTGCTCGATATGGGTCGTGTCTTGACACACTGGCAAAAAAAAAGGGCAGCGGCAATAATTCACGAATAATAAGCATGGATAAAGCTATATTCGGAGATGAGTATGAAGAATTTTTTGAAAAAGAGCACATATACAAACTTCTCGACCATAAGGAGCTGAGTGCTACTGTCATCAGCTTATACATGAGGTAAAAATTACTTTTAATTGCATTTATTTGTAATTAATTTAATTTATTGGTAATTAATCTAATTTGAAATTTTCATTGAAGGTTTTTGTATGAGAAGTTCGTGTGCACGCGCAGATTGTCAAATAGATTTTCATTATTGTCTCCGCATAAGATTTCGATACTTAAACACGATTCGGTGAATGTAAAGAAATACGTTGTAGATATACTATTAGGAAATAAAGAGAAGGATAAGTTGTTCCTTGCACCATATAATTCAGGGTACGTAATTGTATATTCTTTATTTATATCTGTTTTAATTTATGAGATCTTAATTTATTAGTTGTGTAAACCAAATTTTTTTTGTTGTAGGGCACATTGGGTGCTATTTGCAATCAATGCGACCTCTAAAGTTATATACTACCTAGATCCCTTGCACGACCATTACAACAATCACCCCGAGATAAAGACTATGTTCGACACGTAATAATATTCATTTATTTTTTACATATATATATAAATAATGTGTTTGTTAATGCTATAATAATCACATTTATTTATTCGATAGTGCTTTACAAGTTTTTCGAGCTCAAAGAGGTGCTACAGTGTCGAAGCAAAAGTCAAATAACATCACATGGATTCCAATAAAGGTTTGAAATATATGCTTTTAAAATTTTATTTACAATCAATGCACAAATAATTATTGACTTATATGTTTTATTTTATAGTGCCCTCGTCAAACTAACAACATCGATTGTGGGTACTATGTATTGCGATTCATGAAGGAGATTGTTGATAAGAATCAAATTATAATCCCAGAAACGGTACAGTATTTTCATTATTTGATTTTCATATATAAACTATGTATATATTTGATTCTAACTTATTTATGTTCAATTTTTATATCGCACAGTACTTTGACAATTCCTGTCCAACATATTCTGAAGAATATCTAATAGAAATAAAGTAAGACTGATGTCAGTATGTGATTGAAATGAAGATTATTTAATTTGCTGGGAAATGGCATGCTGCAAGGGAATATGGTAGTTCTGTGCTGTTTGTGAATATGTAGTTGTATGAAAATGATAGTGAATCTGATAGTTATATGAATAGGTAGTTGTGAATATGTAGTTCTGGGATGTTGTGAATATGTAAATATGAACTGATTGTTGTGAATATGTAGTTCTGTTGTTGTTGTGTACTGATTCTGGTGTACTAATTGTTTTGTACTGATTGTTTTGTAATGCTGTTTTGTTGTTGTTGTGTACTGATTGTGAACTGATTCTGGAATAAAAATTGTGAACTGATTCTGGATTAAAAGACAGCGCTTTCTAAAAACAGCGCTTTCTAAAAAAGCGCTTTTTAAAATTTACAGCATTTTTAATAAAACTAAAAAAAAAACACCTTTTACAGCGCTTTTTTTGAAGAAGCGCTGTAAAAGGTGCATAATAATGCATCTATTGAATGCACCTACTACAGCGCTTTCTAGAAAAAGCGCTGTAAAAGGTGCATAACAATGCATCTATATGAATGAACCTATTACAGTGCTTTTGTGGAAATGCGCTGTAAAAGGTGCATAATGCATCTATATGAATGCACCTATTACAGCGCTTTTTTGGAAAAACGCTGTAATAGGTGCATAATAATAAAACTATTAAATGCACCTATTACAACGCTTTTTCATAAAAGCGCTGTAACAGGTGCATAATAATGCACCTATTACAGCGCTTTTTCACATAAGCGCTGTAGTAGGTGCATAGCATATGAAACGCTATTGCAGGGATTTAACAAGCGCTATTACAGGGATTTACAACGCTTTTTCAAAAAAGCGTTGTAAAATGTGTATAACAAGCGCGCAATATATCCACCTATTTTACAGCGCTTTTTTATTTTAAAAAGCGCTGTTGTATCTTTTTACAGCGCTGTAAATGGCTTAAAAAAAGCGCTGTAAAATGCGCTTTTCACATAGTGTATGACAAGTGTCCTTTGTTTTTTTAGAATATTTGATTTGATTTTGTGTGTGTGTGTATATTTTGATATGTTTAATTTGATCTGTTTAATTTGATATGCTTGCAAATAAAAAATAGACGTGATTCCCCACCCAAAGAAACTTCGTTAGTCAATCAAACAAAAACTAAATTTATCAAACCATCATTTTTTAATAGAATATGTATTGCTTCCACTAATTTATATTCAATATTGCTATAACTAAAATATTTTCGAGACTACACTAGCATGAATTAGTATTCGCTAATGAACTTTGTTAGAGTATAACTAAAATAAATGATGAGGAAGTAATAGAGACTGAAGCTATGTGATAAAATCATAAAACTAAACAAATACCACCATATATGTATTTTATGGAGGAATGATAATTCATTGACATGATACATAGTGATTCACTAACTAACAAACATAATTATATTTATTCTCAATATATATTATTTTGTCTTAACATAATCAATATGCTTTTAAATAATATTTTTTTTAAACATAAAGATTTTAAAAGCAAATATTAATTCGTGTAATGTATAGATCATTTACACTGATACTATATATAGAGGTGTAGGGAGTTAAATTACACTTACTATTACACCAACGTTACACTGTTCAACAATATTTTATTCGATAGATATTTTTTAAATTTGACCGTTTGATTGGAAGATTCTATCATATAAATCATCTATATAATTTTTTACACAAATCTAACATCGTTTGATATGTTATTGATATACATCAAAATTAAGTTTTTATTATATGACGTTAATCTTAATGCACTTCAACTATATATCAAATGATTTTAAATTTATGAAAAAATATATAGAGATGATCTATATAATACAATCATTCAACTCAACCGTCAAATTTTATAAAAAAAAAATATGTATTAAATAAAACGTTATTGAACGGTATGTTATTAATGTAATATTGCATGAGTGTAATTTGATATATAAACAAATAAAATAAGATAATTTTATAGAAAAACATTATTTACAAATAAAATTTATTTTTTCATAAAAAATAATTTTAGTGCTCATGAAATAAAACTTAATTTAATTCTGCTACCAACTCTAAAAAAAAATCTTTTTGTGTCTTTTTATGAAGAATAATTATATAAGAATTATATAAGAATGGACACACTTTTTGACTAGGACCCACTCCAGATAACCAAACCTCAGATAGACCTTTATCACACTTTTCCTTTCTATCGTTTTCTTTTTCGATCTGTTTTAGACGCAAACAAAACAAATGCATCAATCAAACTAAAAAGTTAAGATTAACTTTTAACAGAACCTACAAATATAATGGCTAGCAAACAATCCGTTTCCACAGTAAAATTCATCTTTTTCTTTAGGATTTATCTGCGGAAACATTCCGCAGGAAATGTCCGTAGCAAATTCCACAACAAGCTTTACTAGTGTTGTTTCCTTAGGAAATTCCGCAGGTAAATTTTTATGCCAATTTTTATGTTTTTATATAAAGTAGTTTTTATTTTTATATAAATAAAGTTGAATTTTTTTATTAAACAAATTAAAAAATGTAAGATATGTTTCACGGTTAGGATGAAAATATAATTCGCATCCGCAGTACCCATCCGAACATGTCTGATTTGGAGGTATGGGTTTTTCCTGAAATTAAAATTCAGGGTAGAAACGAGTTTGCGGTGTTAATATCCACTTAAGACCCGAACTCGTCCCGCTAGTAATATTATTTTAATTTTTAATTTTTTTTGTATATATAGTGTCTATTTAATTCAATGAGTTAAGAGTTTTGATAAATTTATCTATTTAATTTTGAACTCAGTAATTAAATAAATTGTTTTTATAATTAAAATTTTATCTATCAGTATCAATAAATTTTTATCTATCATAATTAAATAAATTTTCGAGGAAATATCTACAGCAAATTCCGAAGCACATGCAGGCCAATTTTTATGTTTTTATTTTTATATAAATGAAATACTTTTTATTTTTATATAAATAAAGTAGAATTGTTTTTTAAACAAATTAAAAAAGTAAGACAAGTTCCACAGTTAGGGATTACAATATAATCGGCATATCTACCCAAACACATATTTATTTATAGGAGAAAATTCGATTTGATTAGGTGTGGGTTTGCCTTGAAATTAAAATTATGGGGCGGGGAGGGGGTGTTGATATCTATTTGGCATCCGAACCCGCCCAACATGAAATATCTATGTTTTTATTTTTATATAAATAATGTACATTTTATGTTTCTATTTTTATATAAATAAAGGACAATTGTTTTTTAAACATAATAAAAAAGTAAGACAAATTCTACAATACTATCAAATTTGTATTGGTAATATGAATATTTTGACTCGGTTTCATTAATGCAATGTGCATTTTGTGATTTTTTATGATATTAAATTAGATGTTCTGGTTTTCACTTTATTTCAAAATAATTTCAAAAGATAAAACATACAAATTTGATGGTAATAAATCTAAAATATAGTCAAATTTGTCAATAAATGATATTTATTTAATTATTAATAATTTAATTTGATAATAATAAAACATATTAATTTTAAATGTATGAATTCTACAAAAAGAAGTTATTATGTCTAGTTGTAAAAAGATAAATTAAAGTTGTTTGATGTTATCGGTGTCCATTAAAATTGTTCAATTTTTTAAAACAGAAAAAATAGGAAAATGTAAAAAAAAACCTAATCATATACGTTTATGCGAATCACAGAACCAAGTCATAGCCACCAAACCTAATCACAGAACCTTATTTTCTCAACCTCGCCACCACCAAACCTCAACCTTGCCGCCATTGCATCTCAAACATAGCCACCACCGTCACACCTCGCCGCACCGTCTCAACTTCGTCTTCTTCGTAACTTTCTAGACCTTCAGCGCTTCTCATTTACGTTGATTTGCGCTTCTCATTCATTAAATTTTTCTCAGCTTTTTAAGTCGATTTCAGTTTCAATTTATTGAGGTATTTGATTTTATCACTAATGCTACTTTCTCGTTAGTCTGTGACATTAATCTTGGTACATTTCAATTCGATTTTCTGGTTCACTTGATTTTGTGTTTGTTTAGAGTCAGAGATTTGAGTTGAAGCTGATTTTATCTTCGCTTAGGGTTTAGGAAATGATGTTTCTAACTTGATCTCATCTTGTTTGTATTTATCCTCATCGATCAATTCTTGCAGATCTTAGATAGTTGTTTCATCTTCAATCACCAATACTCGCACCTCGTCAACACTTCAACTCCTCATTTATCAATTATCATTACGGTAATTCAATAATTCCTAAAATTACATGTTTCTTTGTGGAAATTCGCGTATCTTGTTGTTTTGGATCTTTAATTTTTCTATTTTTTCTTCGGTATTATGAGTTTTAATTATTCAGTTTAGTCTAATCAGGAACATAAAACGTGTTAAATATTGGAAGTTGAATTATGATCCTTCTGTGTAATGACTAATTTAAGATTCAGGGAAATTCCCTAACCAGTTGCACTGTGATTGATGATTTTGGAGACAAATTGGTTAGTGTTTCCTCTACACTTTTAGGTAATGACGTTTTCAATCACTCATAGGACCACATGGAAATCTGGTTCTTCATTTTTGTCTCAGGCATTTTATTTAATAAGCACAATGAATTCTTAATGCATGAACTAGGAAATAATCCACAACCCTTTGCTGAAATATTTGTATAATCATCAGTTTCATGGCCATTTTCTTCTTATTCTTCTTGTTCCTCTTCTTGGTATTGATCAGTGTATGGTATAATATCAATGATATTTCTACAGTTAACAAAGGTTTTCTTTTCCTCAGTAACCAATTTGGTGCTATGTTGTTCTAACAGAACAAATTGTTGTTTTCTTGGAGCATGTTGAGGTGGTTTTAAAGTCATAGCCTTTGCTGTTGGTAAATACCGGTTCATCATGAAATCTTGAGATTGTTTATCAGTAGAACTGGTTTTTACTTCTACACTTGTTTGCATCCAAATTATCCAAACCACTTTCACTACACTTCATAGATAATGATTCTGTTGAAGACAGTGTTTCTAAGGCATAGGTTAATCTATATCAAAATTTGTCCACATTATTCAATGCTTAATTTCAATTTTGTTTAGTTCTTTAATTTTCTTCTAATTTAGTGTTTATTGTGTGTTGTTTCTTGGAACATTTTCAATTTGCAAATTGCTTTAGTTGCAAATACGGTTTTTTCCTGAGATTGGAGTCTATTGTCAAGTTGAAGAAAGTCAAAGAGTTCACATTGCCGCCATTGCTACTTGTATAGAGGAATTTTCAATTAAGCTTTATGTCTAAATCTGTTTTGAATGATTGTGTCGTAAACCCTTTATTTTTTGTTGCTATATTGTCATGTATTTATGCTATCTGAAGATGTGAAGGAAAGGATTCAAATGCAAGTTTCATTTTTAAAATTTGACAATTGTAAAATGGGTGTGTTTAAATTCCAATTGGGTTTGTTAGCAACAAGTAAATTTTCAATTTTTTTGATAATTAATCAATGGATGTGTTTCAATTTCAACTGCGTTTGTTCGAAACAAGTAAATTTTCAATTTTTTTCCTGCTTTGATGATAATTTAGTAATGCATACGTTTAAATTCCAATTGGGAGGTTTGTTGGTAACAAGTAAATTTTCAAAATTTTTCCTGCTTTGATGATAATAAAATAATGGATGTTTTTAAATTCCAATTGGATTTATTAGGAACAAGATAAATTTTAAATTTTTGATTATAATTAATGAGTGTGTTTAAATTCAAATTGGGTTTGTTATGAACAAATTAATTTAGTGAGCGATGATTGATGATGTTATTTGGTTTGCAGGGACAACAGTGGATCAAGGAATTGCCTGTGTACTGATGTTGTTGGCTTTGGTTCTTACTTACATCATTCATTAAACCTTTGGAAACCAGTGGAGCATACCTCAATTGCTGGATTGATTCATCTATTGACCATGTTTTCCTTTTAGTTTCTCTTTTTCTTTTTTGTATTTATTTTGTTTCAAATATATTCTTTCAATGAAATTCTTTTCATAATCCTTGAGTATCCTTTTATATCTTTGTTATAATTATAATCCTCGCCGACATGCGGACGCGTCCTCCTCGCCGACATCCGCCTCCGCATCACTAGCGTCAATGGCAGAAAATTTTCAGCGTTCTGCAATTGAATTTGCTCGTTCTATGCAACACAACTCTTCCACCCACTTTCGTACCTATCAGGTTTCCTCTCTTGTATGTCTTCCACCATCTCATTATTATTTTATTCTAATTCTGCATATTCGTTGCGCCATAGATAACATAGACAAGATCATATTTTTTTTGATGAAATGCTATCATATGATTTAACATGCAAAACCTGTCTAAAGTTACAAAGCTTGATTAGTTTGGGATTGTTATTCTTTTGTTGCCATGCGTAATGTATTTTTTTATTTTTATTTTTAATTTGGTTGGAGTAAAATGCTTGCATTTCAAGGGATTTCTCTTTCCCCGTACACTTGCGATGGCATAGGGTTATGTTTATTGATGGCCTCTATTTGGTGTTCAAACTATAGTTGTTTATTCAATGGTTTTGGCACCGATATGTAGAAAGAACAAGCTGCTTGCTGTATGTTGAATCTTCGCATGGTTTTATTGTATTGCTTTTTTATTTGTTTTGTAGGATATATTTTTCATCTTATGAGGAACTAGCATTTGGGGGATATCTATAATTTTTTGGCAATTATACAAGCAAACTTTTCTTGCTCTACGGGTGATCTTTTAGGTATTTAAATTTATCATCAATTTATGATCTTAGCCTTGCAGATGGATTGATGGTAGCACGGGAGAATCCGGCTTTAGGTGTTGGTTTTGCTAATCTGGCACGGGAGAATCCAGTAGGGTTTTAGATGGCAATTTGGTTGTATAATTTAATTCATTATACTTAGGTTTTTTTTAATCATGTTTTAATTAATACTTAGTTATGATTTACTTTTGTTTAAAATTATCACAATAGTTGGATCATGCTTTAATTAATATTTAATTTTGATTTGCAAACATGATATAAATTTTGTTTCGGAGTATTGCAATAGTATTTCAATTAAAGACTAATATTAAATATTTTAAAAATATATTTATAATAATATTTTAATATATTTTTAGATGAAATTTTCATATAAGGAAATTTAAGCACATATCCTACGGATTTTTCTTTGAAAATAATTTTGACAAGAAATTACCTGCGGATTTGCATGCGAAGCATATTTGAAGGAATCGTACTGCAGATATTTCTGCATGAAACGTCGTAAGAAAATACTTTAAGTTTACTTAGCACTTGCTGCGGAGTTTATTTACTTTTCCTGCGGATTTATGCGTAGGTATGTTACCAGCAGATTCAGAAATGCTCAGGAAACAATTATCCACGAAGGTTTTACTTGGGGATATGGTTCTGCCAGGAAATCCGCAGGTAAGTGTGTTTCTGCGAATATTTTGCTTAAATCCGCAGGAAATTCCGCAGGTAAAACGCAGATTTCTGGTAGTGCAAATATAAAGAATATTTGATGGTTAAGATAAAATAGGATATGATATGATTGAGATTTGGATAAATATAATCTATTTACAATAAAAAAAATACTAATCCTAGTATACTTTAACTATTTTCAATATTTTTTCAGTCGAAAAGTTTAAAAATTGAAGGTTAATAGCAAAAATGCAAATTTTTAATGCAAGGAGAGAATGTACTTTTTCTCTCTCAACAAACCTATTGTCAAAGTAAAAAAGCTATAATCACTTTTTGTCTCCACTTCTTTTCATTTATTTTTCTGTTTTTCCTCTCTCAACAAACCTATCATCAAAGTAATAGAAAATCTTATCATCACTTTTTTCTACATTTCTTCTCATTTCGCTTTTTATTAAAAAGAAGAAAATGATAGAAAAAAAAAAGAGAGAGTGACGAGTAAAAAACAAGTAAGAAAAAGTAGAGGGAAGGAGAATAAATTTGGAGGGACAAGAGGGAAAGGATAGAGGAGAAAGAAATAATGAACAAACGTTAGAAAGTTTATTATATTTAAAGAAAAAATAAACATAAATTTAAATAGAGTTATTACACAATTATATATATATATATATATATATATATATATATATATATATATATATAAAGTTTCTAAATCCGAAGAGAAAATGAAGATTTTCATAAATATATACATACAAATAAATACAAATCAAAGAAAAAGAGAAAAGAATAAAGGAAATGGTAAAGAACACATAACACCGATAACATATTTTACAATATGGTGACGGTGATTTTGATCCGGTGGCTTTCGGAAGAGGCCAACACAATATTAAATCGTGATTTATAACGGTTTGAGAAGGAGAAAGGAAAGAGAGACGACTTGAAATCATAGAGAAAGAAAAATTAAATTGACGTAAAAAAATGTGAAGGTTAAAAAAAACATTATTAATAAAATGAATCTATTATCCAAAAAAATGAATCTTAAGGAAAAGACAAATAATTGTAAAAAATTTCACTTGCATCAAGCCACAAAAGATTCAGGTTAAAAAACAAAAACTATCATCCTGTACAACATGCATTAAATCAATGAAGAATAAATATTGAACTTAATATTTTTAAAAAATCTTAGTAGAAAAGTGATTTTAATTAAAATTTTCTGATTGATATTTTGGTGATATTAAAAACAATAACAACAATTATCATCTAATTATATTTGTTTGTGTGCAGTAAATTAGATATACTAATCTGAGTGTTAATTAACACAAAATATTATTATCTAATGCACGAGTATTTATGTTTACTAATCAAGCAAATTATTATATAATAACGAGAGACTTTTGTTGATTAACTGAATATGATAGATCCTTGCTTTACCTTTGAAGACCGAAACTCCCAAGTAATCAAAAGGTAAAGATCCCATAAATTAACGAAGAATATAGCAATAGATGAAGTCTAGTATGATTAATATCACCTGATATAATCTTGCATTTTTTTAGGATTAAACCATTGAGCATGTTAAGACCATACTTGTCGGAGTCATGTTGACTTCAAAGAGTTTGAAAGAGGATTCATGTTTTTGAAGAAAATATAAAATAAGATAAATAAGATTTTATTCAAATTTATAATTGAAGAAAATCTAAAATAAAACTTGATTCAGATTTATAATTGAAGAAAATCTAAAATAAAATTTGATTCAAAATTATAATTTATGAAAATCTAAAATAAGATTTGATTCATATTTATAATTGAAGAAAATCTTTAACCAAGTTGAAAAGAAGATATGGTCAAGATTTGAAGAAAATTTGATCAAGATTTATCTACAACAAAATATGAACATAATCAATCTGAAGAGTTTACATACACAATCTGAACAAAATACGAACATAATCAATTTGAAGAATTTACAAACTCAATCTAAACAAAATAGGAACAAAATCAATCTAAAGAATTTACAAACTCAATATGAACAAGATACAATTCAGAATTAAACAATGATTAAATTAAAGCTCAAATTTTAACTATAAATAGATACTTATCTAAGTAATTCATAAAAACCAAATAGATACTTAAAGCTCAATATTTGCTGTCTTTGAACCCGATTGCTTCTTATCTAAGTAATTCATAAAAACCAACCAACCTTCATCAAATTAGCAAAAAATTATCAACTTTGGCAAACACAATTCAACCTCCCCTTCTCGTGTTTGCACCTTCAATACTCATGCAAAACATCCTTACATAAAAAAATCACATTTTTTCGTCCAAAAATATCACCACCAGATGCACAATTGGTCTCGATTGTTAGGTCAATGAAAGTTGGCTAACGAAAAGGACATGTGTTAATTCCACATAACCTTTTTTTGTTAACATGGTGCCACGCAAGAAAAAAATATTTTTATTGCATTTATTTATGGTTAGCTATGATTTTAGTCCCTACAAAATTCATAATTTTTTATTTAGTCCCAACAATAATTTTATTCAATAAGATGGAGAAAGATAAAGAGAATGAGAGAGCGAGAAAGACGAAGAGTGAGTGAGAGTGATAGGGAAAGAGGTAAAGAGGAAGAGTGAGAGAAATAAAGAGAGTAAGGGATAGGGAAAGAGAAAGAGAAAAGGAGGGAGAGGGAAGAGGAGAGGAACAAGAGTGAGATAGAGAGAGAGGAAGTGAGAGGAACAAGAGGGAGGGAGAGAAGAGGGAAGAGGAAGAAGAGTGAGATAGAGAGAGTCGGAGGGATGAAAAACAAAACCTTAAAATTTTTGTAGAGACGAAAAACATATTTAGTCAATTTCCCTCTCTCTTTTTTTCTCCTCCCTCCGTCACTCACACTCTATCGCTCTTGCCCTGTCCCCCTCTTCTCTATTTCACTCCATTATATAATAACATTTTTGTAGGGACTAAATTCAAATTAAATATGACAAATTTTGTAAGAGCTATAACAATAATTAACCATAAATAAATAAATAAATAAAATATTAGTTTTTATATGTGGTGCCATTTTAACAAAAAAAAATTGTCATGTGGCATTGTCACACGTTCTTTTTGTTAGTCAAATAATATTGACCTAACAACATGGACCAATTGTGCAAAAGATGATATTTTGGGATGCAAAAATGCAATTTTTGTATAAAAATTAAAAAAAAAATCAAAATATTATAGGGAACATATATAATTTTTTTTTTACTCAATTAGTTGTCTGTAGTATACAAATAGAACCCACAAGTGTATACCTCAGTTACCTACTACCTACTTACTATTGTACATTAACAAATACTAACATATTAAAAAAAAAATCAAAATATTATAGGGAACATATATAATTTTTTTTTTACTCAATTAGTTGTCTGTAGTATACAAATAGAACCCACAAGTGTATACCTCAGTTACCTACTACCTACTTACTATTGTACATTAACAAATACTAACATTTGTCTTTATGGTACATGTCAAATAATCGAAAGTAAAAACTTTACTTTAAAAATTGTCATTCAACTCTTAAAAAATTTAAACATTATTTGTTTTCAAAAAAAAAAATTTTATTTTTGAATTCTTTTTCATCCACATTAGTTAACGTTTGTAGCTAAATTTAGAATGCGACAAAAAAGTAGAATTTCTTTTATCTTCTTTGCTCTTATTAAGAAAAAAATATTAACACATCCTTAATGAAAGAGGTGTCCCCGTACTCCAAACTGCTTCAAGCAAAATCATTTTTAAAATGGAAGAAACTTGTGAAAAACTAAAAAAAAAATGTTATGCATTCCACCTCCTCCAACTACTTCTCAAACCAAACAAGAGAAGTTTAACATATCTCTCACCAACTTCTCTCTCCAATACTCACTTTTGTCTTAAAATAAATATTGTCTTAACGTATAGAAAATATTTTGAAATTCGTTCTATCTTTTTAATGTGACAAAAATAATTTTTTCCTATTGTATATCTCTCTAAGTAAATTTTTTCTACACTAAGTTATTTATTATATTCCATTATCTATTTTGAGGATAATTAATATAAATAGTCAAAAATAAATATTACAAAATTATAATATTTATTCATTTATTTGTATTTTGTATTTAAAAAATCTTAAACAACATCTAGGATGTCAAGATTGTCCTGATGGAGAATAAACACAGAAACACAATAACAAGTAATACGCAGCGGATATAAAATTCCACCAACTTGCAAGAACCCCTCAACGCAAGGGTAAAAACCACGGGTCGTCCAGACCAAAGAAATAGCTCCACCATATCAGTTTTGGAAGCTAAGTTGTTGGAGTTTTTGAGACTCTCTTGTACCCTTATTGAAAAACTCCATTATAATCAGTATGAACTTTAGTCAACTCCAACAACTTAGCTTCCAAAACATCACGTATCCAATGATACCTCACATCAATGTGTTTGGACCTGCTATGGAACGTCGAATTCTTACCAAGATGAATAGAACTTTGACTATCGACAAATAATACATATTTATCCTGAATAAACCCAAGCTCCTCCAAGAATTTCTTCAACCAAATCAACTCTTTGCATGCTTCGGTAATGGCAATGAACTCTGCCTCAGTTGTAGACAATGCTACACATTTCTGTAATCTCGACTGCCAAGCCACAGCTCCCTCTGCAAATTTAATCATATAGCCTGAAGTGGACTTCCTTGAGTCAATATCTCTAGCCATATCTGAGTCGGAGTACCCCACCAAAATAGGTTTGTCACCTACAAAACAAAGCCTCATACATGTAGTACCACGAAGATACCTCAAAATCCATTTTACAGCATTCCAATGCTCTCTACCTGAATTTGACAAAAATCTACTGACTGTACCAACAGCATGCGCCGTGTACAGTGCCTCACCCCAATAATGTTTAGGCAACTTTGCTTTAGAGAGCATACACCTCACTCTCTCAACAAGTGTCTGATTCATCCTCTCTACTAAACCATTCAGTTGAGGAGTTTTAGGAGGAGTCTTTTCATGTGCTATACCCTGCTGTTTGCAATAGACATCAAAGGATCCACAATACTCACCACCGTTGTTAGTACAAACACGTTTCAGCTTCTTGCCTGTCTGCCTCTCAACCAAAGCATGAAATTGTTTGAATTTCTCCAACACTTGGTCTTTTGTCTTCAGAACATATAAACCCATAGTTTCCCAGAACAATCATCAATAAAAGTAACAAAATAAAGTGCACCACTAAAAGATTTTACCTTTAAAGGGCCACAGACGTCAGAATGCACCAACTGAAGCAACTCTGACTTTCTAGAGGGAAGATGCCTTTTGAAGGATACTCTAGTTTGTTTACCAATTATGCAGTGAGAACATTTTTTCAAATCTACATTCTTCAATCCTGGAAGCACATCCTTTCTAGCTAAGCAATTTAACCCATTTTCACTGATATGGCTAAGCCTTCGGTGCCACAAAGATGATTCCATATCCACGACATTCACACTGTCTTTAGCAACCAAAACTTTTGTCCAATACAGTTTACTAATTTTCTCCCCTCTAGCCACAACCAAGTTACCTTTACTGAGTTTCCACTTTTCAGAAGCAAAATGATTATCAAAACCACTTTCATCAAGCATATGCACAAAGATCAAATTGAAGCGAACATCTAGAGCATGTTTAACTCCTTTAAGCAACAATTGCATTTCCATGTTGGTTTGTAAGCATACATCACCAACACCAATTACCTTAGATACACCATCATTACCCATCTTCAAAACTCCAAAGTCACCTGAAGTATAAGATGTGAAGAACTCCTTCCTCGATGTAACATGTAGTGTAGCACCACTATCAATTATCCACATGCTCTCATCTGATACAAGATTAATTGACTCATAGTCACGGAGAATAACAAGATCATCACTAGTAGCAGTAGTAACACGGTCATCATCACTATCATCATCACGACCCCTTTGTTTCTACTTACCCTTCTTGCCTTTGTTCTCCTTTTTCCACAGAAAACAATTCTTCTGTATGTTCCCTATTCTATGACAATAATGACACTCCACATTTTTTTATCTAGACTTGGACTTACTTCTGCTGTTTTCTCTACTACCCTTCGGTTCTTTTTTCTGACTTCTCCCCCTATTTTTAGTGACAAGAATTTCAGATTGAGATGAAGAACTCTGTGCCTTCCTTCTCATCTCCTCATTCAAAACACCACCTTTATCCGTTTCCAAAGAAACAACACCATTAGGAGCTGAACTCGTTATAGAAACCCAAAATGTCTCCCAAGACTCTGGAAAAGATAACAGTAAAAATAGTCCCAATAGCTCATCATCAAACTTGATACCCATTCCAGACATTTGATCAAGGAGCCCCTGAAATTCACTCAAGTGGTCCAAAATAGACGTTTCATCCTTATACTTCAAACTTATGAAACTATTCAACAAGAATAGGAAGATGTTCAAAATCCATTTGATCAAGATTATAAACATTATCTTCTACATATTGCCTAACAAAGCCACATACCTGTTGATGTTCAAAATCCCAGTCTTCCCGACTTTTTGGAACTAAAAATAGGAAGATGCATTTTCTTCACAAATAACAAATCTTTCATCTTGCCCTTCCACAAATGGTAATTAGTACCATTCAAGCATACCATCTTTATATTCATATTTGCCTCCATCCTTCAAGCAAGTCAAATAACCCTTTAACCAAGAGCTCTGATGCCACTCTGATGGGGAATAAACAAAGAAACACAATAACAAGTAATACGCAGCGGATATAAAATTCTTCCAACTTGCAAGAACCCGTGAGGAGCAACAACAAATATATGGCATCAAATTAATCAAAATAAAAGAGCGTAAAGAACATATTTTAACGTGGAAAACCCTTCAACGCAAGGGTAAAGACCGGGTCGTCTAGACCAAAGAAATAGCTCCACTATAATCAAATAAGGGTACAAGAGAGTCTCAAAATGATGCACAAATTGTGCATACAACCAGCCAAAATAACAAAGCACTAAAGCTTACAAATGAAAAACAAGAAGAAGAAAAACACTCAAAAACCTGCTGTTGTGCGAGCACGATTCCTCCCGCTCCAGACGTCGTTTCGCCGATCCGACCGTTGAAAACAAAGACCTGAACGTTGCGAACCTGCTGTCCAAAAATCAGTCCGATCCAACGGTTAACGAATGCGCAATCGATACTTTTCTGAGACTGATTTAACAAAATCGAGAATAGGGTTTACTCTCCTCTTTTCTCTTTTGGTGGCTGCCTTTTCTTTCAAAATAATCTCTCTCTTACAACTCTAATTAGACCACTCTCCACTTAAATAAGTGAGATACGTGGACTACAATATTTAGACTTTTCTACACATAGGAAGGGAGCCCAATACAAGGAGAATTAAACCACAAATTATATAAGTGGGTCTTGTTTGTTTACATATATGCCAAAGTGAATGTGCTGACAAAATTATCTTCAATTCTAGCGTCAACAACTAACTGATCTTTTGACCAAAAAAGAAAAAATATTGTTGACCAAAAATAAATATCTTTTGTAAAAAAAATAACTAATCCATTCCGAACCTCTTTTTTTTTTTTTTTT
>JBBPBQ010020324.1:35723563-35737327 GCA_037974755.1 Cicer yamashitae | reverse complement strand
TTTTTTTGACAAGTGATCTATTCTGAACGTAGTATTTTAATTATCCTAAGATCAACTTGAATTATGGATACTCTTTCTTTTTAAAGGAAATTATGAATATTCTATTTTTGTATGCATATTATGGATATTCTATTCAGTCATTCACAATAATAACTCAATAAAAAAATTTATGGATACTCTTCTACCTCGTCAAAAAAAAAAAACTCAATAAGACTCTTTGTTGAAGGAAAAATTATTTGTAAAATTATATTTTCAATTTTCATCTTTAAATTTATATGTAATTTAAATTACTAACAATGAGATAAAAAAACTGAGTAATTATGAGAGAAAATGAAAAACTAATTTCAAAAATTGTACTTATATAAGAAAACAATATTTTCACATTTTGAGAATGAGGGGTCTGTTTTAAACATGTAAAACAAAATGATAATACATGAAATATTAAATTCATATTCTTTATATTTATTAGGATAAATAAAAATAAAGATATGAAAATCTTAAAAGCCATGAACCCAACTTATATCAAGCCAAGAGTCTTGCCTCCACTTCTTTTTCTTCTAAACCTTTTTTGGTCTTCATTAATTGGTTTGAGATATCATTTTTTTTTGTCCAAAATCAATCTATAACTCATTTTTCTCTTCAAGATCGTGTATCATTCCCCATGTACCTTGTTGTTCTCATCAGACTGGTAGACATAATTACTTTTGCAATATTCTTTTTCATTACCAAGAATCAAAGATATTACAAAATCATTTACATGTTCAACTAATTCAATAGTAGGAATAAGAACGGGTGTATAAGACTTATCAGTCTTCCGAACCCGTTTTGACTCGTAAGTAATAGGATGAATCTGAAACGGTCTCAAAAAAATAAAGACACAAAAATAAAGATAAGGTAGAAAAACGACTAAATTTGAGTTATTTCTTGAGTTACGTGTCTTAAATTACTTTAAAAATAAATAATTATTTTTTGTTATTATTTGATATTATTATTGATTCTTTCTAAAAAATTAACCTTCGAATCACTAACTTAATAATTTATAATTTACAAAATAATATTATGAGTTATTACTCTTGAATAAATTGACAAGTGTTAATCATATGGAATTTATTATAGCGTATCATCTTAAACTTATTCGATCTCGTCTTTATTTCGTTTTGTCTAAATGAACCCGCAACTTTAATCAGGTTAAAGAACAGATTAAAATCAAAATTTGACCCAATCAAAGACTAGATAAAAGAAATCCGACCTAATCTGTTATTTGTACACCCCGCATAAATATGGTACTCTTGAAAATTGCTGGGTAGGTTCATATTTAGTAAGATCCCAGGATAAGCAAACTCAGATCAAACATTTTTTAAAATTTAAATGATTGTGGTTTTTTTGAATGTCAACATCATACCAACCGTTATCATCAGATTGGGATCACAATCACCAATTTTAGGAATCAAATCTACGAATAAATTAATATATGTCTAGTTTGTGTCGGTAATTGAAGCGCTTAATTAACCTCCTTTTTTGTCGTAAGCCACAACACCCTTACACTATTCCAAATTACAGATGCATTTACTGCAGCACCAACAATATCTTCCCTGAAATCACCTCCCGAAACAACAGCCTTTTATCCAAAAGGTTTGTACTTATTATCCTTATTGGTGCTTCATCCCAAATAATTAATTTAGTGTGTTGACAAAAGTTCTGATTTGAAGTTTTTGATCAATAGCGTATGTTGAGTTAGTGCAGGACTTTGTTTCTTCAATTGTCTTTTCCTTTGTATTTGGAATCATTTTTGGATATGTTTTAGTTTTGGGTTGGCAGAGTCACGAGTGTCCTTCTACTTGATTGGAAGCCTATGGCAAACACATGTGTCTGCCTTTGTCAACTTTGATGCGTTTTCTCGGTCTCTTTTGTATGTGTTATTTTATTTTATTTTTTATTGTCTGGACATGACGTAAAAAATACTATTATAAATTTATAAACAACAGTGAGATTTAGAATTTAAATTTAAGATATATTATTAATATCGATATTTCTCATGAGGTTAACAAACTATTTGGGTGGGAGTAATTCTATATGTTAATAATATATTTTATTTATAAAAACGTACGTATATTCAAAAACTAATAATGACTAATAATTAAACAATGTTAGTAATTTTAAAAATTCTTTATCATATTAAAATACTTAATAATTATTTTTTAAGTTATATATCTTAATATGGTTGTATATTATTCTTATCCTTATGATATTTTATGTCAAATAAACCTTATTATGATATTTTGTTATTAACACTATTATTTTACTAAAATTTTTTATGAACAAATTAGAGAGATTTCATTTTCTCCGATTAATTTTCGTTGCTAATTTTATTTGTTTTCTAAGAGTACCACGAAATTACTAAACACTTTTAATTTATAGTCTTACATTATTTTTCTAAAATTCAAAATAGATTTTTTTGACGGAAAAATTATAAATAGATTAAATTAAAAGAAAACACAAAAGTCTAAAAGGACATAAAACCTTGTTTAATAGAAAAAATTTAAAAGGAAAGAAAATAAAAAGACAAGAACAATAGTAAACCTACTCTAATTAGTGACAGCCTTACAATTGAAACAAGATTTTGAATTTTTCAAATTAGGCTTTTTGCAGGATGTCAGCTATGTACAATTAAAAACTTGACTCTTATAAGCCCATTCCGTTTTGGGGAGCAACAATGTGGAATCATATTGGAGTTTTTTTTTTTTTTTTGTTATGATGGAGTTTCTTTATAAACCAAGAAACAAATGAAAATCATGTGCAGCAAATAAAAAAATACAAATGAAAATCATGTAAGCATATGAAAACAGACTGTATATAAATAAGTCTATTATAGCGAAGCGTCGGCATGCTATGATAGTTGGAAATACATGAAAATTGGTATTAGGATTTCAAACAACTTTCTTCACAACTATATATAATTCAGTAGATTTTGTTGTGAGATGCTTTACATCTTATAATTTGTTATAATTTGGGTTGAGTCTAAAATAATTTCATAAAATTAGTTTATATAGTGAAGACTACTTACTATTTATAAAAATTATGTCAAATTTTATCTCGTTCAATGTAAAACTCTTAATATGCTTTATTTAAGTTTAGGACTGAACATCTGAAGTGCGACTCGAGTGCCTCGATAGCGGTGGCCTGATAACATGTTTCTTGATGGATCTTAGATAAACTCTATTACCATCTAATTAGAATTTATGTTGGGCTTAACACAACATTACAAAACCACCTTATAGAGTGAAGACGTATTATCTACCACTTAAAAACATTTTATCAAAATTTATCTCATTCAATATGAGACTCTTAACATTAACGTGTAAAATGGAGTACCAAATTATATATATATATATATTCGAATATAACCTTATATTTGTATATCTATTAAATATTTATCTACTATATATAAGAAAATCAATGGCTATCAAACATATATATCTACCTTTCTTTTTACCAATTAAATGAATATTGACATTTCGTATATGTCTCAAAAAACTAATATACTACCAAAAATATTAAACTACTTTTCAATGACAAATTTGTAACATTGAATGCCGACAACTCATAGTTCGAACTACAAGATAAGTCATGCAAAAACACAAGAGGAATAAATAAGAACTCCAATGAAAATATCGGCAGATTACGATAATACTATAAGATAGAGTAATTCAAGGGACACATTCATTATCGACAAAAATAAAATTAAGAAACTTCATGCAGATAAAAGGATAAGATTTACATTAACATTGTTTGAAATATATGTCGGCACCTAGCGCATTATTGCTAAATCTTAGTTCAACGAAAATAACCGCCACAAACCCGATCTATTACCAAGTGGTATTTATTTAGTTTATTTTTCTCTAGATAGAAGTTTGTATGATAGAAATAAAGGTCGGACATATATATATAGTTACTAAAACTAACTCCTAAAACTGATAATGAGTTCAAGCTTGTTGAAACACAAAATATGTGGACCAATGTCTTTAAATTTCTTTTAAATTTTAGTCATTTATACATCGGGAGACTTCAAATTGATGTCCTTTTGATTTCAATGGAATTTACACGTTCAGTCATTTAGATACTTTTATTTACCATTTTCATGCTTTCAAGTCTTTAAATTTGTATGAGTAAAAAAAGTCTTTAAATTTGTTTAACTTCATGTCATTCAAATCTTTAAATCCATGCTTTCAAGTATTTAAATTTTTTTTAACTTCAAGTCTTCATGTCATTTACTTTGTGGGTCTTTTAATCTTTAGCATTTAGATTTCTTGCCATCATTTTAATTACTGGCCATTTAAGTTTATTGCAATTTATTTTCCGCATTTTAAAGTTCATGTCTTTATGATCATTGCAGTTAAATTATGTTTGATTTTACTTTCAAATGTCATTTTGATTGTATTCCAACTTATTTACATGCAATTTTACATTTCAATTACTTTTGTGTCTTGAAATCACATGCATTTTAACCAAACATAAAAATAACTTGATATACATGTAAGGTTGTCCTGGTTACTAAATAACTTGTCCAAGATTCCACAATCTACTAGAAACCTTCATAAACAAATTGGCACCCTCGGTGGGACAGGTTTAGAATAACTTTTGTGTGTGTCATTTGCATTTTCCGATAATAATATTCGTGTGTACATGTTTGTACGAAGTGGAAAGTTACGAAATATTAAAATTTCTAATCCAACTAGTGAAACTAAAAATAATATGTTTATTTCACAAACTATTGGCATGACGAGTGTTGCAAGTACAACGTCAGTTCCAACTTCTAGTAATATCGACTCTATAGTTACAAGCAGGGAAACAACTGAAAAAGTTATAGTCAGTTTGCCACTTTCTTCTGAAGCAAGAGAATTTTTTCAATGATGATGGAGATATGCAACCCCAAAAACGTACAAACACATGGAATGGTCAAAAAAATTATGACCATCTAGCATAGTATGGTACATCAAGGGGCTCCAAGTATGCCATTTGTCACAAATGTCTTTGGACAACTCATACAACATCGAGGGGCACCAAATATGTCCATGATAGTTGTCACCATTCACTTTAAGGATTCCTTAAAGCCCTTGAAGTAGTTCGTTAGTATATCCTTGCTTATTATATCCTTATACATGATTCTCCACACTTTAGAAAGAAGTTTATGTGCCTATTTGAAAGTCACGTTGACCTATTTATTTAATATTAAAAGGATTAATAATGAATTTTTTGACGACTACTTAGCAAGGTTTTGACATATGAAAAGTATAGGCTTTACAGCAGTACAAGAGTTAGAAATTGTGAAAATGACTACTAGTGATCAACCAACACCTAGTTGATTTAACCCATTTAGGAGAAAATGTCTGACAAATAGAACAACTTATGCAAAAAAGAACTAAAGAAATTTTAAGCCTTTCGAGAAAGATAGAATTCACTATGTCGAACCACATATATATGATGATGAAATGTCAAATTCTAATATCTATGAGATAAATTAGACATATTTCAAAAATGGCCCACGTTATGTTTGTTAAGCTTTGTACCTAGTACGAGGCAAAGAAAAAATACCTCATGTTAATATCTAAGTGTATACTTATGACATTATAAAGGCCAACAAGAAATTCGATATTTTAATAAAAGATAAACAAATCAAATTTCAGAAGCCCATAGATTACTAAGATCATATGAAATCAAAAACCGAAAAAATATAAATTATCCAATGTTGGCGATCACACTATTAAAGATTATTTCCATTTCAGGGATATAATTCAAGAAGCTATAATGAAATGTCTCCTCAAATTTTTCTAAAAAAAACATGAAAGTGGACAATACTATTTTCAAAAGGGAATCAACAATGACGTGTGTCTCATCCTTATGAATGTCAATATGATGACTATATGTCATTATGATGATTTAGGGGATCCATTTAAATTCTACCCACAAATGCATGAGATGTATGATGGAATCACCAAAAGAAAGAACAATAAAGATTATTTAATATTGTATCCTCACCATGACAAGTACTCTGATGATCAAATTGCACACAAAGTACCCGAGAATTATAAAAGATAGCATAATGCATACAAGTCGTCTAAAATGGATGGCTTAAGTAAAGTTGAAGTGGCGAAGTTATCATAAAACAAAAAAAAAAAAGTCTTGTCAAATATGATACTCAAGACAATACCACTTAGTAAAAGTAAAAAGGCAATACCACTTGAAGCTAAAATTTTCCATAAATAAGATTTTCTATCACCCCCATATATCCATAAAGGGAAAAAAATTATGGTTGTCCAAGATATGCCTGGTGCCATAATTTCTTTGTACACATTTGGTTGCTCCTCCATAGATGAATTCGTTAATGATGAGTGAATGGTTGCCATCTCAACCCTGTCATAGTTAAGTTGATATACAATTAATTTATTTTGGAAGTTATGTACTTCTGACATAACTGTTTGGCATACTAAAATACTCTTCGAGAGGCTTGCCATCAGACTATAACTCGTTCTCTATTTCAATCAGACATAATTTTGTAGTTCATTATCTGCAATATGAAGACATGCAACATATATTTACTCATTAATGATATCGTTGATTGATTGCTTAGTAAAAATCATACTAACCTTGTATATTTAAATCCCTCTATATGTCGTAGATAATAACATCAGATAGAAACGTCCATGTGGTGTTCCATACTTTGATTGGATCACTCATAGTATTAGTCACTAACAATGTGACAAACATTCTGTATAATTGGTGTTAGAATGATAATTCACTCGCCTTCGTAATGAAATGCTGAAAAACACAAGAATGAAAATGTTTGAATTGTGTTGAACATTTATGAAAATCAAACACGATTGCAAATAAAAAAATGTGTTCTTTATCAAAACATTCAACTAACGATTGTAAATCATTTTTGTGTAAAATAAAGTTGAATCATAAAGATCTTAAATCAAATAACATAGTTCAGAAAGAGAAGAAACACAAATATTTTTTATATTTGTTCACAACAACTGCTACTACATCTAGTCCTACATTTACAGAAAGATTTTGCCTCAGTATAGTTGACAATTTAATCCACTATTAAATCAATAGCATACAAGTATTCTTTGTTGAGTCTCTTTAGGCTACAAGTATTTTTTTCTGGTTCTATAGGATCCAAGTATTATTCCACCTCTCCAAGTACCTCTTTTTGGATTAAAGAGTTGATGTCACTATTGAGCTTAGGTACATTCATTCAAGAATGTGTCTGAGTTGACACATAATCTTTGTTCGGATGTTTAACTCTCATTGAGAAAATAATACAATTCAATTCTTATATCAATTCAAATGCATAAAAACAACCTGACTGACATACATCAATTTCTAATAACTCTCAACAAAGAAGTTTTTTTCATTCATTCATTCTTGTCTTTTGATGACTTTTTCATGACTTTTTCATAAATCTTCTTAGAACATTGCCTTTTTCTTTTGATACATTTAACATTTTGAAATGTTGTTTTTTTGTATTAAATTCTTCTCCTCATAATGTTCATGATTGGATGATTTCTTTTGAAATGAAGAAGATCATTGAGAGTATCATGATAATCACAATGATCAACATTGTTGATTACCGTTCTTCATAATAATCTAACATTATTAATTCGAATATCATTAAATCGGATTTCATTATTCTTCTTCAGTTTGTAAATATTTCAATTTTAATACTAAAGAATATATATGTTAGGAATAGTGGCGTTGGAGATCTTAACATGTAGCAATAGTACACCGAGCCATTAAAGATTTGTACTATTCATAGTACTAGTCTAGGTTGTTGTTGTTGTACTGTACTAACCAGAGGATATAAATCATTTTCATGTTCTGATGTGATGTCATTAGAGGAAAACAATTTTTTCACTTAAAATTTTGTCTTTAGACAAATATTAATAACTTTAGTTCATCTTCAATGTTGACTTATTGACTAGAGACATTGACTTTTTCAAAAGATAGCTTTATTGGAGGTAACGGTGCTTCATAGAATTTACAAAGTCATTTTATTCGTTAGAGGATTTGACTTTTATAAGAGTATTAACTTTCTTAGAGGCTTGATTCTGATATTACTCTTGTTCTTCGAATCAAATGTTCAACAAAAGTCTTAACACATAGTTGAATTTTGTCAGAGGCATGCGATCATATTTGCGCTATTTTTTTTTTTTGAATAAAGGATCATTCATTGACTTATATATCCTTTACTTTTGATTTGAATATGAACAATCAGACGTTCGTTACAATGTCTCTCATTAATATATAATGATTTTCTCTATTAGTAAATATAATTACTCGTGCATTAGGTAATAATATTTTACCTTTAAATAAATAGTCATTGATATAAATCTTATCTCCTAACTTAATATGCACACTAGAAAATATAGTTAGAGGATAATTGTTCTTATTGTTTTTGTTATCATTAAAATATCAACCAGAAGATTGTAGTTAAAATCATTTTTGCACTAACAATATCCCCTTTTAAATGATGACAATTAACAATACGATTAATGAACAATTTTCCTTCACAAAATAAAAATTTATAAAATACCCTACCTAAATGTCTAAAAAATTGTTTACTTAAAAATCATTTGAACTTCTTTAAGAAAGATGTTTTAAATCATTATTCGGCGACTCCTCTAAATATGATAAGCATGATTGCTAAGAATTTCAAATTTATTAAGGCCCCGTTTGGGGTGGTTTTTGTTTTTCTGTTAAGAAATTTTCAAAAACTAAAAGTAGTTTTTAGTTTACAATTTATGTTGAGTTTTCAATTTTCAATTTTGATTTTTAATTCTTAGTTGAGTTTCTGTTTTTTTTTATTTGAATTGAATCACTATCTTTACCATGTATAATTATAAATTCATCAAAAATTAAAAAAAAAAAAAAAAGATATTGACACGTCAAAATAATTAAAAATACTACTAAATTTTGATTATTTTAAAATAATTCAAATATTATAAAATTATAATAATTTTAGTAATAGTAGTTGGAAGTGATAGTTATAGGAGACGACTATCATAGTAGTGATTGGTCGTTGAAGGCGGCTACAACGGTTATAAGAGAGACTTGATAGTTAGATGGTGGTTGGAGCGTTACCGACAAAGACGATAGTGGTTGACAATGGTGGTACCAGTGATGAGAGATGGTGGTAAGAGGTGGGTTTTGGTGGTAGGTGTAACATCCTCTAAAATTATTAGTTAAAATAAATTGGATCTATAAATATATATTTTCCAATATTAAATTAGGTGTGGTAATTATTCGCCTTGTTTGACTTATTAAAGTAAAGTTAATAATAAGAATTATTTAGTAAATGTATTTTTATCTCTAAGGCAAGAAGAAGTTGGGCTAAGGGTTATGGCTTGGTGTCACACAATTCATCTGTGCCAGATGATATACAGTTGGAGGAGAACTTTTCGTTTGCAGTTCCACCGCTGAGCATTGCGGATAAGACTACTAAGCACTTACGAGGAAAAGAGATCGCCTTGGTCAAGGTGATTTGGGACCAAACGACTAAAGATGCAACTTGGGAATTAGAGGAAAAGATGAGAGAGCTCTACCCTAACCTTTTCATGTCTAACTAGTTTCGAGGACGAAACTAAATTTAAGGGGGTGAGTATTGTAACATCCTCTAAAATTATTAGTTAAAATAAATTGGATCTATAAATATATATTTTCCAATATTAAATTAGGTGTGGTAATTATTCGCCTTGTTCGACTTATTGAAGTAAAGTTGTTAGTAAGAATTATTTAGTAAATGTATTTTTATCTCTAAGGCAAGAAGAAGTTGGGCTAAGGGTTATGGCTTGGTGTCACACAATTCATCTGTATGAGTAGAAAGTTGGGCTGGGAGTCTGTGCCTTATTTTTGATGAAGGTTAACTAATAATAATAATAATAATAATAATAATAATAATAATAATAATAATAATAATAATAATAATAATAATAATAATAATAATAATAATAATAATAATAATAATAATAATAATAATAATAATAATAATAATAATAATAATAATAATAATAATAATATTTTCTCTCTTCTATTCCTTATTCAGGCCCAACACTATCTACCCAATAATATTCACTTTAAATAGAAAGGAATACTGAAACCCTAGCCACAATCACAAACCCTATTTCACAAACCCTTTACAAACAAGATTCTGTAAAGAATACCAAAATTCTAGCCACCATCACCATCACCTCCCCTTCTTCGTGCATCAAAGCTTGGAATTTCTTTTCCTTGTGAACAACTTCGTGGGGCTTTTCCCTACACAAAATATAGTTAGACCATTGGTTGGATGGCATGAAATTAATAATTGTGATTGCTTGCTTTTGAAAGGAATAATATGTAGACTAATAATTAAAATAATGAAACCCCAATCCTTTGTGTTAAGTTTATTATATAATATATGACTTTTAAGAATAAAGTATGAATTTTGATGTTATATGTGATAAAGTTTTGATTTTATAGCGAATATGAAGTAAATTATGAATTTTATGTTATATGCAATAAAGTTTTAATTGTTATAATGAATATGAAAGAAGGGTTGAATTTGTATGTTATATGTGACCAAGTTTTATGATGATGTGTATGAGTTGGAGTTGAATCTTGTTGTTATATATGTTAACGTGTTAATCTTTATGGTGTGTATGATACCAAGTCTTGATTTTTGTGTGTATGTGGTGAAAGTTATGATTTTCATGATTATTTGTTTATGGATATGTGATCTTAGTGATATGTGAATAAGATGATGATTTTGAAAAGTGATTTGAATGCTTATGACATGATTCTTAGTGGGCTGTGTGGAAATATATCTCTTTGATAATATATCATCATATCATGTCATGACATATGCATCTTCGTGGAAGTTGCCTTAGTGGCAGGTTTTCCCCATTGGTATGGGTGATCTGTGTGAAAGTTGCCTTAGTGGCAGGTTTTCCCCATTGGTATGGGTGATTTTTCTGTGTGGAAGTTGTCTTAGTGGCAGGTTTATATCCGGATCATATAGTTTTAGGAGCATGCATCATGTATATATTTTTGTTATGCAATTTATTGGTTTGTGTATTTTTTTCTTTTAAATTGGAAGTTTTTACTCTTATATATTTTGTGTTATTCTTCTATATGTTTAACTTTGGTTTGATGTGGATGATGGATAAAACTGACCCTTACAACAACATTTTAGGTACTAATGAGTTCGAGGAGATTCAAGAGTAGTTGATGAGTATTAACGTGCGACAAACGGGGGATAAAAATGGGTTTTCAATACAATTTTGTAATGATAGGATTGTCGCGATACTTCTAAGTTTATTTTTAATCTTTTGTCACCAACTTTTAAAATGCACTAGGATTCTAGAAATACGGAAGTGGGTTCTCTTCCGTTAGGAATTATTGTTTTTCTTGTTATAGCCTTGAATAAACATTTTCTTAATAAAATTAAATAAACGTGGTTGTTACTAATTATTTGCATGAATAAATGTTAGGTAGTTAGATAAAAAAAAATTGTCGTAAATCTTTCTAATCAATATGTTTTCAAGTAAGGTTTTGGATCAAAAAAATCGGGGCGTTACAATTGGTATCAGAGCAATAATCCTCGGAAATTTTGGGGTGGGACGATTTTGTATGACGCATGCCTTGATTTATGTGTGATGTTTGACTTGTTATATCCTTAATTTAGGATTCATTATTAATTTTGTTATATATATTTATATAGGGAAAATTAACACGATGCATTGATTACTTGATCTCTTTTAATGCTAATTGATTTTTTTTTCTTTCTCAAAAACAGGAATTTTCTTTCAATTAATTACAATTATGATATGCCTTGAATTCATGATCCTAGATTTGAAATTTTTACTAATTTACTACTCGTGGTTTGATGATGTTATTAATTATGACGATTGAATTTATAATGAATATGAATATTCCTTAATTACTTAATTTTTGTTCTATGAATAAAATTTTTGTAATAAAGACAACGTTTTAAACCTCTAACTTATTTAAAATTTTAGAATCCCCATAATATAAGGGAAGGGTAATACCGTAAAATTTGTAATAGCAGGATTTTGGCTAAGGAAAGACTTGGTTATTAAGTGGTCCGTTGACCCACCTCTCTTCATGGGAACCCCTCTAATGCACGACTTACGGCGTGACCTGAACTTATCATGTAGCCGTAATGATAGGATTGTCGCGATACTTATAAGTCGAGACTGTGTGTTGATTACCGACAGCTCAACAAAGTCACAATAAAAAATAGATACCCCTTACCCCGCATTG
This sequence comes from Cicer yamashitae, assembly GCA_037974755.1. Lineage (NCBI taxonomy): Eukaryota > Viridiplantae > Streptophyta > Magnoliopsida > Fabales > Fabaceae > Cicer > Cicer yamashitae. The sequence continues at coordinate 35,725,003 of JBBPBQ010020324.1, read as the reverse complement.
ATGACTTAATGGACCAACTCAGACGGGCAGAGGTGTTTTCTAAGATTGATCTAAAGTCGGGATACCATCAGATTCGAGTGAAAGAAGATGATATATCCAAGACAGCCTTTAGAACGCGATATGGGCACTATGAGTACTTGGTGATGCCCTTCGGGTGACCAATGCACCAGCTATCTTCATGGATTATATGAACAGTATCTTCCGTCCGTTCTTAGACAAGTTTGTGGTGATTTTTATTGATGACATCTTGATCTATTCCAAGAGTCGGGAGGAACATGAGGAACATCTGCGTCAAGTTCTACAAATACTGAAGGAGCAACAACTATATGCCAATCTAGGAAAATGTGAATTTTGGTTGGAAGAAGTGAAGTTCTTGGGACATGTAATTTCTAAGGAAGGGATTGTTGTCGACCCATCCAAGGTAGAAGTCGTGATGGCATGGAAACAACCGCAAATAGTCACAGAGATTAGGAGTTTTCTGGGTTTGGCCGGGTACTATAGGAGATTTATTGAGGGATTTGCCAAGATTGTTGCTCCATTGACACACCTTACGAGGAAGAACTAGATTTATGCTTGGACTGAGGTGTGTGAGAAAAGTTTCCAACTGATAAAAGAGAAGCTAACTACGTCCCCAGTGTTAGTGTTGCCACAACCAGAAGAGCCTTACGAGGTTTATTGTGATGCTTCCTATCAGGGTTTGGGTTGTGTTCTGTTGCAGAACAAACAAGTAGTGGCCTATGCCTCAAGGCAATTGAAGGTGCATGAAAAGAATTATCCCACTCATGACTTAGAGTTAGCTGCAATTATGTTCGCATTGAAAATTTCGAGACACTATTTATATGGGTGTAGTTTTGATGTATTCAGTGCCCATAAGAGTTTGAAATACTTATTTGATCAAAAGGAACTTAACATTAGACAGAGGAGATGGATGGAGTTCATTAAAGATTATGAGTTCACGTTGCATTACCATCCAGGGAAAGCAAATGTGGTGGCTGATGCCCTAAGCAGGAAGCGAGTTCATCTCTCGTTTGTAACAATGAAGGGGTTGGAGTTATTAGAGAAGTTTCTTGACTTGGATCTTTATTTGGATTCTTCATTGGAGAAACTACACTGTGGAATGATCGTTATAAATAGTGAATTGATGAATGAGATTAAAGTTCTCCAAGTTACAGACGTGTCGACTCAAGAGAAAAGGAAGTTGATCGAGGTCGGCAAGGCACCAGAATTCAAGGTGGGCCCGACGATATTTTGAGATGTAATGGACGTGTTTGTATACCCGACAATGCAGAATTGAGGAGGACAATCTTGGATGAGGCCCACAAAAGCAAGCTGAGTATTCACCCTGGTACCACCAAAATGTATAAAGACCTTAAGCTGAAGTTTTGGTGGCCGGGAATGAAGAAACAAGTAGCAGAATATGTGGCTTCGTGTTTGACTTGT
>JBBPBQ010020324.1:35700774-35723086 GCA_037974755.1 Cicer yamashitae | reverse complement strand
TTTGAGATGTAATGGACGTGTTTGTATACCCGACAATGCAGAATTGAGGAGGACAATCTTGGATGAGGCCCACAAAAGCAAGCTGAGTATTCACCCTGGTACCACCAAAATGTATAAAGACCTTAAGCTGAAGTTTTGGTGGCCGGGAATGAAGAAACAAGTAGCAGAATATGTGGCTTCGTGTTTGACTTGTTAGAAAGCTAAGGTAGAGCATCAGAAGCTAGGGGGACTACTAATGCCATTAGATATACCAGTATGGAAATGGGATAGTATATTCATGGATTTCGTGGTAGCATTGCCTAAGACTCAACGGAAGTTTGACTCCATTTGGGTAATTGTCGACAGGCTGACCAAATCTGCCCATTTCATACCCGAGAGGACTACTTATGATGTTACTAAGCTTGCAAAGATCTACATTGCCGAGATTGTCAGACTACATGGGGTGCCGTCCAGCATTGTGTCAGATAGAGATATGAAGTTCATTTCTCGTTTGTGGAGAGCATTACATGAGGCGTTGGGTACTAAGTTGAGATTGAGTTCGGCCTATCACCCTCAAATCGATGGACAAACATAAAGAACTATTCAGACCTTGGAGGATTTACTAAGAGCGTGTGTGTTGGATGAGCGAGGAAGTTGGGATAACATGTTGCCTCTCGTTGAGTTCACTTATTACAACAGCTACCATGCGAGCATTGGGATGGCACCGTACGAATCTCTGTATGGGCGTAAGTGCCAAACCCCCTTGTGTTGGTATCAGGATGGTGAGAACCTAATTGTAGGGCCAAAATTGGTGCAACAGACCATAAATAAGGTATGTCTGATCCAAGAAAGGATGAAGATAGTGCAAAGTAGACAAAAGAGTTATGCCGACCAACGAAGGAAACCGTTGGAGTTTCAAGAAGGTGAACATGTATTTTTGAGAGTGATGCCTACTACTGAGTTAGTAGGGCACTGAAGTCTAAGAAGTTAATCCTAAATTCATTGGCCCGTACCAGATCCTCCGACGTGTGGGTCTCGTAGCTTATCAGATTGCTTTGCCTCCAAATCTGGCCAAACTGCATGACGTGTTCCTTGTGTTGGTATCAGAAAGAACTATTCAGACCTTGGAGGATTTACTAAGAGCGTGTGTGTTGGATGAGCGAGGAAGTTGGGATAACATGTTGCCTCTCGTTGAGTTCACTTATAACAACAGCTACCATGCGAGCATTGGGATGGCACCGTACGAAGCTCTGTATGGGCGTAAGTGCCAAACCCCCTTGTGTTGGTATCAGGATGGTTAGAACCTAATTGTAGGGCCAGAATTGGTGCAACAGACATTAAATAAGGTCCGTCTGATCCAAGAAAGGATGAAGATAGTGTAAAGTAGACAAAAGAGTTATGCCGACAAACGAAGGAAACCGTTGGAGTTTCAAGAGGGTGAACATGTATTTTTGAGAGTGACGCCTGCTACTGGAGTTGGTAGGGCACTAAAGTCTAAGAAGCTAACTCCTAAATTCATTGGCCCATACCAGATCCTCCGACGTGTGGGTCTCGTAGCTTATCAGATTGCTTTGCCTCCAAATTTGGCCAAACTGCACGACGTGTTCCATGTGTCACAACTGAGGAAGTACATCGCTGATCCTTCCCATATTATCGTGCCAGATGATATACAGTTGGAGGAGAACTTTTCGTTTGCAGTTCCACCGCTGAGCATTGCGGATAAGACTACTAAGCACTTACGAGGAAAAGAGATCGCCTTGGTCAAGGTGATTTGGGACCAAACGACTAAAGATGCAACTTGGGAATTAGAGGAAAAGATGAGAGAGCTCCACCCTAACCTTTTCATGTCTAACTAGTTTCGAGGACGAAACTAAATTTAAGGGGGTGAGTATTGTAACATCCTCTAAAATTATTAGTTAAAATAAATTGGATCTATAAATATATATTTTCCAATATTAAATTAGGTGTGGTAATTATTCGCCTTGTTCGACTTATTGAAGTAAAGTTGTTAGTAAGAATTATTTAGTAAATGTATTTTTATCTCTAAGGCAAGAAGAAGTTGGGCTAAGGGTTATGGCTTGGTGTCACACAATCCATCTGTATGAGAAGAAAGTTGGGCTGGAAGTCTGTGCCTTGTTTTTGATGAAGGTTAACTAATAATAATAATAATAATAATAATAATAATAATAATAATAATAATAATAATAATAATAATAATAATAATAATAATAATAATAATAATAATAATAATAATAATAATAATAATAATAATAATAATAATAATAATAATAATAATAATAATAATAATAATAATAATAATAATAATAATATTTTCTCTCTTCTGTTCCTTATTCAGGCCCAACACTATCTACCCAATAATATTCACTTTAAATAGAAAGGAATACTAAAACCCTAGCCACAATCACAAACCCTATTTCACAAACCCTTTACAAACAAGATTCTGTAAAGAATACCAAAATTCTAGCCACCATCACCTACCCTTCTTCGTGCATCAAAGCTTGGAATTTCTTTTCCTTGTGAACAACTTCGTGGGGCTTAGAGATTTGTACTAGGAAGAAAAGCGGCCAAGGTAAGGGCTTTTCCCCACACAAATTATAGTTAGACCGTTGGTTGGATGGCATGAAATTAATAATTGTGATTGCTTGCTTTTGAAAGGAATAATATGTAGACTAATAATTAAAATAATGAAACCCCAATCCTTTGTGTTAAGTTTATTATATAATATATGACTTTTAAGAATAAAGTATGAATTTTGATTTTATATGTGATAAAGTTTTGATTTTATAGTGAATATGAAGTAAATTATGAATTTTATGTTATATGCAATAAAGTTTTAATTGTTATAATGAATATGAAAGAAAGGTTGAATTTGTATGTTATATTTGACCAAGTTTTATGATGATGTGTATGAGTTGGAGTTGAATCTTGTTGTTATATATGTTAACGTGTTAATCTTTATGGTGTGTATGATACCAAATCTTGATTTTTGTGTGTATGTGGGGAAAGTTATGATTTTCATGATTATTTATTTATGGATATGTGATCTTAGTGATATGTGAATAAGATGATGATTTTGAAAAATGATTTGAATGCTTATGACATGATTCTTAGTGGGCTGTGTGGAAATATATCTCTTTGATAATATATCATCATATCATGTCATGGCATATGCATCTTCGTGGAAGTTGCCTTAGTGGTAGGTTTTCCCCATTGGTGTGGGTGATCTGTGTGGAAGTTGCCTTAGTGGCAGGTTCCTCCATTGGTATGGGTGATTTTTCTGTGTGGAAGTTGCCTTAGCGACAGGTTTATATCCGGATCATATAGTTTTAGGAGCATGCATCGTGTATATATTTTTGTTATGCAATTTATTGGTTTGTGTATTTTTTTCTTTTAAATTGGAAGTTTTTACTCTTATATATTTTGTGTTATTCTTCTATATGTTTAACTTTGGTTTGATGTGGATGATGGATAAAACTGACCCTTACAACAACATTTTAGGTACTAATGAGTTCGAGGAGATTCAAGAGTAGTTGATGAGTATTAACGTGCGACAAACGGGGGATAAAAATGGGTTTTCAATACAATTTTGTAATGATAGGATTGTCGCGATACTTCTAAGTTTATTTTTAATCTTTTGTCACCAACTTTTAAAATGCACTAGGATTCTAGAAATACGGAAGTGGGTTCCCTTCCGTTAGGAATTATTGTTTTTCTTATTATAGTCTTGAATAAACATTTTCTTAATAAAATTAAATAAACGTGGTTGTTACTAATTATTTGCATGAATAAATGTTAGGTAGTTAGATAAAAATAAATAAAAAAATTGTCGTAAATCTTTCTAATCAATATGTTTTCAAGTAACGTTTTGGATCAAAAAAATCTGGGGCGTTACAATTGGTATCAGAGCAATAATCCTCGAAAATTTTGGGGTGGGACGATTTTGTATGACGCATGCCTTGATTTATGTGTGATGTTTGACTTGTTATATCCTTAATTTAGGATTCATTATTAATTTTGTTATATATATTTATATAGGGAAAATTAACACGATGCATTGATTACTTGATCTCTTTTAATGCTAATTGATTTTTTTTTCTTTCTCAAAAACAGGAATTTTCTTTCAATTAATTACAATTATGATATGCCTTGAATTCATGATCCTAGATTTGAAATTTTTACTAATTTACTACTCGTGGTTTGATGATGTTATTAATTATGACGATTGAATTTATAATGAATATGAATATTCCTTAATTACTTAATTTTTGTTCTATGAATAAAATTTTTGTAATAAAGACAACGTTTTAAACCTCTAACTTATTTAAAATTTTAGAATCCCCATAATATAAGGGAAGGGTAATACCGTAAAATTTGTATTAGCAGGATTTTGGCTAAGGAAAGACTTGGTTATTAAGTGGTCCGTTGACCCACCTCTCTTCATGGGAACCCCTCTAATGCACGACTTACAGCGTGACCTGAACTTATCATGTAGCCGTAATGATAGGATTGTCGCGATACTTATAAGTTTATTTTTAATCTTTTGTCACCAACTTTTAAAATGCCTTAGGATTCTAGAAATACGGAAGTGGGTTCCCTTCCGTTAGGAATTATTGTTTTTCTTGTTATAGCCTTGAATAAACATTTTTCTTAATAAAATTAAATAAATGTGGTTGTTACTAATTATTTGCATGAATAAATGTTAGGTAGTTAGATAAAAAAAAAATTGTCGTAAATCTTTCTAATCAATATATTTTTAAGCAACGCTTTGGATTAAAAATCTGGGGTGTTATAGTAGGTGTCAAAGATGGTGGTGGCGGTGGTCAGTGGTGATGCGGTGGTCGAAGACGGTGGTGGTCAACGGTGTTGGAGGAGGTGGTAGTTGGAGGTGGGTGGGTGGTGACGATGGAGGTGGTGGCGATGGTCGGAGATGGATGGTCAGTGATGAGACATGGTGGCGGCAGGTGGGTGGTCGGTGATGATGGTCAAAGATGGTGGTGGCGGTGGGTACAGTTGGGTGGCTAGTTGGGTTGGTGGTGGTCAGAGGTGGTGGTGGTCGAAGGTGGGTGGTCAAAGACAGTGGTGGTGGTCGGAGTTGGTGGTTGATGATTATCAGAGTGGTGACTTTATCTATCGATGGTGACATGTTAATTTTAAAACAAAAACAAGAATTATGAAACCTATCTTTTGGATTTTGAGTTTTAAGGAAAAAATGTATTGAAATTAAGTAAAAAAAAAAACTCAACCCCATTTTACTAGAACAGGTTTTAGTTTTGAAATTGACATTCAAAACCAAAAACATGAAACTCACAACCACACTGAATGGGTTATTTCATTTTTTTTATGCACATAAGTGTCAATAAAAATTGGAGTTAATAAGGAAAACACATAAATAGGTAAATAGTTAGTCATACAAAATTCTATCATAATTTTGATAATTATTTTCAATTGAATTCACAAATTCATAGGATGTTAAACCTTTAAATTCTTATAAAATTTATGGATTAACAATTCACAACTCCTTAGAATATTAAGCCTTTAGATTATTGTTCCTCTTAGGATGTTAAGTCCAATGGAAGAATTCATATTTTTAGAGGATGTTAAGCCTTTCAAAAAAAAGAGTGAAATGAAAGTAACTATCATAACAATGACATATGTAGATAATATGCAAATGCATTCAAATGTAGATGACGTAACAATCAAATGCAGATAATGCAACAATCAAATGCAAATGCAAACGATGCAGATTATGCAACAACAGATGTAGATGCACACACAAACAAATAATTAATTGTACTGATATATATTTTTTTTCTCCTACTTTATCATTAAAAAAAAAAGGTGAAATTAAAAGTAATATATAAAGCAAACAAACAAACAGATAAATTAAATAAAAATACCAAGGAAAATCAATACACATAAGCACGTAAAAATGCAAATATAAAGTAAACACACAAGTAGACATCACACATAAATTAAACGACAAATAAATAACACAACACGAAATTATCAACTAAAAAAACACTACTAGAAATTTCGCTTTTATTGACCAATTTGGAGACCAAATTATTTCGGTCACTTTAGAGACTGAATTAGAGACCAAAATATAAAACTGTATAAAGAATCATTTTTTCGTCATTAAATCAGTCGCATATGGTACTTAGAGATTTAAGTTTTAGTGGCTAAAAAATCGGTCTCTATTATTTATATTTCCTTTTTAATTAAAATTGACTGACAAAACTTTTGTCAATGTCTATTTTTATGATTGAAAATTTTTATAGTTCTCCCTCCATTTTTCACTAAAATAAAATTCCATCTCTAATTAAGAAATAAGCAAAAATTCGTTTCAAGAAAAATAAAATCCCCTCTTCATTTTTCACTAAAATAAAATTCCCTCTCTAAACTCTCTAATTTGTGAAACAAACCCTAAACTCTCTAATATGTGAAACAAGAAAATTCATTTCATCCGTTTCATCACCGTTACATCACTGCTTCTCCGTTTCATCACTGTTTCATCACCGCTTCTCCGTTCCGTCACTCATTTCCCTCACAAAATCCAACGTTTCACGCTTTGCTTCGGCAAAACAGAAATACATAGCCACCACCCATAATCGATCAACTCAGTTGATGCACCAAGTAAGGAGCCCCTTTGTCGTCTCTCTGCCACTCGCAAAAACGTCCTCTTTTTCGTATTCTGCTGATTCCAAGGGGAAGTATGATAATGTAATTGTTGATTCCTCAGATCTTGTGCGTGAGTCATTTGAATTCAAAAGGGTTTGTTCAGTATATTCAGTAAATAATGCATATTATTGGAATTAGCATTGAATAGAGCATATGTTATTTTGAAAATGAAAAAAAATAGTGTTTTGAGGAGGGACTATAATTTCTCACCCCTTTAGAAATTGCTTAACTTGACCTGAACTCTTATTTCTCAATCTAATACATTGTTACATATCAGGTTTGTTCTGTACTTGGTGTTTAGCCCTCATTTATGAGAAAATTTCAGTGTTGATTTAGGTTGTTTCGTTGGCTGATATGATTTAGGCTGTTTCACTGCCAACATAGTTATTATAGTGATACCTTTGTAATCTATTTATTCATTTTTTTTAAATATCTACTGCACATAATAAATATAAAATGCATAAATTATGTTAGAAACCTGCAACTAACATTTTTTTCTTAGAGTTTAACTTAGAATTTAATATCTGCAACTAACATTTTTTTCTCACTTTAACAAATTAATTCTATTAACATTTTTCTATCAAAAAATATTTGTTTATTCGTTAAATTTGAATACACTATATCACTATGATAGTAACCAAATCAACACAGGGTAAAGATGAATATTGTGTTGTAATTGATGTACGAAGAAATATTATGCTATTTAACTATGTATAATTAAGTGGTGTATGAATGTAATTATGTCTAATTAAATGGTGTATAAATCTATTTTTTGTAACTGATTTTATAATTCAATTATTTTTTTCTATTGACATTGTAGATATTTGGGAGTACTCTTCATCTATAACTAGGAAATTGTAGTGTGATATAAAACACAGACAAATAATTGTAGAAGGTAAGTTCCTTTAGTTTTCTCGTGAATGTGATAGTTTCATATCTCTTGTATGCCTTACATACCATACACAACCTATAACCTAAAAATAATTTATTTGTTCATTTATTTAATTTAAGTCTTTGGTTTCTTACACAAATGGTTTATTTTATTTTTCTTCTTGGTAGATATTTAATTTTAAAAATTGTTAATTATAATGTATAGGCTTTGCTTAATGATGTTACATAATATGGATATCCTCCAGAAGAGTGGAGTGTTGGTAAGAAAACCATTAATTGTGGACTTTGTGTCAAGGGTGACGATGAAGGAGGTGAAGAAAACTACTATTATGGTATTGTTAAAGAGATTTTGCAAGTTGAATACCTAGGAGAACCAACCAAACAATTAGTTTTATTTAATTGTGAATGGTTTGATGTTGTTGCCAACACTGGCATGAAGGTTCAACACCAATATGGCATTGTGGAGGTTCATCGTCGTAGAAGATATTCAAAATATGATCCTTTAATATTTGCAACAAATGCTATTTAGGTGTATTATGTACCTTACCTAGAAAAATTAAAAGAAAAAGTTGATTGGTGGGTTGCTATTAAAACCAAACCTAGAGGCACAGTCGATGATCGATATACATTAGAAGTTGCATATCAAGATTCAACATCAACCACAACAAATGTAGCCGTTGCTTCAAATGATGAGCTACTTGATCATTTGAGAGATGAAGGGAAAAATGAGGAAGTTGAAATAAATATTGAGGTTGCAAAAGACCGGTAGGAGGAAGAGGATGAGGATGACGACAAGGACACAAACGAATTTGATTCAGAAAATGATTTTGAAAACCACTATAAGTTTCATAATGATGATAACGATAATGATGATTATAGAGATAGTGATTATTAAATTTTAATATTTTTCATTTTGTGGAGGTGATGAATTTATTACTATACTTTATTGTTGTTTTTATGCTATAAACATTTTTAATTGTATTTTTTTTTATTAATTGTAGATGGAAGATAAAGATAGAGGAAAAGAAAAAGCTCTCAAGACTCGTCAATTAAAACAACATTCCAAACGTTCAAATAAAAATCCTCCTTTTGTACAACCTTCTACATTATCTCATACTACTACTCAATCACCTAGGACATCTCATGTTGCACCTCCTCTAGTGACATCTCATGTTGCATATCCACCTAGTACATCTCATGTTGCATATCCACCTAGTACATCTCATGTTGCACATCCTCGTAGACATCTCATGTTGCACCTCGTCATAGTTCATCTCATGTTGCACCTTCTTCTAGTTCTCATGGTGCACCTTCTATGACGTCTAATGTTGCACTTCCTCATAGTTCTCTTCCCTCAAGTACATCTAGGACATTTGCTACTACCTCATCACCTAGGACATCTCATGTTACACCTCTACCTAGGACATCCCATGTGACACCTCCACCTTCGATACGAGGGGTAGAATCACCATCTAATTCACAACCAACTCATTCTAAAGGAGAGCATAGCCCAAGATCCAATGAAACTGTCATTGCATCTGAGACACAAAGCAATGGTGCAAGCGAACTTTATACCTTGATGGACAAGCGTAAATATATACATATATTTTTAGTTATTTAAGTATATTATATAAACTTCATAACTACTAATATGTATTGTTTGTAGATTTTTGTCTTTGCATCCTACGGCTAATGGGATTGGAGATATCATCAAGAGTAATTTTAGTAAGCCATGACCCTCATGGAAAAAAATACACATTAATACAAGATACTTGTGGTTTGAAGAGTTTAAGGTATATTGTTTCAAGGGCACCTTTAATAAGTTGAAAACTAGAACAACAATGTGTTCTTTATTCTCTCCTTTATATTTTAACTAATAATGTCTTATGTCTTTATAAAATATTACCACATGCTAACCTACTGATTGTTTATATATACACAGAATAGATTTAATTTTTGTCCACTAGATGATGTGTGAGCTAGAAAGAACTTTGAAATACGAGGTGCAACAGTAATGAAAAATAATCTAAACAAGGTTCGTAGCTCAATGAACAAACCGAGGTGGATTGGTCAGGATGTTTGGAATTCCTTATGTGATTATTGGGGAACTCAAGGATTCAAAAAGAAGAGCATACAAGCAAAAACAAACCAAGCATCTAATTGTGGAGGTTTTGGAGGGTCCCTTCACACCTGTGGCTCTATCACCACATCCCAACATAGAGTTAATTTGGTTAAATTTTCTATCTTTTTCTATATTTTAACTTTTATATATGATATAATATGTAATTGTAATGTTTGTGCTTTGCTGTGTGTAACTTCTATTAATTTTTAAAGAATTGCAAGCACTAATCAAATTGGAAACAATGTGTGTGTAGTTCAATGTTTGTGTTGTTTAACTTTTACACAATATAATTTTGTTGTGTAAATTTCAATTTTATTTTGCAAATTAATTCTTGTATTTTGTTTTGTAAATTTCATTTCTATTGTGCAAATTAATATTACATGTTTACAAGTTTTTAATATTGAGTTTTTATTATGTTGTTAGATGGAATTGAATGGCATCCCTCCTAGTCCTTCAAATTTGTTTCTCCACACACACAAACATGCAAGGATAAAACTTGGTGTTGATAAAAGATTGGAATATGTTCACGTAAGAGCTTTCAACTTTAAAGTGTATATTATTTTTTTTTTTAATGTTGGTTTTATTCTATTTTAGTGTGTTTTAAAATATTAATTAGCTTTATATTTATGTTGATAGGACAAATTTAAACGTAGGTTGATAGAATTTACCAAAGAAACAACTTTACAAGGAACTCCCCCACCAAATGAATTAGATGTGTGGTTGTAGGAATAAAAAGAGGACGAGTATATGGTATCGGAATGGAATCTACTGTATTATTAGGGAGACCATATTATCGTGGGAGATGTTCTTCATCAACAGAGTGGGTACAAAGACATGAATTTGAAGAAATGAGAAATGAAAGAGATCAACTTTGAAAGGAATTGGCTAATACAAATAGAGCAGTTGAGCACAACAACCACTTGATAAAACAACTGATGAATAACTTGAACTTTAAACCTATGCCATATACTAGATATCAAATTCATGAAGATGAGATTGGTCATAATGATGATGAGATTGGTGATCATGATGCTGGTGATTTTGATGACGAGATTAGTGATAATGATGCTCGTGATCATGATGATGAAGAGTTAGATGGATAGTGATAAGTTAATCCGAAGAACCAATATGTTGCAATTTGTTATGACTAAATATATTATATTTTAAACTAAAATTTTATCTGTATTATTTTGAGTACTTAGAAATATTACTTAGATATATTATATCATTTAGTTATATACGTTGATATGATTAATGTTTTTAAATGATTTTGGTGTATGAATTTTTTAGATATTGAAATCAAATTAAAAAATTGTTTTTATTGTTCTTTTAGACATTAAAGTAATGGATTTTAAAAAAAAAATCGATAACATTTAGAGACGGAATTGGTGACCAAATATTTAATAAAAATAACAATTTAGGTCAGAAATTTCGTCTCTAAATCAGTCGCTAACGACATAGCAAATTAATTCAAAGTGGTTGCTAAATCAGTCTCAAACTTTAGTCACTAATTCAGTCTCCAAAATCGATCACAAAATTCAGTCACAAAATCCGTCACATAATTCGGTCACTAAATTCGGTCGCTGATTTGGTTACAACAGCTAGCGACTAGCAGTTTAATAACGAAATTTAAAAGGTCTCTAATTCAGTCGCTACAAGCCACATGGACTGATTTTAAAACAATAGCGACCGATTTATTGGTCACTAAAGTCAAAAATTCTATAGTGAAAATAAAGTATGAAGTAGAAATAAGCAAAAAGATAAAATAATTAATTTTAAGAAAAGGATTACAATTACTAATGGAAAGATAAACAAAATCCTAAAAAGAAATCTAGAATCTTCTAAGAACGTCTCTTAAGAGTTCTGTAGCTTTTTCCATTTGATTGGTGATAAAATCCAGCTTGTGATGAACTTCTTGCAAAACTATGTGAGCTTCAATTTTTCAAGAAGAATGTCGTTTACCATTGAAACAACTATAGATGGTGGAATTTGTTGCTTCTCAGTAGACGACGGTGACTTCCTTTTCCTAGCAGACGAAGAGTCGTCATCCATAGTAGAAGAGTTTGAAATAAGTAGAAAACAACAAAAATATTTGTGAGATAAATGAAAAATATCAAGTAATAAACAAAACATTCAAAAGGTGAGAGGAAAACATGTACATATAACATGACAATCTTTTATGACACACCAAACTTATTTAAAAGACTCGAGACAATGAGTGAAAGAAGATGAAGAATTGTGGATGGAGAAATGAGAGAAATAAATATTTTTTTAAAAATATTTAAATGAGTTAAAGTACGATAGAAAAAAGAGAAATTTATTTAAAAAAACAACTTTAAATAAAAATAGAGAGGCTGATAAACTAAGAAACAGAGAAAAGAAAATAAACTAAATATTACAATATAGTAATCAAAATTTAAGAAAATAGAATGAAAACAAATTTTAGACAATTAGCAATTTTTAGATAAATATAACTTTTTCTATTTTTCAAGTTTCAGTAACTTTAAAAAATTGAAGTTTATGATTTTCAATAAGAGGATATCATAGAAATCAGAGGAATAAACGTAAAGAGAATAAAGCAAATAATAAAGGTAAAACAAATATAAATTATAAATGAAATCAGATGCAAAACGATAACTAATGGTAAAAAGGAAAATAGAGGCAAGAAAACATTAGTATTCATATTACCATTATAACATATTCAAATTACATTATAATTATAATACTTATTACAAAAAGGTTAAATATAAAAATGAGTTAAAAATAAAATGGTAATGGTTTTCTAGAGCTTTGTAAACTTGATTCACTTATTAAATTACATATTAGGTTTACATAACCAACTAAATCTCTATGTTGACACTCTTATTAGTGAGGATTTTCACTGTTTGAACTTTCATCCGATAGTGAGATGAAGAAGTTTTCCTATCCAAGAACCTACCTTATGACTTGTTAGACAAAACTAAAGAAAAAGAGATATTGCAACTTCTCTTTTTCTCTAATTGTTATTGACTTGTCTAATGGACCTTTCACTAAATATTGAAATGGAGATATAATCTTCCAAAAATACAAATCTCTAATAAAATTGTAAGTGCTCCAACTCTTCTCCTTCATTATTCTTGGACTACTCTCCATTACAAGAGATTCAAAACAAAATGAGACACAAGCCTCTCAATGATTTTTCTCGCTACAACCTTGTGTTCAAGATTTTTAGTAGGATAGAGAGACACTTGCATCAAAGATTTACACACGTGTGAACCTTTAAACGCATTTTATGAACCATCTTGCATAATTCATCTTGTTTACCGTAGTTCACATATGCAACGAATTTAAGATTTATGAACTCTTCAACATTGAAGATGAGTAGTTCATTTTTTATGAAGATCTTAAAGCCTTTATGAGAGTACAGTATAAGAAGAAGATCATTTAGGAAGATGAAGACTCAATAAAGGGTACCATATTGAACTAGTTTTTCTTATGGGGCTTTAGGTTGAAAACTTTTGGATGTAAAGAGATTGAGGTGATGAGATAAGAATGGTTTTGAAAAACACTTGAGAAAACAGGAGTTTAAATAAGAAACGAACAGGTAGAAACCAAAACTTTGGTTTTAGTGAAGGGTAAATGTTTTACCATCCAACACCTAACGATGTAAATAAGTATTGACTACTAATTCACCGTAAACTACATTTTCAAAGATATATAACCGACTAGATTAGAGATTTCAATGAATATAAAGAGGGGATTTCTTAAATTGCATTGGAAGATTGCAATTTGAGATAAAGTATACTAAAAACAAATACCAAAAATAAATAGGCGATAAGATCGAGGACATGAAATCTCTATACAAGACAGAGGATCTATACCACCACTACTAAAGCTACAAGCAAACTATTAAAGCAAATACATGAAAAAAGAAAAATTTATATGTACCCAGATAAGGTTAAAACATAAGAAACATATAAAATGAATAAGACTATTTCCTAGAAAATCAAAAGCATTAGATATGATAGAAAAGCATAAACATATAAGACAAAATAAACAAGTATTTAGGAATTTAACCAGATGACAGACAAGAATGATTTATAAATTTTGTCCTTACTCTTGTCTTATAAGAGTTTTCCAATTACTCTTTTAGATGATCTTCTAACCAGATGCAGAATTAGCTTGGTTATGATCTTTCTTTCTTCTAACACATTAATCAACAAATGCAGTCCTTTGCATTTAAGCTTCGACTTCATAGCAATAATTCTCAAATGATTTATGCACACTATGTATCATATGAAAATATATTCTCTTGATCACATAGATGAATAACTTCGGACTTTTCAATTAGATGATTGCCAAAGGTGTGTATCATCCAAACATTTTCTTTGATGAAAGACTTCAACCTTTTACCATTCAACCTTCAGAGTTTAACCTTAAATTGTGGGGTTGAATTACTGATCACTTCTTCTAGTAAACTACAAGCACATTCAAACACACAACATAGATCATTGAAGTTTTAATAAACTTCTCCCTATTTGGTTAGTGTCGACATTGTTGAAATGAAACATAATGTTTCCATTATTTTGCACTAACAATTTTGTTGCATCGACTAATACTTCTTCTCATCATCAGGTAAATTTTAGTATTTTCATTGAAAAGTTTCAACGGACATAAACAAAAATTTGATAAAGATTTATCACAAATACTTTAATACAATTTTCAAAAACATTTATGTAGATCATTGATTCTCAATTGAGTTTTCTAGCTGCATTGTAGACATCTAATCACATTATGAAATATTTTTTTAGATAATCTTATCTAAGATGATATCTCACATTTAGATTTAGATTCAATTTTTTTTTACTCTATTCAATGAACACAGTTAAAATCCTTTTCCATTTTGGTTCTTCTTTGTTAACATTCAGTTATCTCAATATAGAGATTTCATTCTACTACTCAAAATATCATTGAAGAGTGATTGCTTAGACATAAACAATATGGTTGTAACATAAATAATCAAGTTTGAAAATTTTTAACTACAAGATTGATTGCCAAGAAAACTTCAAAATACTCTTGTTAAGAGATGAAATTGTCATTTGAGAAATAGATTATCTGCTAATGCATTTTATCTATTATTAGATAGCAATTTCAATCTACAACAACCATAGTTTTTGTCAATCCATGATTTTTAAAGAAATAAAAATTTGAATTTCAAAAATAGATTTAAAGTAGGATTGAAGAAAAAAATACAGTAAGTCAAACCATTTAATTGATATTCCTAGTAGTAAAGAATCTTTCCTCTTACATAGTAAAGTGTTCAATCAAAAAGATTGAGCTCTAATACCAACTGAAGGTGCTGGAAAATGCAAGAAAATGGGAGGGGTTTGAATTGTGTTGACTATTTTTGAAAATCAAATTCGATTTCTAAACAGAAAGATGTGTTCTTTATTAAAATATTGAACTTACGATTGTAAATCATTTTTTAGTAAAATAAAGTTGAATCATAATGAACTTACATCAAATAACATAGTTGAGAAAGAGAAGAAACACAAGCATTTTTATACAAGTTCACAAAAACTGTTGGTACATCTAGTCGTCCCTTTAATGAGAGATTTTACCTCAGTACAGTCGAATACTTAACCTACTATTAAATCAATAGCATGCAAGTATTATTTGTTCTACCTCTTCAAGTTACAAATATTATTTTATCTGTCTCTCCAGGCTCCGAGTATTCTTTTCTCCATCTCTCCAGATTATAAATATTCTTTCACCTCTTCAGATACCTCTTTTTGAACATTTAATAATATTATCCGATAGTATGGTTCTCCTACGCCTTGAGAAATGTAAGTTAAGCTGTGACACCATAAACCCCAAAATAATATATAATAATTTATAATAGAATTTTTAACTTTAATTCGCAGTGGATAAAGCAAATATGTTTTCAAAGGAATAAAAAATTTTATAATTAATTTGAGATATCACATTCCTCAAAACATAAAATGAACACTTTCAACTTTTTCCTCCTATAAAATAGTGCAATCTCCATAAACTTTGATTTAACTATAATTTCTTAATTTAATTCCAAAAATTTACTAGTTATAAGGTTTCATACAAAAAGTTGTTTCTAATTAAACAAATAAAAATACAACTTATGACTCTCATTCCCGGTATCACTTATCAGAGCGGGACTTCTCCCAAACTTGAACTTCAAGACTCATTAACTTGTAATAACTGCGATTTCGCAAACGCAGGGTCAAGCCATTCAAACACAAACAACGAAGGAGATGAGTTTTGAAATCATGTTGATAGTATAATATAAGTATGAAGAACACGCAAACAATCATAATAGACCGTATCATAACCACATTACAATACATCAAAATATTCAAGCAAATAGTACCATATTATAACATTTAAATCACTCAAGTAAAATAATTATCTCATTATAATATGCATCAAATCATCTAAGAAAAACTATTATTACTTTTGAAACCCATCAATCACAAGAAAATGCAATGCTATGCATGAGCTTAGACTCTACTTCACAATGTGGTACCATTCTAACTCTGAAAGTACTTGGTTAGGAGGCCTGATACTATGCCACCATCCCGGTGGACGGACAATTCAAATTGGCCCTGTCCTCATAGATCCCCTCAACTCAACCCGAGACACATATACGCGATAGTCGAGGTAAACGTGTGTTGCATGGTAGCTCCCGACATTTGGAGTGCTACCTCCAAGTCACCTAGGAATTCCCCACCCGAATACCTCCAAGGTCTAACAATCATGTCTTAAGGCTCAACAGTAGACCGCCACGATCAGGCTCAATTCAGTTGTACTTCCCCGGAATCACTAGGCTTGTCAGGCCCTACCTATATAATGACAAAATAATCTCCACTTCACAAATTCTCAATATTTATTTTCTCCCCTCGTTGGCCTATGATACTCCATTAAGACCGTCATCTCAAACACAAATTGGAATCACAAATTATTTCATCAGGGGTTACTTCAATACTTTCATCACAAATTTAGAACATCACTATTATAAATCACACATCATCATCATTACATTAACTCATCACAAATTTAGAGCATCACTACCGTCAATAGTACCTCATCACATAAACTTATCACAAATTTATAAAATCACAATTATTATTCATACATCATCATCATCACATTTATCACAAGACATCCATCTTTTATTATCAGATCACATAAACTCATCTAATCAAACATATACATAAAATTAATTCGACACTCAATATCAAAATAACATCAAATACCAAACATTTAAAGAAATTAAATCAATCAACACCTTACAAATATTTCTATTCTATATTTTAATCTCACAATTTCCATATTTGCACATTAATTAATTTATCCCTCAAAGGGCTATTGTCGTACGTAGCGAGCCCCGGATGAATTGTTGGGAAATACGGTTTTCCCGTTCATCTTACAATATATTATACTCATGAATTCAAACACTCTTTCACCCCTTACCTTATTTCGACGCTTTCACACACGAATATTATTCCATGAGCAAACAGCCTTTGTTCTTTGAGTCTTTGTCCTTCAATTGATCTAACTCGACAGTTTTATGGGTAAACGTCAAAAATAAATTATGCGAAGACACTCTAAAAATCAATTTCGAAATTCGGTTAAGGAAACTTACCATAAATCAGAAAACCAATAAGTGGATAATATAGCCACTTTTCATACGATCGTTTTGGTGTTGGTTTCACTCGAATCGGACTTACGGTGAAGAAGAACGGTACAAAATGATGAATTTTATAAACGGAGAAGTCGGGTATTTTAGAGAGAAATTGGGATGGTTAAAAATCTGGGAAAATGTGTTTAATTGAATAGCTAAATGAGTAAAGCAACATACTGAAATTTGAGCGAAAACAGAAAAAATTTCTTGGGATAGTTATCGATCACCGGTGCCAATTTTCTTACTTTTTCATGCTAGTGCGGCTAGGACTATGTTGTTCCTATTACCTCCCGCTCCTCCCTCTTTCGGTAGGTTTACTTCTTTTTTTTATAATTTTTTTTTATAATTATTTAATTAGATTTTACTCTTGTATATGAGCCTAATCTTTTAAAATACATTAATAACCAAAACTCTCATATTTAAAATACTCACCATAATGATACTTATTTGTCCAAATATTCACATTAAAATACTACTATCATTAGAGAATATAAATAAGTATAAAATCAACACTTTATATTAATTGCTAAAAATAAAGTATATAAAAATAAAGAAAATCAAACACAATATTACCACTATCCCAAGATAATAATTTATAAAATAAATAATTAAAATAAAATATATTTAGAATTAATTAAATATAATTAAGTGCACATTTAATATTAGTCAAACGCATAAAAAAAATTACATTAATTGGCTACGCGTATAAACACGTAAAATCGCATAAAATCTTATTCTTCAAAATATCACACTAAAATACTATTACTTTAAAAAAAAATATAAAGTAATAAAATAAAATATTTACTATTTATATCGCTCATTTAATATAATATGTATCAAACTAACACATAATAGAAAACATCCGTATAACAAAAATTAATTACTAAGTTTATCAACATATATTCTAAAATAATTTTAACATCAAATTAATTATTTAAAATCCTATTTAATTAACAAAATAGTTTATTATAAAATTTAGAGTGTTACATAAACTACCAATACTCTTATCTTTTTTTTCGTGGATGCCTCTATTTTTTGGTCATACACAAAGCTGCTTGAGAATTCAATATATGTTAGATATTTGCTTTCAAAGTATTTTATTTTTTATCCAATTCAAACCGTGCAAGAAACATTGTATCAAGTTCAGTTGTGGTGTACAACGTGAAGGGAAATCAAAATTCCTCTTATAGCTCATTTTTCTCTCTCTCTATTTTGGGGAATTTAGAGACGAACGAAGGAGAATGAATCAAAACAACTTAAAAACCATTTAAAATATCTCTTTTTTCCTTAAACTAAACACAAAACAATTAAAAATTTATTCCCTCCTCTATTTTGAACCAAACATATATTCACTTCTCCTTCCTTTTAAAAGCCCTCTCCTCTCCTCCCCTCCCATTGAACCAAATAAACTCTTAAAAATTTGAGTTATTACAACCCAAGTAATCTTTGAATTAATGTAATGGTTTATTATTATAATTTTAGGCCATTAAATCCTCTTTAAGTAGATACCCACTTTCCATTACTCCCGGAGATGCACATATTTGCTAATGTGTTCCCTTGATGTTCCACCAATTGTGACATTCATCTTGCTCAGCTCCATTCCACCATCTATGATGAGGTTCATGCTTTGATTCACTTGGAAATGCTCTTGGTTCTTTAAGTAACAAAGTGATGATCAAACTCTAATCTTTACTACCAGCTCCATGAATCACGGATTTTAGAATGAGATGGTGATTTACAATATAAAAATTGTGACATCAGCATTTGGGTGACATCACGCTTTTAGGATTTTGTTTGAATTTTGACTTCAAATTTTAGCTCCTATTTATAATTTTATGATCTTAATATTCATTACGTACTCTATTTATAAAATAGACTTGTTAATTAATTAATAATTTATAGTCTTTGATAACCGGATGTTACACAATGACTTTTCCAATTTAAATTGCACACACTATTCACATAATTTTTCGACGGTGTTTGAGACAATTGTTTTATAGTTAAGCCTTGTACATTATCTTATAAAAA
The DNA here is from genome assembly GCA_037974755.1 of Cicer yamashitae. Lineage (NCBI taxonomy): Eukaryota > Viridiplantae > Streptophyta > Magnoliopsida > Fabales > Fabaceae > Cicer > Cicer yamashitae. The sequence continues at coordinate 35,703,671 of JBBPBQ010020324.1, read as the reverse complement.
AATTAAATGTTTTGTTAAATGAGAAAATACATTACAACACTTCAAGTGAAAAAAAGAATTGGTGCTCCTATATAAATATAGGGCCTTGAGATCGTTCATCCCGCACATGTTAAGGCCAACATTCCATATACATTATCTTCGATCATTTTGAATGTAGAGTTATGATGACAATTATAGAATACAAATCTATTGTTTAAGAGTGGATGACATGATATAGTATCGACTGCATGTATGAAACTCCTTAAATGCTGTTAAGCTAAAATATATATTTTTCCTTTCATATTTTTGAAGTTCAATTGAGGTCCGTCTTGATATTTAATATAGATCAATATTCAAATTGCAAGATTAAATTTAAAACCAGTTATAAAAGTTAGCATCATTGAGTGAGAGTAGTCCATGCGTCATCGTTAAGACACTGTTTGGTAATACCAATAAGTTAGCTTATAGCTTATTAAACTAACTTATAAGCAGTTGGATTAGATGAGATGTGTTTGGTAAACAAATTTTTCTCACAAACTTATAACTTATTTTGAGACGCTATTTCAAGTAGCGTTTTAGTTAGCTTAACTTTTTACACATTTTTCTATTTATAACCTCATTAATTTATTTTTATTATTTTTCTATATGTAAAACGTAACCGTCCCACAAACTTACTATTAAACATCTATTTTTAGTATCTTTTTTCTGGGTGCTATTATTTATGTTATTTGTGAGAGTGGTATTACTTCTACCTAACAAGCCCATTCTTTCAATCTTTGCCAAAAAAATTCACAGCAAAAAATTTAACTTCATGCATGACAAGAATCTCTATCACATAACACAAAATTGACAAAGGCATGTATGAATAGAGCTGTAATCAATTTCTTTAATTTCTTGTCAAAATAACTCAAAAAATCTTTCATATTATTCATCTAACAATAAATTCATAAAGTTCCAAATTGTAAACCGTAAATGATTTGTTTTTTACTATTACTATTTATACACACAAAGTTTGCTAAACTTTTGAATAACTTTTCAAATTTATGTTTATATTGTAATTAAAAAAAGTAAATGGTGTTGGATACTGACATGACACCGATCTTATTTACATTCAATTAATTTATTTTCTCAACTTATTATCAGTGTCGACGTATCAGTGTTGTGTCTGATATATGTGTCAATATTCGTGCTTCATACAATAGAATTCCTTATATAAAGAATGATGTTTGAATTGTAGAAATGAAAATATGGAGAATAAGAAAACATAAAGAAATAAAGTAAAGTAAGAAAATATATTGAGTACAAAAAAAAAAATAGATTGAGTAAAATAATACGCATAAGATTGGATAAAAATGTCACATTTTTTATTATTTTAAATTAAATAATTATGTCATTTTATATTATTAAAAACTAAATTTATCAAATACTTTAATTTCAATTAAGTAGCTTTTTAGATATAAATCATCAGTTATTAGCTAGTTTTTCAGCTATTAATCAGCTTTTCCGCTGTCAGCTAGCTTATAACTTAATTTTACCAAATGGAACTTAAATATCACATAATATTGAATTCTAATTAAAACTAGTTTCACCGAAATTGAACTAAAGTAAAAAAAAAAGTTTAAATTAATGACTGAATTTATTATAAAGACGAGTATAATGAAATTAATCTTAATCTCAAATTTTGACGTATCCGACCAACACGATTAACGTCAAAATTAAAAATATTTTCATATTACTATCGCTAATTTTACATTTTCACGAGTATCCTTATTGGTTCAAAAGGAATATGAAAAATTAAATGACATGATAAAATAATTAGAAGCACAGTAAACTTACTATATAAATTTAACCAGAATATAAATATTTCATTTTCATAAAGATCAACCTGGCCATGTGGCATGTGCCCTTTAATTTTCTTATAATTAAAACTATAGAGAGAATATAAGAAACTAACAAGAGAATATAAGAAACTAGCATATGGGATGTTTTGACGTTTCCATCAATTGTATATTTTACCTATTTTTGTTTTTCAAATGACATCATCACAATATTCCCAACAAATAAGCATTGTGATACACTTTCTGAAGACATAGAATCTTGACCTTAGCTCTCTTACCGTTCTACTGCATCTCTGTCGGAAGCACTTACACGGGCCACACACATGGACTTCTTTGTTCTTCATCTCACTGCCTTCTTGTATATGTTTAGCTAAATAATTTGTCAAACAAAAAGCTGAATAATTTGTAGAATTGAAAAGAAAAAAGAGACTATATAAGAAAAGAAAGGGAGTCATGTTTAGAAGAATAAGTTGTTGGAGAAGTTGAGATTCCATGTAATTTGGTGATTGTGGTCAAGAAAAGTCTCTTTGTGGACTGTGGTGATATGTAACTGTATGTGACTAACGATATTTTGTGTTACCGTGCATCTATATATATATATATATATATATATGTTTAAATATATTTTTAATCACTACTAATATATTATTTTTTTCATTTTATCAATGTAATATTTCTTAATCTTCATAAATATAATTTTGCTTATTTAGTTATGGATATTTTGTTTTTAATTCATGAAAAAAAAATTATATTGAAATTGACCTGAATAATACAATGTGTATTTGGTTTTAGTCGTTTTAGATATGGGCTAAGATAAATATTTAGATAGATTAAAAATAAAAATGACATATTTACTAAGATTAAAGAAAACATATTAGTAATCAAAATAAAAATTGTATATTTAATGGACTTAAAAATAAATAAATTACGAGAAATAAAAAAAAATTGTAATTACTAAAAACATATTTGAATCTACATATTAAAAAAATAATTGAAATATATTTGTAATTTCTAAATGTGATCGTGATATTAAAAATGGTAACTATTACACCGTAAATTACTATGATCATTCAATCATCA
>JBBPBQ010020324.1:35644235-35690996 GCA_037974755.1 Cicer yamashitae | reverse complement strand
CTTTTAACATGGCTAAATTACAGTTTTGGTTTTTTTTTTTATTAATTCACAAAATTGATCCTCTATTTTAAAATTCAATAGTTTTGGTCCCCTTGAAGTTTTTAACTAAAAAAACAATTATGTGACATATTTTAAATAAGATGACATATAATCTCATGATGTAAAACCATCTAAATGTATTAGTTAATTTACATTATTAATTAAATTTCAAAAATGAATAATTTTAGATATTAAAACTAGTGTTTTTATAGAATTTTATTGCAATGTCATGTGTAATAATCAATTAAAATCATGGTATAAAAGCCACATTAGTTAAAATATGTCACATCACAATTTTTTAATTAAAAAAATCCAAGATCCAAAAATTTGAAAACTAAAAAGTTCAAACAAATTGCTAACATTCTTCCTCTTTTTCACCACTTTCATCAACCTAAACAAATTAAAACTTTAAAAATTCAAAGTTTCAAAAAAATTCATAGAAATCACATACCCAATTCCTTTATTCAAAGACAAACAAAAATAAAAAAACCAGCTCCGAAGAAATGAAAACAACATCATTACAATTCATTAACAACATCCACTACGCGAAAAAACGCATATTACAGCACTTTTTTTAAGCCATTTACAGCGCTTTTTCAAAAAAAAAACGTTGTAGTTACCAGCGCTGTAAAAAGATACAACAGTGCTTTTGTTTAAAAAAATTAACTCAGTTCAAATTACATGGATTAAAAAATTAAACACATTAAGATGCCCTTCTTCTTTTCTTGGTGGGATTCACATTTGTTTGTCCATTAATGATACGAAACGATGGATTAATCCAAATTCCCTCATCATGATCATCTCTAAGATATAAACCATCATCAGTTGAACCAATTTCATGTGGTTGTGATGTTGCAAAGAAAAGATCATTACCAACATCTTCATCATTATTGTTATCATCACTTATTTTATTGGTCGATAGGACAACGGACCATTTATCATCAGCAGGATCAGTGACATAAAACACTTGTTGAGCTTGCGACGCTAAAATAAAAGGCTCATCTTTGTATCCCACCCTATTAAAATCGACAAGCAAGAACCCTGACTCATCAATCCGAACGCCATTATTATTATCGACCCACTTGCAACCAAATATGGGAACACGAAACATTGTGTAGTCTAGCTCCCATATGCGCTCGATAATCCCAAAATATGATAGATTTGCATATATTGGGTTCTTGTCTTTTGCACTTGAGATATGCATCGCTTCAGCTACGAGAGTGACTCCGCTATTTTGCATAGTTGTTTGATCATCTTGTTCTTTGGTATAAAATGTGTAGCCGTTAATTACATAACCTGTGTAAGAAAAGACATGTAAACTCGGACCATTTGCTAGTCACCTCAATCTCTGTGAAATTGATCCGGGGTCTACATCAAACTTTGACTTTATGTGATTTTTTAACCATGTTATCAAACTTCGGTTGTGCTCTCGAGTTATCCAATTTTGATTCCTATTCATGTTCAAACTAGATAATTGATCCATGTGTATTATAACATACGGCTGAACCTCATCATCATTGTGCAGAACATACAATTGTGCCTGCTCCCATTCTGTCCTTGATATAGTCATTAGTCTCTTTCCAATTATCCCTTCTCCTGATAATCTTCCCGAATGACGAGACATGGGAAGCCCTATGGATTCAACATTTGACAGATATTCAGTACAAAATTCAGCAGCTTCTTCAACAATGTACCGTTCAGCAATACAACCTTCTGGTCGACTTCTACTTTTTACGTACCCTTTTAATATTTTCATATATCGTTCTATCGGGTACATCCATCTCATATAAGCTGGCCCACAAAGTTGTGTCTCCTTAACAAGATGAACAGTAAGGTGAACCATTATATCAAAAAACGAGGGCGGGAAGTACATTTCAAGCTCACACAAAGTAACAACAATTTCCCTCTGCAATCTCGGTAATTTCTGAGGATCGATCACTTTACTACAAATTTCCCTGAAGAAGAAACATAATTTAGTTATGGCTCGGCGAACTTTTTCAGGTAAAATTGAACGTATACCTATTGCTAGCAAAGGCTCCATTAGAATGTGAGCATCATAGGTCTTCAAACCTTTTAACTTGAGGTCTTTCATACAAACTAAAGTTTTAATGTTTGAAGAGTATCCTTCTGGAACTTTAACTTCATGTAGAAATTTACACAAAACAATTTTTTCCTTTCTAGATAGAGTATGAGCGGCTGGAGGTAGATATGTGCGATTTCCTTTCTTTACGGGACCCAATTCATTTCTTATCCACATATCGACCAAGTCCAATCTTGCATTGATGCCATCCTTAGACTTTCCTGGTACATTGAGTAATGTACCAATAACACTGTCAAATACATTTTTCTCAATATGCATCACATCGAGAAAATGTCTTACATACAATGACTTCCAATATGGCAATTCAAAGAAAATTGACTTTTTCTTCCACCCAGTTTTGACCAGCTCTCCTGCAAAAGGTTTGCCAAATTTATTGGTCAAACCTTGTACTTTCTCAAGTATTTGATATCTAGTAGATGCTACAGGAGCTCTATCTTCCTCTGATTTTCCATTGAATGCATTTCTCCACCCACGATACTGATGACTATAAGGTAAAAATCTACGATGTCCAAGAAATACATTCTTCTTACAATGTTTCAACCGCATCCAATTTGTACTCTCTTCACATATAGGACATGCACACTGACCTTTAATGCTATATCCTGATAAATTACCATATGCTGGAAAATTATTAATTGTGCCGAACAACATAGCCCTCAAATTGAAACATTCTTTCTTATACCCGTCATAGACTTCTACACCTGTCTCCCACATAATTTTTAAATCTTCAATTAAAGGAGCCAAGTATACGTCGATATCATTCCCCAGTTGTTTGGGTCCAGAAATTAACAGAGACAACATCATAAACTTACGCTTCATACATAACCATGGAGGTAGATTATAAATCAACTAAATCACAGGCCACGTGCTGTGCAGATGCTTTGAAGGCCATGTGGATTCATTCGATCAGTAGAAAGTGCAAGGCATAGATTTCTCGACTCTATCCCAAATTCAGGATACTCGTGATCAATTTTTGCCCATTGCGGAGAATCTGCAGGGTGTCGAAACTTTCCATCTCTAATTCTTTCATCTGCATGCCATGTCAAGTGTTTTGAATCTTCTTCACTGCGATACATGCGCCTTAATCTTGGTATTATTGGAAAATACCACACGAATTTTGCTGGAGTAGATTCTTTCTTCTTATATCGAGAGACATTGCATTTCGGACACGCTTTTAGTAATTCATATTCATTTCGAAATAAAATGCAATCATTAGGACACGCATGAATCCTTTCATAACTCATACCAATAGAGCACAAAATTCGTTTAGCCTCGTAGGTTCTACTGGGAAGTTCATTATCATCTGGCAACATATCTTTTAAGAGTGTTAGTAATTTTGTGAAGCTTTTATCAGACCATCCATTACTCGCTTTTAAGTTATACAACTTTAGTATCGCCGAAAGTCTTGTGAATTTAGTACAACCATTATATAATGGTTTCTCTGCATCACTCAACAAGCTCTCAAACATTTTAGGACAATCACGAAGATCTTGTTCAACTGCTTTTGCAATCTCCTCAACTCGGTCCGGCTCATATGTATCTGTGTCGAAATCAGTTGAAACATATGTATCTGTGCGAGTGTTTCCATTGATTTTCTCACCATGTCTTATCCAACATGTATAGCTTTGATCAATTCCATACCATACTAAATGTCCTTCCAATTCATCTGCTCTAATGCGTTTTCCAAAACAACATTTTAAACAAGGACAAACGACTCTATTTGGATCTTTTGCATTCATCACTGCAAACTCAATAAACTCCTTCACTCCATTTTCATACTCTTTTGTCAATCGATTGGCAGACATCCATTTCCGGTCCATTTACTTGACCTATATATATAAATGCAGTTACACAATAAGCATGATTTCAAGTCTGATATATATGACCTATATATTGATAATCCATAACTCATATTGATATATATGACCTATATATTGATAATCCATTTATATGACCTATATATATAAATGCAGTATACACATATCTTATAATATTGGTCCAAGATTAATTGATTTCAAAACAGAACATATATATCATGTAACAATTTATCAGTTTGAATTAGTGACAACAACAAATAAATAAAATAAAGTACCTGAACGTTGATGATCAATTTGTTTTAAAGGAGGAAGAAGGTAAATCAATTTGTAGATGGACGCACAGGAGGGTTCGTAGGGGTGGGGAGATGAGAGTTCGTAGGGTTTGGACAACGTATTAAATTTGTTTTAAATTTGTTTTTATTTACTTAAAGTGAATGTTTTTTATTTAAAATGAATGCTTTTACAGCGCTTGTTTAGAAAGCGCTCTAATAGGTCCTATAAAAATGTGAAAGGGCAAGCCTATTACAGCGCTTGTATCAGAAGCGCTGTAATAGGTCATTTGATTATGAGAAAGCGCAAGGCTTTTACAGCGCTTACACAAGAAGCGCTGTAAAAGCTATGTAACATAAGGTGGGAGCTCTACATTTTACAGCGCTTGTGTTTACAGCGCTCACAAAGCGCTGTAAAAGGCTATGTGAGAGCGCTTGAATTTACAGCGCTTTCTAAAAAAGCGCTGTAAAAGAGTTGTAAACATTATGTGCAAGCATATGTGACCCTATATGACCCTACTACAGCGCTTTTTTTACAGCGCTTGTAAAAAAAGCGCTGTTTTAGCCTCCATTATTTTTAAAAAATTATACAACAGCGCTTGTATTTAATAAGCGCTGTAAAAGACGCGCTATAAAATGTCATTTTTGGCGTAGTGATCATTACAATACAAAAAACCAAAATCTCCTCTTTTTCTTTAGAAAAACCAAAAAAGAAATAAAAACAAAGAAGAGAAAGATAAATATGAGACTTATTATTGTTATTTTCGTAAACCATCTTGCGAGACAATTGAGTTTTCAATTTTTTTCTAATCTACCATTGAGTCTAGTTGAAATTTGTGGGTTTTTAATTTGTGAATAGACATTAACCGTAAAGAGAAAAAGATAATGTTGGATGAAGATTATCAAGATGAAGAAGATAATAAAGAAGAGGATGAAAGAAAAGCTGAATTTTTTAGTTTTGAAGAGAAAGAAGGTGAGAAAGGGATGAAGATTGAAAAATCTTATTTTTTATTTTTAATAATAAAAAATTAATTAAAATAATCATAATTTATTCTTTAAACGTGTCACCTCATTCATGTTAACGCCACGTAATGAACTTAAAAGACACATGTATTTCTTATTTAATGAAAAATAATGAAAAAGAATAATGATGTAAACCAACTATAGTATAATAGATAATCTTGTTAACCAAATGAAACTTAAAGAATCTAACTAAGAAAAAATATCTTAAATGACTTAACTTAAACGACCACAAATTTAATTTTGCCAAAACAATACTAAGATACTAATATATGTGATTATAAGAAAAACAAGTATAAATATATTGAGCAAAACACGACATGTCCATAAATCTATCTGAAGTGTATCGAAAAATATTACACATTTTACTGATTCACTATAATACTTCTTCAATAGAAATGAAATATAGACATAAATATAGACAACCAATGTTGTGTATGTATAAAAATATGATGTTTTCTCCTCTATCTTAGTCCCGGTGCTTTATACCTCAATTCCCGTGCACACACAACCTATTTGTATTTTGTATATTATTGTATATTTTATATCAATTTCTGTGTTTATATGTCATTTCCTCTTTCTCAAGTACGAATTAATTCACTTTATTTTTCTTTGATTTCCTTTGCGTTTTGTAGGCATTCTTTCTAGATTTGACATAAATGTAAAAAATACATCAATTATGAATTAATTTTGTCAAAAGAGAGATATTCACAAAATACCGACTGCTAAGGATGAAAATCATTTCCTGGTCCAAAAGTCAAGTTGTCAAACTTCTGATTCCATATGAATTCAAAAAAAAAAAAAGTTTAGCATTCTATTACCTTTAAAATAGGTTGTTACCAGTGCTCAAGCATATTAAATAAATGAGATATATATAGAGAGAGGATGTTTCAAGTGAAAAAAACTAATTTTATGAGAGTGAGATAGATAATTAAATTAAATAGTCGAGATTAAAAACCAAATAAATGAGTCACGTGAGTTAGGCTACGGCCACACCCAACCCTTTTGTCTTCCAATTTCCTACGCCCAAATTATTTTCTTCAACCTCTCTTGTGTCGTTTTCTTCTCATATCAGCTCTCATATGTGGATTTGTAATTGGGTTGCAACTTAACAATCAATTTCTAATTGGTTCTTTTAAGTTCTTGATTAATTAATTTATTGAAGAAATCATACCCAAAAAAACAACCTCAATTTTTAGGAAAAACAGTCAATTTAAAATAGAGTTTCAATACATGATAGAGTGAAACAAATCACTTAATTGTTTTAATTGGATGTTTTAATATGATCCATCCACATTTTAATCAAATGATTAATAGTTAATCCTCCAACTCTAATATATATAAAATACTCATTATATACATATATAGTTAAATTTCGACCATATAATCATACGGTCATGATTAAAAATGACTGAAGTGACACATGATCACTTAAAAAAGCCACATACTTTTTTCTTTTAATCTTGATCATATGTCAAATATTTTGTTAATTGAATTTTTTTTTCTTGAAAATGTTTTTAATTCATTTTTCTCAACAAAATATCAAAAAAACAAATTTTGAAAGAATAAAAAAAAAATTCTCGAACAAATTTTGCAAAAAAAAATCGAAATTTTTTCTAAATCATCTTTTTTTTAGAAAAAAATTGAATTTTTATTTTTCTTGAAAACTATCATAAAATTTCAAAAGAAAAATTAAAAGTTTTTTTATCGGAATATAATCGAAAATTTCTTGTGGAAAAAATTTTGAATTTTTTTTGAAAATAAATTAAAAGATAAATTTGAAAAAATAGGATCATAGACCTCACTTAGCTCACATAATTTCAGGGACTTGACGAACTTTTTTTAGAACGACTTTTTTAATTATGAAATTTTTTCACTACTACAACATATAAATTAAGATGCCAATAATTAACGAGTTTCTGAAATTACTTAGACTTATACATGAAGTGAAAGAGAATAGCTACAAGGGTTATTAAATAATGACTCTTAACTCTAGGTACAAAGAGTAAATAAGTTCATCCCCACCCATATAATAGTAAAATGTTATTCCTGTTAAGATCTCTTTTTTAATCACTTCTTCTCTCAATCTATGTGACGCGGTTTCTCCTTTTTTTTCCCTCCTATTTTCCATTTCTAAATGTACTGATCCCTGTTTTTTTCTTAGCCCTAATAACATTTATTTTCGGATAAAATTTTATCTAGTATTTGGATTTAAACCTCTTTTAACGTTTTCTTTGTTTTTTTCTATTGTTAGTTGTTTGTTGCATTCACATACCATTTATTTTTTCTTTGAAAATAACAAACCCATTGATGAAGATACTTTTGCTATTGTTGTTGAAAAAAAAAATTAATAGTATTTTTATGGAATTATTTTTTCTTCCTTAGAGATGAACAGAGGAATGCGAAAGAGTTGAAGTAAAAAAGAGCAAGGAATGCAAAAGAGTCACGTGATGGCTTTTATTTAGTGCTTAAATCTGAACCCTTCATTTTAGTCTAAAGGTTTGTAATTGATGATTTCACTTTCATGTAAAAATGATATTCTTACCAGATATGTCTCTTAGTGCTAGAATACATTCACTATTTAGTACTAGAATACATTCATTGGTTTTATTTATGAATGAGTATTTTAACAGCATGCGCCTTAGAGTGTATAGCAATTTTTAGTTATAAATGGCTAATAAAACACCCCTAAAAAATTTAATTGATGTATTTTACCAAATGTCTATGAGTTGCTATCGTACATCAATTTATTTTAAATGATTATTTTAGAAATATACACATTTGGGTGAATTGAATATATTTTAGATATAATTTGCTAACGTACACTTTCTAAAAAATAGGGGGGTGTATCTTGTTAGCAAATCTCTAATTCTTCTTTAGTTCAAAATTTGTTCTACCCCTCTCCCTCGTACTTCTTCTTTAGTTCAAAATTTGTTCTACCCCTCTCCCTCAGACTACTTCTTTTATCTCTATTTCTTAACCAAAACTCAAAAAATCTCCAAGATCCCAAAACTTTTTCCACTCTTTGATTTACTTCATAACATATGAAACAAATCATATTTTACAAGTTTAAAAATCTCAATCATAATGTAAGATATCATTTCCCTACATTACTTATTTTTTCTTTTTTACTTTCAGGTTATTTTTTGGTATCTGGTTGTGTCTAGATATACTTATTTGGAAGTAGTTTTCAGTAGACTATTTATTGTCTAGATCAAATTATCCAAAGGTTATTTTGAGTTGTTTGTGGAGGGCGTGAATCAATTGATCTTGAGGTGCTTTGGTTCGTTCTGTGGTGTTCTGATCAGTTGATCTAGAAGTCATTGTCATAATTATTTACTTATAATTTATTTTGTAGTTTGTTTCAAATGAAGGGAGATCATGCATGACAACATATTAGACTTGGTGGGATTTTTGTGTAACACCTCAATTTTTAATTACAGTATTGACAACGGAACAAATGATTAAATTAAATAAAATTTGATTTAATTAGATGTTAATCGTAATAAATATGATTTAATACATTAACATATTTATAATTTATTTAATTGAATTTGTTTTGATTTAATAAATGCGGGTTGAAAATTAATAGAACTAAATATGATTTAATTTAATTAATAGTTAGTATTTAATCCACTAAGGAATTAAATTCAACTAAGGAATTAGGGGTTACTTTGGATCAAATTAGACACTAAGGTTGGATTCGAAGTGAAACTCATCCCTGACATCTTTCTTATTATAAAGGGTCAATTTTATTACTGTTGTTAATTTTAAATATTATTTCAATCAATTCGGAAACTTTTTGTTCAATTGAGTAATTAAATTCAACTAGATAGTAAAACGCAATCCTTGAGTTCGACACTCGGTACTACCGTTTTATTATTACTTGCAACGATTCAGTACACTTGCTGAAACGCTATCATCTGCTCAGTTGATAAAGATGAACCAAGAAAGAAAATTGACCAGAAAACATTCAGATGAATGATAAGGTCACTTATATATCTTAGTACTTCCAGACATGATATTTTATTTAGTGTGTGCGCCAGATTTCAGGATGATCCAAGGGAATCTCACTTAACTACTGTTAAATGAATTCTTATATACTTGAAAGGTACTTCTAACCTTGGTTTGTTTATAAGCTGTCAACTGAGTACAGGTTAGTAGGATAATGTGATGCTGACTATGCTGGAGAAACACTTGAAAGAAAAAGCACCAGTGGAAACTGCACTTTCCTAGGTGAATATTGGATCTCCTAGTCAACCAAAAGACAAAGCACAATTGCAATGTCAACTGCAGAAGCTGAATACATTTCAGTAGCAGGATGCAACTCTCAACTACTATGGATGAAACATCAATTGGACGACTACAGAATAATCGAGAGTAACATTCCCATATTATGTGATAATACATCTACTATTTGTCTTACTAAAAATCCAACTCTATATTATAGGGCTAAACATATAGAAATAAAACATCACTTTATTAGGGACTATGTTCTAAAAGGTGTGTTAAATATCCAGTTTGTAGAGACTGAACATCAATTGGCTAACATATTCACTAAACAACTAGCTGAAGAAAGATTTGAATTTATTAAGAGGAATCTGAACCTAGTAGTTATATCTGATTAATGTTCTGATCTTTATCTATTTGATGTTATGATTGTTATTTGGTCATAGAAGTTTAAACTTAAATAGATGTGTGTTTCTAGGCTTAACTCTGATCAACTGTATGGTGTTAACTCATTCGTGAATTGTCATTCGAATTTCTATTCTTTTTGTCTAATGACAAAAAGGGGAGAAAGAGATTTGACAACAATTTCGAAATGTTTGCTAATTGTTTGTTGTTTTGGGGGAGAAGAAGCTTGCATCTTTGGGGAAGTATAACTGCTTAGAGTTAGGGAGAGCCATGTATGTTTGATTATTGGCATGCTTTATATTTGCATGTTCATTTATTTGCATGTTTGTTCTGTTTGCATGTTTATTTGTTGTTTTACTTTATTTTTGTTTAAACAAATTGTTATTAGAAGTACTATTTTGTCATCATAAAAAATGGGGATATTGTTGGAACTAAATCGATCCCTTGAACATTTCCTCTAGGTGGTTTTGATGTTAACAAAGGTACTTTGTGAGAATAATTTGTTGCACTAATGATTTCATTAAGTGTGCAACAAATAGAACCAGCAAAAGGAGGAAACGACGCCAGAGGAAGTCACCTTAGGAAGTAAAAAGGTCAGAGGAAACGAAATCAAATCAGTCAACGAAATCCTCATAATCGAATAAATGCACGTTTTGAAAAAGTACGTGCATTTTCCTCTGATAGTGTGCTTCTGGTAGTTCAACGTGTTTCTTGTAATTAAACACGATTCTATCTGCTTAGCATGTTTCTGGTAAATTAGTGTCTGCCTTTGAAGACTGAAGCACGCTTCTGGTTAGCATGCCTCTGATGAGTCTATGCGTCTGCCTCTGAAGATCCAGTATACCTTTGAAGATTTAGCGTGCCTCTAGAGTTTATATGCCTTTGATGAATAGTAAATTTAGTATGCCTTTGATGTAGAGTAGCTTTAGCATGCCTCTAATGAACCATAACTTTAGCATGCCTCTGATGAACAGTAATAAATGAAAAAAAGTGCTATTAGTATAATGTTCTTGGTCAAGACTTTGATTGATTTTGAAAATGTTTCAAAAGAGGAAAAAATAATAGAGAGTGTTTTGAATATGTCCAAGTGGTTTTGGGTTGATTGACAACTTCTAGTTAGATAGGAAAATAGTATCAACTTGAATTTGATATCATGACCTGTGAAATATGGTCATCAATCTACTCGCATAATAGTCTCGATGTATTATTGTCTTCTTAATTTACAATGATATTTTGACTATGGATACTTTAGGAACATTGTTCTAATTTTCAATAGGATCCCACGATCTAGTCATAGTTAATTTCTATTAAACGAACTATTTATTCTAAGGACTTTATTATATTATATTGTTAATAACATAATAAATGATGTCCCTGCACATATAGCCAAAATTAGGCTATATCATTTCTCACACACTACCACTTACCACGTAGAAATAATCTGTTTCATTCAATTTTAACTAACTAAGAACGTTCTGAATTTTTATGTGAAACCAAAATCGATCATGAGGTAATTTAAAAAGGTAAAAGCAGGAACTAACATTTCAAACAGGATCACAATTCAAACCCCATTTCCTTGTGATTGATATTACTACTTCAATTGGCATCAGAGCTCTGCCTCTAAGGTTAAACACCTAACTAGTGTTAGAGGAAATGATTCAGGAAGCAATGTCAAAAGTCAGGTATATTGTTGAAGGAAGATCATCAAATAGACCACCTTACTTTAATGGTACATGCTACTATTTTTAGGAAGGAAAGATGCAACTATTCCTTATATCACATGATACAGGAATGCGGTGCATCATAACAGATGGAAACTTCATACCAAGAGTTGATCAAAGTGATCCAACATCTATTGAAAAGAAAGAAACAAACTAGACAATAGAAGACAAAACTAAGGTACTTTTAAACTCTAAAGCTCAATTACTTCTGTCTTGTGCACTGAGCAAGGAGGAAAGCGAAAGAGTCGATGAATGTGATATGGCTAAATAAGTATGGGATAAATTACAAACCCATTGTGAAGGAACAAGCCATGTCAAAGAAACAAGAATTCATATTGGTGTAAGAAAATGAAATGTGCTATTTGGGTAAGGAATACTCAATCCAAAAATTGTGAGACACTCGAATTGGAAGAACTCATTGGGGCTTTAAGAGCAAATGAAGTACTACTGCAACAAGATAAACCAGCGAAGAAAGGCAAAATAATAGCCTTAAAAGCTTCAGAAAACCTTCAAAAATCTTATCTTCACAACAAGATGAAAGATAAGACTCAAAATATATTGGTCAATAAGAAGCTAATGAGAAAGTAGATCTTCTTACAAGAAAAATTCAAAGAATGATGAGAAGAAAAGATCAAATTAAAAGCAGTTTTCCAAGAAAAAGGGAAAACTCTAAAACAAAAATAGATAAGAGTCAAATTACATGTTATGGGTGCAACAAACTAGGACATTACAAAATTGAATGTCCTTCAAACAAAAAGGAACCAAAAAGATTTTCATTTAGGAAAAAATCCATGATGGGTACCTGGGATGATTTTGAAGAATCAAACACTGAAGAAAATGAAGAAGCCAACATGTGTCTAATGGGAAACTTAGAAAACGATGAGGTAACCATTTCTAAACTATGTCCTTTATGTAAAAAAATGGAAAAAGAATTTGACAATATGTTAAATGACTTAAAATTTCTTGCTCAAAAATTTGGTTCATTAAAAGAACAAGTATGCAAAGAAAAAGAGAAAGCCCAAGCTATAAATGAAGAACTAAGAAAAGTCATTCGAAGCCTACAGGACTCTCATTTTAAAACATCTGAAGAATTTGAGTGTCAAGAACGTTCTGCAACTCAAAATGAGAACGTTCTGCTCACAACAAAAATTGAGAACCTTAAAAATGATTTATCAAACTTTATTAAATCTTCTAAAACTTTCCACAAAATTATGGGATCACACGTAGAAATATTTGATAAATCTGGACTTGGTTTTGACAAATCTCAAAAGCAAAAACTCTATGAAAACTTTTTGTACCAGAAAGAAAAGAAGATAAATGTAAAATAAAATCTTCTTATTGCAATAAAATTGAACATCTTAATTACACATGTTTTTTTTTTAAAAAAAGGATGAAAAATTAAAATCAAGACGACCTCTCAAAAAGGAAGAATGTTCTGGTATCATGTCAGAACCTTCTCCAAAAGCAATAAAAAAATGTTCTCATTGCTCAAAGATTGGTCATATTGAACCAAAGTGCTACCTTCAGAAAAAATCTATCTTTAAAGAAAAATTTAACCCTTAAGGATTCAAGACCAAATGAGTACCTAAAAATCTAATAATATCAAATGGAGGTTGGTTTTCAAAATGTCAAGAAAAAGCCATGGTATTTGGACAGTGGATGTTCGAGACATGTGACAGGAGATAAACAATGCTTTCTTTCCTCTGTCAAGAAGAATGGAGGATCTGTAACTTTTGGGAATAATGATCAGACAAAAATCAAAGGAAAATACATTATAGATAAAGAAAACTCTGCAAAAATAGCTGATGTTCAATATGTTGAAGGTTTAAAACATAATCTACTAAGCATTAAACCAATTGTGTGACAATGGTTTTGAAGTTATTTATAAACCAAACATATGTGAAGTCAAGCAAGTATCTTCTTGAAAATGTCTTTTCTATAGGTCAAGAAAGAAAAATCTACATGTTTTATATCTTGAAGAATTACCCACTGAATCATGTTTTATGTCCATAAACAAAGATAAGTGAATATGGAACAAAATAATTGGGTATGTTAGCATGAAAACAAATTCAAAATTATCCAAACTTGATCTTGTTAAAGGTCTTCCAAAAATAAGTCAAGAATAGTTTTCATTCAAAAGATTTTGTTTTAACTCAAAAACCTCTTGAATTCTTTCACATTGATCTCTTTGGTCCTACCAAAACTACAAGTTTAGAACGAATGAGATATGGCTTTGTTATTGTTGATGATTTTTCACGTTATACATGGGTACATTTCTTAAAACAAAAAGATGACTCTTTTGATGCCTTTCAAACCTTTTTTAAAAAAGTTCAAAATGAAAAACGCTCAAACATAATTTCTATAGGAAGTGATCATGGAGGAGAATTCATAAATGCATCTTTTAAAAGCTTTTTGATTTATGAAAATGGCATTTCTCATAATCTCTCTTGTGCAAGAACTCCTCAACAAAATGGAGTTGTTGAAAGAAAGAATAGAACGTTACAAGAAATGGCATGAACAATCTTGGAACAATCAAATGTTGGGAAATACTTTTGGGCTGATGCAATCAACACTTCTTGTTACATTTTAAATCGTGTATCAATACGAAAAATTATCAACAAAACACCTTATGAATTATGGAAAAATAGAAAGCCAAATATCTCACACTTTCATGGTTTTGGCTGCTATTGTTATATCTTAAATAGAAAAGACAATCTAGGAAAGTTTGATGCTAAATCAAACAAAGCCTTATCATATATATAATCGATGAAGAAAAATTGTGAAGGTAAGTATGCATGTGTTATTTGACGAATTTGATTATCTTGTTATAAAAAAGGTAGATGAAGAAAAGAAGAACATTATGAGAAACAGTAGTAGATTGTTCCTGTCACAAACGAGATTGATCATCAATCTCCATCTGAAGCTTCTCCACGAAGTTGGAAAACCATAGGAGATCATCCACAAAATCAAATCATAGGAAACACATCTGATGGCATAAGAACAAGAATGTCTTTTAAATATGACAACAACAACATGGCAATGATCTCTCAAATAGAATCAAATTCAATCAAAGAAGCCATAACTGATAATTCATGGGTTGAAACAATGCAAGAAAAACTTCTCCAATTTGAAAAAAATCAAGTTTGGACTCTTGTCCCAAATCCCCAAAACGAACAATTATTGGGACAAGATGGGTATTTAAAAACAAACTAGATGAAGAAGGAAAAGTAATAAGGAATAAAGCGAGACTAGTTGCTCAAGGTTATAACCAACAAGAAGGTTTTGACTATAATGAAACTTTTGCTTTAGTTGCAAGGTTAGAAGCTATCAGAATCCTTCTTGCATATGCATTTCATAAACTTATTAAATTTTTCAAATGGATGTTAAAAGTGCTTTTTTAAATGGTTTTCTAAATGAACAAGTATATGTTCATCAGTTTCCTAGTTTTGAAGATCAAAAGAAACCAAACCATGTGTTTAAACTTACTAAAGCTCTGTATGGACTGAAACAAGCCCCTAGAGCCTGGTATGAAAGACTAAGTTCCTTCTTAATCAAAAATGGTTTTTCTAGAAGCAAGATTGATACTACACTTTTTAGAAAAACTGATAAAATTGATTTGCTAATTGTTCAAATATATGTTGATGACATCATCTTTGGATCAACAAATGAAAAAATGTGTTAGGAATTTTCAAATCTCATGCAAAGTGAATTTGTAATGAGTATCATGGGAGAATTGAGATATTTTCTTGGCTTTCAAATCAAACAATATGAAAATGGAATCTTTATATGTCAAGAAAAATATATCAAAGATCTTTTAAAGAAATACAAGATGAATTAAGCTAAAACAATGACTACTCCCATGCATCCATCCTCAAATTTGGACAAAGATGAACAAGGAAAATCCATCTATAAAAAGGATTATATTGGAATGATATGCTCTTTGTTATATTTAAGTGCAAGTAGGAAATATATTGTTTTTGGAGTGGGCTTATGTGCTAGATTTTAATCTTTGCCTAAAGAATCTCATTTATCTGTTGTAAAAAAAATTTGTTATCTTGTTAGTACCACTGATCTTGGCCTTTGGTATAGCAAAGGAACTCATTTTGATCTTATAGCCTATTGTGATGCTGATTAAAAGAAAAAAGCACAAGTGGTGCATGTCAATTTCTTGGAGAAGCTCTAATCAGCAGGTCATGTAGAAAAAAAACACAATTGCCTTATTAACAACTAAAGCTGAATATGTCTCAGCTTCAAATTGTTGCTCTCAAGTCTTGTGGATCAAAAACCAACTTGAAGACTTTATGTAAGTTCTACAAATGTTCCAATTTATTGTGATAATACAAGTGCAATATATTTGTCAAAAAACCCCATTCAACATTTGAGATCAAAACATAATGAAACAAAACACCATTTTATTAGAGATCATGTTAACAAAAAGGAGGTTGAATTAATCTTTGTTGACACCAAAAATCAACTCGCTGACATTTTTACTAAACCTCTAGTTGAAGATTATTTTTATTTTATTAAAGAAAAATTAAAAATCATTAAAAATCCAAACTGTTTCATTTGAAAAACATGACTAGATTGTTTTGGTCTATACGAAGAACGATCTTTGTGTGTGTATGGTTCAAGCTTGAGTGAAAAAATTTCAAAATTTTAAGATACAAAGAGGCAAGTAACAACTTTTTCCTCTCTTCACAAAACGGCTACCATAGCCTGATCATAACCTACTTTCCTGCTTCCCAATATCACTAGTCACTTCTCAACCACCCACTCCTATATACCCATGTGTGTCACTCTCTCCCTTATCTCTTCCCAAAAAACTGCTCATTCTTCTTTCATCAAAAGCTCCGTACTCTCCCCTTTTGCCACTCATTATTCATTCTTCTTCATTTCTTCACTATTAAGGTGTTTGTCTTCCTCAAAAAATCTGAAATTGTCAGGTTGTTTTGAGAAGACTCACTTGTAGGATCAAGTGCTATCAATTTGGTGGTGAACCAGGATAAATTTCTTGTGTCACTTTACTCCTGCATTCCTTAGTTTTGTTACTACTTCTACTCTAAGTCATCAAACCCGAACCAATTTTAATCAAATAATTAAAAAAATCCAATTTAGACAAACACAGCTCAATCCCCCTTTCTCGTGTTTGCACCTTCAATTGGCATCAGAGCTCGGTCTCAAGGCTGAGCACTTTACAGCGTTTGAAGAAAGATCCAAGGATTCAACATGTCTGGATTCAGTGAAGAAGCTGTTGGAGGAAACATCAACACACCTCGTTTGTTTGATGGTGAACGTTTTGAGTACTGGAAGGACATGCTGAGGAGTTTCTTTATTTCACAAGATCTTGAATTTTGGGACATGGTGGAAGATGGTTATACTGCTCCAACAAAAGAAGATGGTATTGAAATTCCAAGAAAGGAGATGAATGTTAATCAGAAGAAGATGTACAAGATGCATCATAAGTCTAGAACATTCATGATCACTGCAATCACTCTCAAGGAGTTTGACAAGTGCACCAACAAGGAGACAACAAAGAACATTTATGATAATCTGATTCTGACTTATGAAGGAAGTAAACAACTTCAAGACGCAAAGGCCAACCTCGTAGTCAAAAAGTATGAGTTGTTCAAGATGGAAGAATATGAAGACATTGAAACAAGGTTTGCCAGATTCCAGACTCTGGTCTCAAGATTAAAAGTACTTGAGAAGAGTTATACTAATGTTGATCCTGTGAAGAAAATTCTTAGAAGTATGCCAAGAAAGTGGAGACCTAAAATTATAGCTATTCAAGAAGCTAAGGATCTCAATACTCTTAAATTGGAAGAATTGATTAGCTCCTTGAGATCACATGAAATTTAGCTTGCAGAGGATGAACTCAATAAGAAGAAACAAACTTTGGTCTGGAAATCCAATCAGAAGAAGGTTCTGAAGGCAACAAAAGAATCAGAGGATAATGATTCAGATGATTAGAATCTGAACATAGAGGATGAGGAACAGGCTTTCATATCCATAAAAATTCAAAAGATGTGGAATAACTGAAAGAAGCAATTTCCTCAAAGATATTCCAAGCAGTCCAGTAGAGGAAAGGGTGAAAAAATATGACAAGAAAAGCATCATATGATATGGATGCAATGAACTTGAACATGTCAAGTCTGAATGTCCAAATCTGGAAAAAAAGGAAACATCAGAGGAAATATTCTAGACCCAAGAAGAAGGTTCTGATGGCTACATGGGATGATTATGATGAATCCTCTGATGATGAAGGCAAGCAAATTTGACTCTGATGGCTAATACAAATTTTGCCTCTAGATCCAACACAAACACTGATTCTGACTCTAAAAGTGAATCAATTGATGAAGAAGTTGAGGTATTTTATGACTTAACCCAATCTAATTTAATTATTTTCATAAATGAATTCTTAAATAAAAACCACAAGTTGTTTCTAACACCGAAAGCTCATAGGAAAAAAAATGAAAATTTGAATGATAAAATGGAAAATTTAGAAAGTAATATTGTTGAACTTAGGACTAAAAACCTAACTCTGAAAAGTAATCATAGTTCAGCATCATTGGAAAATGTGCCATGTAATTATGATAAATATGAAGTAGTGTTTCAACATTTTATTGATAATGGTATAGAAAGAAGTAAGTTTGCATCTATGATTTATGGTGTTGGTAGAAATGGCAAAAGAGGAATACAATTTCAAGAAATTGAAATTGAACCTATGTTTACTCCCTCTGATAATTCATGTACTATTCTAAGAAAGGTCATTCTAAAACATCTTGCCCTATGTTAACCACATGGAAAGAAAAGAAACCTTTCAAGGCTAACAAACTAGGACCAAACCAAATGTGGATACAAAAAGACAAAATTGTTTATGTTATAGATGTTCTAAGCAACCAAGTTGAAACACCAGTCATGGTGCCTGGTAAGTGGATGCCTGCCACATATGAAAGGAAAAATGTCTATGTTCCAAGACCTATCGTTGACAATGAGAAGCTAAGTAACTTTTGGAGGAAAACAGAAAGGTCAAATAATTAGAAACATAACTGTTAGGAGAATCTAGAGTATCAGAAGAACTAGAACTACCAGATGAACCAGAATTGTTAGTCGAATCAAACATATCAACATAATTAGAACTATCTGATGAACCTTAATTACCAGAGGAACATGATACATCAACAACACTAGAAGTGTCAGATGAGAAATCAGAACAAGGAGATTTCCCTTAGCACTCCAATCAAATTCATCACGACTACAAATCTAAATGGGAATACAAATCTCGTCATCCAGAACCTCTGATCAGAGGATATGCAGCTCATAATTTGAAAACCTGAAAAGACCTAGAGGGTTTTTAGAGTGAAACTGTTGACATATAGGTTATATTTTTTTAGTTTAATTATTGTCTAATATTATGTTAACTGTGATAACAAGCAGCTTGATCTTAAAAAACCAAAGCTAGATGAGGATTCTACAAGTTCTAAAAAATTTAGAGGAACCAGAAAAAATCATAGAAATTGAACAGTTTAGTAGAAGCAGAAACAAGTAGAAACCACCAGAAACGAAACCGATGTTTAGATTTTATTGTTTCATTCCTTATCTGATTTATTTATTTTATATGATAAACAACTTAACCTTAAAAGTCAAAGAGTGTTGAGAATATTGCAAGTTTACTAGAACCAGAGGAAGAAGATGCAGACAAACCAGAAGAACTTGAAAAATCAAAGGATACAGTAAATTAGGAGAAGATGAAAAATCATCAGTGGATGAATCTGACCAAGTTAGAAGTGAAGGTGCAAACACAAGAAGGGGGGTTGAATTGTGTTTGCCAAAGTTGACAACTTTTTGATAATTTATAAATAATTAAAAAACTATTTTGGTTTTGGTGACTTACTTGGAGTAGAAGCAGTCAGAGGCAACAAGCAATGAAAGCATAAATAATTTACACATAGATTTATCCTGGTTCACCACTAACTTGGCTACATCCAGTCCCCTCATCCAGAAGGCTTTAATCCACTAATTCGAATACCTTGAATTACAAAGCACCTGACCCTCCAAGCAAGTCTTCCCAAACAGCCTAACAAGCCCAGACTTTTGAGGAACTAACCACCTTGACCCTATAAGCCAAGTCTTCTCCTAACAACCTGACAACCCCAGATTGAAGAAGGAATTAAACCACTGTCGGGTTGGATACAAAATATTGGAACTTGAGTAGTTGCTTCTAACAAAGCAAATAATAATAATAACTCTCACACTCTAAGAAAAGAACACCTAGAAAATATTTCTAACTCGAACAAGTGTTTCTCTCTTTGAACTCTAAGACTACTCTTTTCTGCTTTTCGATTCTTTTCTCCTTCAGCCTTGAGTGTCTATTTATAGTTAAAATTTGGGCTTCAATTTTATTCCTTGTTTAATTCTGAATTGTATCTTGATCAGATTGAGTTTGTAAATTCTTCAAATTGATTCTATTTATTTTTTGTTTAGATTGAGTTTGTAAATTCTTCAGATTGATTCTGTTCGTATTTTGTTCAGATTGCGTTTGTAAATTCTCCATATTGATTCTATTCATATTTTGTTGTAGATAAATCTTGATCAAATCTTCTTCAAATCGTCATCAAATCTTCTTCAAATGTTGATCAAATCTTCTTTCATACTCTCTGAAGTCAAATATACTATTTTCATAAAATACTTTTGTTATCATCCAAACTCTAAATATAAAATCAACTTGATTCCAACAATCTCCCCCTTTTTGATGATGACAAAAATTGTATTTTTAATAACAACTTTTCTTTATATTTCTTTGACTCCCCCTAACTTAGAGCTCCCCATAAATCTAATTATCATTTTCTCTCCACTTTATCAAATATCTTTCTCCCCCTTTTGTCATGCGACAAAAAGACTTGAAAGTGAAACTTCGTCTTTTTTTTTTTTGAATAAAATGAATATAATATAGTATAAGAAAATATATAAACTAATGTAAAACTAAACTACTTTAAAGTTATCACCACATCAGTCAGGTATGAAGATAAGGTTTAGGTTTTTCTTGATGAAGTCAACCTATATTTAGGTAGTGGTTTGGTGAATATGTCAGCCCATTGGTGTTCAGTGTCTACAACTTGAATGTTTAGTACCCCTTTTTGAACAAAGTCCCTAATGAAGTGGTGTTTGATCTCTATGTGTTTAGCTCTAGAATGTAACATAGGATTTTTGGTTAGACAAACGGCAGAAGTTTTTTGCAATAGATGGGAATGTTTGATTCAAGGATTTTGTAGTCTTTAGGTTGATGCTTCATCCAAAGTAGTTGAGAACTGTAGCCAGCTGCTGAAATGTACTCAGCTTCTGCTGTTGACATTGCAATGGTGTTTTGTCTCTTACTTGACCAAGATATTAAGTTGTCACCTAAAAATGTGCAGTTGCCACTAGTGCTCTTTCTCTCAAGTTTATCTCCAGCATAATCAGAATCACAGTATCCACCAAATTTGTACTTAGGAGATTTCTTGTACAACAAGGTAAGGTTGGTAGTGCCTTTTAGGTATCTAAGGATTCTCTTAACAGCAGTTAAATGTGATTCCCTGGGATCAGCTTGAAATCTTGCACATACACATGCACTAAACATGATGTCAGGTCTGGAAGCGTTAAGGTAAAGTAGGGATCCTATCATTCGTCTATAGGTTTTTTGGTCAACTTTTTCGCCTGTCATCTTTTTCAAGTGAACAAGTAGGGTGCATTGGTGTAGCCATATGTTTGCAATGACTCATCTTAAACTTCCTAAGAAGCTTTTTTGTATATTTAGTTTGATGAATTCTTGACAAAGAGTGCCATTAGTAGATCCAAAAATAATGTCATCAACATAAATTTGAATAATAAGAATGTTATCTCGTATTGATTTTCTAAAAAGTGTATTATCTACTTGTCCTCTTTCAAAGTTATTTTTAAGAAAGAAGTTACTAAGTCTATCATACCATGCCCTAAGTGCTTGTTTTAGACCATACAGAGATTTCCTAAGTTTAAAAACATGATTTGGAAATTTACAACTTTCAAAACTTGGGGGTTGTTTAACATACACTTCTTCACTTATATAACCATTTAGAAAAGCATTTTTAACATCCATTTGAAATAATGTAATGTTATTATTTGCAGCAAAAGAAAGTAGGATACGAATAGCTTCTAACCTGGCCACTAGAGAAAATGTCTCAGTGTAATCAATGCCCTCTTGCTAACAGTAGCCTTGTGCGACAAGTCTTGCCTTGTTTCTAACCACTTCACCTTTTTCATTTAGCTTGTTTCTGAAAACCCACTTGGTTCCAATATTGTTCTTCTCTGGTCTAGGTACTAGATCCAAAACATCATTCCTCTTAAATTCATTTAACTCTTCTTGCATTGCAAGAATCCATCCATCATCTGCCAATGCTTCATCAATAGAGGTAGGCTCAATTGATGAGAGTAAGCCAAACATACTGGAATCTTTAAGTGATGATCTGGTCCTCAATGGATCACTTGCACTTCCAATGATTAGAGTTTCAGGATGAGATAACTGGTACTTCTAACCAGATCTTTCTTCTGACTTATCTTGACTATTTCTGACTTGACCAGATTCATCCTTTGAAGATTTGTCATATTCTTCTGATTTGCTTGTATCCTCTAATTTTTCAAGTTCTTCTGGTTTGTTTGCATTTGCTTCCTTTGGTTCCGATAAACGTGCACTATCATCATCTTGCTTTGACTTTTCAAGGTTATCCTTAGTGTTTAACATATAACACGTACAACCAAATTGTTTAAAATAAGAGATGGTAGGCTTTTTACCTTTCCACAATTCATATGGTGTTTTATTCAATATAGATCTAATATAGACTATATTTTGAATATAACATCCGGTATTCATTGCTTCAGCCCTAAAGTGTTTTGCAACATTCATATCATTTATCATGGTTCTGGCTATTTCTTGGAGTGATTTATTCTTTCTTTCTACAACTCCATTTTGTTTGGGTGTTCTAGGAGAGGAGAAGTTGTGAGAGATTCCATTCTCATCACAAAAACTTTCAAAGAACTTGTTTTCAAATTCTCCTCCATGATCACTTCTAATTGTTACAATCTTAAGACCTTTTTCATTCATTATTTGTTTGCAAAATGTGATAAACACTTTGTGGGATTCATCCTTACTTAGAGAGGCTGTTTTCACTGGCCCAAAGAGATCTATATGTAAAAGCTCTTTTCACTTATTTATTTTTAAAAAATGGAGAGTGAGACTTCCACAACACAAGAGTAATCAACAATGCATGCATTAGTGAAACTCGTCGAATTGAGCAATGATATGAGCTAAGAAATAGAATTTAAATTTCAAAATCCCAAATAGATTGCTTAAGACCAGCTTCAAGTTGTTAAAAATTCTTCATCGTAGTGCACATTTACACACAATTAAAAAGAAACAAATTCAAATAAAAAAAAATAGGATTTCAAAAGTAAAAGTTACCTCTACCTATGGGTTGCCTCCCACGAAACCCTTTTTTAAAGTCATTAGCTTGACGCCTCAACTATTGTCAAGGTGGCATATATGACAAAAAGAACACATCATCCTTCTTCTTCTTTTTGTTTGGTAGAAATTCCATGAACTTGAGAAATAAATGATGTTGCTTCCATGTCGTTTTCAATTGGACATTGATGAACAAGACATAGATTGAATCTCAAACTTCATTAATCTCTTCTTTTTTCTTTTCCTCGTTAATGTTTTCCTCTTGCTTATCTTCTTCTACCACAACAATGAAATCATCTTCAATCTTCAACTTCTCCTCCATCTTCTCAAACTCAACCACTTGCTCAAATAACCTCTCACATTGACTTTGAAATCTTTCAATTGAAACCATGTTATTCTTCATGAAATCAACCAAAACTTCCTTGATGTGAAAGTCTGTATCATCTGATTCTTTGGATAGAATTTTAGGAGGTAGAATTTGTTCCCAATTGATCTTTTTCATGTAACACATGTCGTCTTCTACTTCTATAACCAATAAATCTTCATATTCTAGTTGTGCAACATAGTCATCAAAACAAGTTCCATTCCTATGTCCTTCTCCGCAAAAGTCACACCTAATAGGGCGCATCTGATGGGTGATATTTTACAAATGTATCTCTCAAGATATGTCCCTCAATTATGCGTAATTCAACACATATAAGACAAGTATCACACTCTTCATATAATTGTAGTAGAATATCATCATTACAATCTTCCTTGCTCTACAGGGAATAGTAATCTCAAACAAAGAAGAGACAAACCACTAGCACACGACATTAGTAAGCTCAACAAATAAAAATAGAAAATAAAAGAAAAGCAGTTTTTTTTTTCAAAATTAAAAATAAAAGAAAAACAAAAATTTTACTGCAGAGCAAAAAATTCCAATTAGGTAAATAAATTATAACTCAATAGTGATATAGCAATCCTCGACAACGGCACCAAAAACTTGATAGCATTTCAGCAAGTGTACCGAATCGTTGCAAGTAAACGGTAGTACCGAGTGTCAAACTCTAGGATTGCGTTTTACAATTGAATTAGATTTAGTTACTAAAATTGAACAAAAAGTTTCTGAATTGATTGAAATAATATTTAAAACTAACAACGGTAATAAAATTGATCCTTTATAATAAGAAAAATGTCAGGGATGAGTTTCACTTCGAATCCAACCTTGGTGTCTAATTTGATCCTAGTTACTGAATTCATTTATTAAATTATTATCGAATTCTCTTTATTATTCTTGCCCTAATGTCTTAGTGACAGAACCTTTAATTTCAAAGTAACCCCTAATTCCTTTGTGAATTTAAGATTAGAATTAAGCCTTACAGTACAGGAATTCTCTTGTTAAACTACTGCCTTTGCAACTAATTTAATTGGTTTCCAGACCTGCATCTATCTCTAGACTACAATATCATGAATTTCTCATCTCAAGCATTCGTAAAGTCCACTTCTATTTCAAAATACAAATCGTAGAACATTTTAAAGTTGATCAAGCAATAAAAAGCATTAAGCACAGAGATGAGAAAAATAATTCAATAAACTCATTCATATAACTAGAAATCAAATTAGAAAAAGAAGGGTTTCATCTTGTTTCACTCATCGCTAACAAATAGGGTTTAGTTACTCATGACAGAGATAGAAAAGATAGAGATTAGACAAGAATTACAAGAAATATTCATGAATGATTCTGGATAAAACTGCTCCAATGGTGTTAGAAACAATCGTCTCTGAGTTTCTTTGCTAGGGCAGAAGTCTCTCAATTTCCCAATAACCAAAAAGATCCCTAAAAAGTGAGAAAAACGTGTTTTAATGTGTTCTGTTGCGCGCCGCGCTCCCCAGGCAATCTACAACTCCAGATATGGCTGAAATACTCCACATAGGTCATGTTGATTTCTCACTAAAATTCAGCACTGCGCTAAAACAAAGAAACAACGCAAAACTACGAAAAATCTCTACTTAATCAAGAAAATAAGAACATAAACATTTCATTAAATCCAAGAACTAAAATCAACAAAATATATCAAATAACTCCTTAAATTACTAGTGATTAGAGATAAATAAGATTAAAAACAATGAAAAATATGCATATGATGAAGAGTCATCAGTACATTTCAGCAACTGGTTGCAATTCTCATTTGCTATGAGTGAAACATCAACTGGAAGATTACAAGATTCTTGAGAGTAACATTCCCATATTCTGTGACAACACTTCTGCAATTTTCCTAACCAAGAACCCAATCCTACATTCTAGAGCAAAACACAGATATCAAACATCACTTCATTAAGGACTTTTTTCAAAAAGGAGTACTAAATATCCAATTTGTAGACACTTAACACCAATGGGCTGACATATTCAACAAACCACTAGCTTAAGATAGATTTGACTTCATTAGGAAAAGTCTAAACCTTACCTTTATACCTAAAAGATGTTGTGCCAAGCTTAGAGTAGTTTAGATTCATACTAGGATCAGTTTTATGTTATGTTCATTCTATTAAAAGAAAAGTTTCAGTTTCAAGTCTTTTTATTTGATAACTAAAGGGGGAAAAATATATTTGAGAACAATAATGTGGGGAGATAATGAAAAAATTACTTGGACTTAGGGGAGCCATAATTCAGGAGGAGTTAGGTGATAAAAGAAAAATTGTTATCAACATACAGTTTTGTCGTCATCAAAAAGGGGGAGATTGTTGCAACTAAGTTGGTTTTCCACTTATAGTTTTGATGTAAACAAAAGTATTTTATGAGAACAATAAATTTGGGCTAATGGCTTCATGAAGTATCTAGAAATTAGAGTAGGAAAATCAGAGGAAACCACCAGAGGATACGACCAGAGGAAACCACAAGAGGATACGACTAGAGGAAACCACTAGACGATACCACTAGAGGATATCACCAAAGGAAGTCACCAAATGAAGTAAAAAGGTAAGAGGAAACGAAATCAAATTAGTCAAATCCACGTGTTGGAAAAGTTCACGCATCTGCCTTTGATAATGTTCTTTTGGTAGTTCAGCGTGTTTCTGCCTCTAAATACTCAGCGTGCCTATGAAGAATTTTGTGCCTCTAAAGATTCAGTATGTTATAGGAGTTTTCCATGCCTCTGATAAATAGTACCAATAGGATGGCTCTGATGAACAGTAACTTCAACATGCCTCTGATGAACAGTAACTTTAGCATGCCTTTGATGAACAGTAACTTCCACACGCCTTTGATGAATAGTAACTTTAGCATGCCTCTGATGAACATTAACTTCAGGAAGCCTCTGATGAACCTTTTTTTTAGCATGCCTTTGAAGTTTGAAGCCACTGTTCGAGTCTGCATCTAAAGCATATATTTTGCTGACTCTGAAGACTGCAACTCGTTCCAAAGTGTTACCTTTGATATGTAGCACACTATGAAGTTGCATTGACTCTAAAGACTGCAACTTGTTCTAAAAGTGTTGCCTCTGATGCGTAGCACACTCCAATGTTGCACTGACTCTAATAATGCAACAAAGGTGAAGTTGCCCATGCCACCAATTCTAAGTCACGCAGCTTTGCATCTGCCTCTAACTCTAATTATTAAAGCAACACAGCATCAGACTCCAACAATCAAGTCAATAATTATGATGGAGAAAAGTCAATGACTTTCATGTAAGGTCAACAGCTCTAATACATTGAGAAAAATACTGAATTGGACTTAGTCGTATTCTTACCTCTAAAGGTCCAAGAACAACCCCAAATTTATTCTCGCTCGAATTAAATCAAGCGTATGACGGAAGACTCAAGTGATACCATTTGCAAACGTAATCTGAACAAATACGCACAATATCTTTCTAGAAGAATTGCTTTGATCAGATTCGGAAATAAGGAATTGGCTAATGATCATATTATCAAAACAAAGCTTTCAAAATTATATTTTGAAGAAATATTTGTTGACCAAGCTGGAATAAAGATACGATTCATAATTCACAAGGGACTAAACTAAATCCCTAATTTTTCCTATAAATAGCACTCAAGGCTAAAGAAGATATACAACGAACAACAAACTCAGAAATCCTAAAAACGAAAGTTATTCATAAAAACCGAGCTCAATTTTTCTAAGTATTCAGAGTTTAAGGTTGTAAGTTCTAGCAAAGCACTCGATCAAAGTAAAATCCTCTAATTGTTGTAGTGTGGAAAAATCATTGTATCAAATCTGCTTAGTAGAAGAAAAATCCAAAACAGTTTCCAACTCAATGTAACCCAGCTTGATAGTGGCTTTAGAGACAAGGTGTTTGTGTTCTTCAAAAAGTATGGAGTTGTCAGGCTGTTTTGAGAAGACTAACTTGTAAGGTCAGGTGTTGTGTAATTCAAGGAGTTAAATTAGTGGTTAAATCCTTCTAGTGAGGGGACTGAACGTAACTGCCAAGTTTGTGGTGAACCAGGATAAATTGTTTGTGTCACTTTACTTCTACATTCCTTGGTTTAGTTACTACTTCTGCTCTAAGTCATCATATCTGAACTAGTGTTAATCAAATAATAAAAAAGAATCCAACTTCTGCAAACACAATTCAACCCCATTCTCCTATTTTCATGTTCAAATACAAGTGCAACAAATTTGTCAAAAAACCCCATTCAACATTCAAGATCAAAACAAATTGAAATAAAATACCATTTTACTAAACCTCTAGTTGGAGATAATTTTAGTTTTATTAAAGAAAAATTAAAAATCATCAAAAAAAATCAAACTATCTCCTTTGAAAAACATGACCAGATTGTTCTGGTCTATACGGAGAATGATCTCCACTTTATTCCACTTCACATAAGTCTCTGTGTGTGTATGTGTCAAGCTTGAGTGAAAAAATTTCAAATTTTTAAGATAAAAAGAGGAAAGTAACGGCTTTTTCCTCTTTTCAAAAAACAGCTACCATAGCCTCATTATTATCTACTTTCCTCATTTCCAATATCTCTAGTCACTTCTCAACCACCCTCTCCAATATCTCTTTCCAAAAAACCGTTCCTTTTTCTTTCATCAAAAGCTCCTTACTTTCCCCTTATGCAACTCACTATTCATTATTCTTCATTTCTTTCCAAAATACATGGCTCGAACCAAAGCTTCTACAAGAAAAAATCCTATTCCAAGAACATTATCCCTGTCACCATCTCGATCTCGACTACCATCTCCTCCATATGCATGCACATTTTCTGACTATCTCTCATCATCTCCTGAAAACAGTCCACCTTCTATTTCACCCACCCCTCTCACCACCTTCCTTCCTCATTTCTTCCAATGTATCCTGCCAAAGACAAGTCTAGTACCACCACATCTCCAAAAAAAAAAATCTAAAAAAACACAATAAGACAATCCTCCATCTAAACGGAGATCAATGAGAATCATGGTTGGAGTTGGTACCTCCAAGCAATCCAATATTTTGGACGTAACAATCTATACCATCTACGATGATGAATCCAGTTCAAAATCACCAAAACCCTCTGCTTCAAATTCCTTAAAACCCATAGCTCCAACATTAAAATCCTCCAAACCATCTACTTCCCTCTTCAGAAACACCGCCAAAGCAATCAAAATCCTTTCCTCAACAAAATCACCCTCAAAATCGAAAAAATCAGCCCTTAATTTATCTCATTTTTTGGCCAAACAAAAACAGAAACAACCCAAATAGCCTGCACAGAAAACATACAGTGCAGAATGTTCTCCATCCAAACCTATTCCACCAGAACGTTCTCCACCCAGTTCAGCTCCATTAGAACAATCTTCACGCAAACCTAAAGCCCAACCAAAACCTCATAAGAAAACAACTTCCAAAATGCTTATCCCACATCTACTCTCAACCATATACTAAAAAGTCTATCAAGACAAATGGGCTGAAAGACCCATTGAGATTGGACGAGTCTTTGTGTTTGATAACCTTCAGTTTGAAGGAAACTCAATCAAACAACACACTAACGCTCTTGGCTGGTATGAGTCCCTAGAAATTTCAAACTCTTTATGTCAGAGACCATTCGTGCTTTCTACTACAAAGCTTAAACCTTCCCTGACAAAGCTTTGCTTGTCACCACTTTAAAAAGGGTTGAAATTCGCCCCACTCCTGCAATATGGGATGAAATTCTGCATCTACCCACATAAGGACCAACTATCTTTGGAAAACAATGGTACTCTGCTCTAAATGTCAACAAAGATGCAGTTTTTAATGAGCTCTTCATTCCTAGCTCAACCAACTTCGTATTTGTAGATTTGAAACCCTTTTCCCAAAATTTTCAACAATATTAGTCAACATTCCATTCTTCCACACTGTGGCAGTCACAAGTATGTCTCTTACATTGATGCCCTAATTATGTATCACCTCCTCCACTGCCAAAAACTCAACCTCCCTTATATCATCATACAAAATACGATAGCCTCCACCAATCGAGATTACAAGAAGAATATTGTTCCATATGGTATGGTTCTCATCAAAATTTTCAAATACTTCAATGTCCCTCTCAAAAATGAAAAATCCATCATCAAAATTTCAAAATTATATTCTAAAAACATTTCCCACATGGAGAAAGACTAATCGATTCCACCAACCTTGTACATCCCTCAAGATCAATCTCTTTTCTCTCTTGGTTCCAGCAAAAGAAAGCGTTCTGAAAGGAAAACATCCTTAAACCCAAAAACTCATAACTTTGGAGTAAACATTCCTCAAGAACGTTCTCATTTCTAGTACAACGTTCTTCCTTCCACTGCCACTCCATCTGAATCTACCCTGCTTGCAAATACTCATGCTTTTGGTATTCCAACACCACAATCACTTCAAAATCCAATTCTTCAAATTCATTTATTTGCTCCCAAATTCATTTTGAAAGAACATCTCAAATGGCTCTAGCTTTTGTCTCCCAACAAAAATCCATATGTTCCTTGTTTGACATTAACAAATACATTGATTTTCAGGATTTGGACCTTTATGGTCCCTCCATTCGTTAGGCAAAATCCATGTCCAACACTCTCCCTAATATTTTTGCAGCTTTTGCCACACTTTCATCCTTCTGTACTACAGGTGTTCCTTCTCCAAGACAGCACTCTCTAGCTTCTCAACATGTGAATGAAGACCCTCGTCCTCAAAAACGCTCCAAGATAGAGAATGAAACCTCAAAAACACGATAATAGATGCAAAAATTAAGGGGGAGATTTTTAACCAATGCACTTTGCATTATAATATAATGAAATAAAAATTAAAATCTAATTAATATTTTTTTCATCATAAAAAAATGGGAGATTGTTGAGGTAAAATCCTAAATCAAGTGTTTTGAAGATAAACAAACAAGTTGATTAAACTCTAATCATGATTCTAATTGTGTTGATATTTAACTTATTTTCGTGAGTGTTTTATTCAAAGATAGGTGATCAAATATAGTCATACAACGATCTCACCATAATCAAAATTTGAGAAACATCGTGCCTTAATTGAATAGGAAACTAATCAAGATCATTCTAGTTAATCAAGATCATTCTTGTTTATCAAGATTATTCTGGTTAGTTCTTTTAAGGACAGAAGTATAATGAATCATTCCCCATAATCTGAATCTTAATATAAAAGAATATCAAGACTTCTCAAAACTATACTCAATTCCAAAAGTCTAGCTAAAGGCCCAAAGAAGCAAGAAAAACAGCATCCAGATCAATGATCAGATCAATCTCTAGATTAATCAACTATGAACAAAGTATAGCTATGACAATAAAGATGAAAGGACATTGCTGCTGCATCTTTTGCAGAAAGCTCAGGATGCGTCTAAGACAAAGAACTTGAAGGTGCAAACACGAGAATGGGGGGTTGAATTGTGTTTGCCCAAGTTGATAACTTTTTGATAATTTATAAATAATTAAAAAACTAGTTTGGTCTTGGTGACTTACTTGGAGTAAAAGCAATCGGATTCAGAAGCAGCAAACAACGAAAGCATAAATAATTTGACACATAGCTTTATCCTGGTTCACCATTAACTTGGCTACATCCAGTACCCTCATTCAGAAGGCTTTAATCCACTAATTCAAATACCTTGAATTGCAAAGCACCTGACCCTCCAAGTTAGTCTTCCCAAACAGCCTAACACCCCCAGACTTTTGAGGAACTAACCACCTTGACCCTACAAGCCAAGTCTTCTCCTAACAACCTGACAACCCCTGATTGAAGAAGGAACTAAACCACTATCAGGTTGGATACAAAAGATTGAAACTTGAGTAGTTACTTCTAACAAAGCTGATAATAATAATAACTCTCACACTATAAGAAAAAAAAAAACTCAGAAAATATTTCTAACCTAAACAAGTGTTTCTCTCTTTGAACTCTAAGATGAATTGAGAACTTTGAGCTTGAGTTACTCTTTTCTGCTTTTCAATGTTTTTCCCATTCAGCCTTGAGTGTCTATTTATAGTGAAAATTTGGGTTTCAATTTCATCCTTGTTTAATTCTGAATTGTATCTTGTTTAGATTGAGTTTGTAAATTCTTCATATTGATTTTGTTCCTATTTTGTGTAGATTGAGTTTGTAAATTCTTCAGATTGATTCTGTTCCTATTTTGTGTAGATTGAATTTGTAAATTCTTCAAATAAAATCTTTTTCAAATCTTCATCAAATGTTGATCAAATCTTCTTCAAATCTTCTTCAAATATTCTTCAAATGTTGACCATATCTTCTTTTCAACTTGGTCAAAGATTTTCTTCAACTGTAAATATGAATCAAATCTTATTTTAGATTTTCATCAATTGTAAATTTGAATCAAATCTTATTTTAGATTTTCTTCAATTATAAATTTGAATCAAATCTTATTTTAGATTTTCATCAATTATAATTTGGAATCAAATCTTATTTTAGATTTTCTTCAAAAACATGAATCTTCTATCATACTCTTTGAAGTCAAATATATTATTCTCATAAAATACTTTTGTTAACATCAAAACTCTATATGTAAAACCGACTTGGTTCCAACAATCTCCCCCTTTTTGATGATGACAAAACTTGTATTTTTTATAAAACTTTTCTTTATATTTCTTTGACTCCCCCTAAGTCTTAGTATCATTTTCTCCCCATTTTATCAAATATATTTCTCCCCTTTCTGTCATCAGACAAAAAGACTTGAATGTGAAACTTTGCTTTTTTTTTTCCTTTTTTTTTAATAACATGAATATAATATAGTACAAAAAATATATAAACTAATGTAAAACTAAACTACTATAAAGTTATCACAACATCAGTCAGGTATGAAGGTAAGGTTTAGGTTTTTCTTGATGAAGTCAAACCTATCTTCAGGTAGCGGTTTGGTGAATATGTCAGTCCATTGGTGTTCAGTGTCTACAAATTGAATGTTTAGTACCCCTTTTTGAACAAAGTCCCTAATGAAGTGGTGTTTGATCTCTATGTGTTTAGCTCTAGAATGTAAGATAGGGTTGATGTTTGATCTCTATGTGTATCGCAATAGATGGGAATGTTGAATTCTATGATTTTGTAGTCTTCAAGTTGATGTTTCATCAAAAGTAGTTGACAACTGCAGCCAACTGCTGAAATCTACTCAACCTCTATTGTTGACATTGCAATGGTGTTTTGTCTCTTACTTGACCAAGATATTAAGTTGTCACCGAAAAATATGCAGTTGCCGCTGGCGCTCTTTCTCTCAAGTTTATCTCCAGCATAATCAGAATCACAGTATCTCCTAAGTTTGTACTTAGGAGATTTCTTGTAGAACAAGGTAAGGTTGGTAGTGCCTTTTAGGTATCTAAGAATTCTCTTAACAGCAGTTAAATGTGATTCCCTAGGGTCAACTTGAAATCTTGCACATACACATACACTAAACATGATGTCAGGTCTGGAAGCGGAAAGGTAAAGTAGGGATCCTATCATTCCTCTATAGGTTTTTTGGTCAACTTTTTCGCCTGAATCATCTTTTTCAAGTGAACAAGTAGGGTGCATTGGTGTAGCCATAGGTTTGAAATCACTCATCTTAAACTTCCTAAGAAGCTCTTTTGTATATTTAGTTTGATGAATGTATATACCTTTTTGACTTTGCTGAATTTGTATCCCTAAGAAGAACTTAACTTCTCCCATCATACTCATTTCAAATTCAAGCTGCATCAATTTAGAAAATTCTTGACAAAGAGTTCCATTAGTAGATCCAAAAATAATGTCATCAACATAAATTTGAATAATAAGAATGTTATCTCGTATTGATTTTCTAAAAAGTGTATTATCTACTTGTCCTCTTTCAAAGTTATTTTTAAGTAAGAAGTTACTAAGTCTATCATACCACGCCGTAGGTGCTTGTTTTAAACCATACAAGGATTTCCTACGTTTAAAAACATGATTTGGAAATTCAGAACTTTCAAAACCTAGAGGTTGTTTAACATAGACTTCTTCACTTATATAACCATTTAGAAAAGCACTTTTAACATCCATTTGAAATAATGTAATGTTATTATTTGCAGCAAAAGAAAGTAGGATATGAATAGCTTCTAAACTGGCCATTGGAGCAAATGTCTCAGTGTAATCAATGCCCTCTTGCTGACTGTAGCCTTGTGCGACAAGTTTTGCCTTATTTCTGACCACTTCACCTTTTTCATTTAGCTTGTTTCTGAAAACCCACTTGGTTCCAATAATGTTCTTCTCTGCTCTAGGTACTAGATCGCAAACATCATTCCTCTCAAATTCATTTAACTCTTCTTGCATTACAAGAATCCATCCATCATCTGTCAATGCTTCATCAATAGAGGTAGGCTCAATTGATGAGAGTAAGCCAAACAAACTGGTATCTTTAAGTGATGATTTGGTCCTCAAATGATCACTTGCACTTCCAATGATTAGAGTTTATGGATGAGATGACTGGTACTTCCATCCAGATCTTTCTTCTGACTTATCTTGACTATTTCTGACTTGATCAGATTCATCCTTTGAAGATTTGTCATATTCTTATGATTTTCTTGTATTCTCAGATTTTTCAAGTTCTTCTGGTTTGTGTACATCTGCTTCCTTTGGTTCTGATAAACCTGCACTATCATCATCTTGCTTTGACTTTTCAAGGTCAAGCTGTTTGTCATCAAATTTAACATGTATGGATTCTTCCACAATATGAGTTTCCCTATTAAACACTCTCTAAGCCTAGATCTTTCAGAGTATCCAATGAAGGTACACTTTTGAGATCTAGAATCAAATTTACCAAGGTTATCCGTAGTGTTTAACATATAACACGTACAACCAAATTGTTTAAAATAAGAGATGTTAGGCTTTTTACCTTTCCACAATTCATATGGTGTTTTATCCAATATAGATCTAATATAGACTCTGTTTTGAATATAACATGCAGTATTAATTGCTTCAACCCAAAAGTATTTTGCAACATTCATATCATTTAACATAGTTCTGGCCATTTCTTGGAGTGATCTATTCTTTCTTTCTACAACTCCATTTTGCTGGGGTGTTCTAGGAGAGGAGAAGTTGTGAGAGATTCCATTCTCATCACAAAAACTTTCAAAAAACTTGTTTTCAAATTCTCCTCCATGATCACTTCTAATTGTTACAATCTTAAGACCTTTTTCATTCATTATTTGTTTCCAAAATGTGATAAACACTTTGTGGGATTCATCCTTACTTCTTAAAAAATTTACCCATGTCCACCTAGTGTAATCATCTACTATAACAAAGCCATATTTCTTTCCACTTAGAGAGGTTGTTTTCACTGGCCCAAAGAGATCTATATACAAGAGCTCAAGGGGCTTTGAGGTAGAGACTGAGTTCTTAGGGATAAAGGAGTTTTTTGTTTTTTTTTTTCCCTTTTGACAAGCTTTACACATATTTTCAGTTTTGTAACTAAGCTTAGGTAAACCTCTAATTAGTTGGAGTTTATTCAGTTTTGAAATTAATCTAAGGTTTGCATGACCTAATCTTTTGTGCCAAATTAGTTTCTTCTCATTTACTGACATAAGACACTTAACCTCTTGTTTCTCTAGACTAAACAAATTTATCTAATAAATGTTGTTTTGCCTTTGACCTGTAAAGAGTACAGATCCATCCTTTTGACTAATTGCCTTGCGTGTTTTTTGATTAAATATAATATCATAATTATTATCACTTAACTAACTAATACTTAATAAGTTATACTTAAGACCTTTAACAAACAAGACATCTTTGATAGAAGGGGAAGTATGAATTTTGAGTGACAAATCTCTGTGTGGTTTAGAAGATAATAAGTATGAATAGTGATTGTAGATGAAACTATTGACGCGTAAGTGTGAATTTTGAGTGATGTTCGGGTAAACAGAAGGAGTTAAGCCTTGATGTATTGAACCACATGTTGGCATTAAGTGGAATTGGAAGTACAGAGTACATGAATACTTAGAGATTGTTACAATGTAAGCTTGGAGTGTCTATTAAAGGATGGCAAACACTAGGAGAGTGTGAATATTTTGATAAGTTAGAGAGATTAATCAAGATTTGATTTTGGACCCTGAGATGGTTGATCTTTAAGCCGACGATTCAAAGTCCACAAGGTTGGATGGAGGACCAAGTGACACCTTAAACTTGTATGATCGAGGGAGTTGAGGTAGACACGTGATAAATAATTCATGTCATGGATGGAAGTGTTTGAAGATTTACTGATAATGTTGTGTTATGATTAGAAGAGTTTTCATTAGTGAGATTATTAAGGCGGTTAGAGTCAATGATGAATAAGACCTTGTATTGTATCTTAAGATGAAATGGATGAATTTAGACGGTGTAATGAGTAGTTGAAGATTGAAAGGATTAGAATTTATAATTTTATTCAATGACATAAGGTGGATGGGAAGAAATGTAATGAATGATTTATGGTATAGTTGTTGTTCTGGGGAAGCTAAACGTTAAGATTTGAAGTGAGTGTTTCAGTAACAAGATAGACGAGGAAGATATGTGGGTTATGGAGATATTTTACCGCTAAGTTATGAGGATGTAGTTTAAAGATAATTATTCTTTAAGAGATGCTTATTGGGAACGTTTGAGAATTAGTTCTTTAGGACGTTCAAGTGTCGGGATTCTTTTAGTTGGTACCTTGGTGAAGGTTGAGAATGAATAAGAAAATCTAGCGAGTGAACCAACTTTTAGGAAAACGTACCATGAAACTTGTAGGAGCAGCACATGGGTATGTGGCTTATATCAATTAAGGATTCATGAAATGAATTATTCATCCGAAAATCAGACATTGTTATTAGAAGAGTACGCCAATGAATTCAAAGGAACTACTTGAAGGCATGTCATAGGGGTACGTTATTGTGTTCGTCAATCAAAAGAGTTAAATGTTTGTTTGGTAGGGAAGAATTGAGCATGGAATGGAAAGTTTGGTGGGAACTAATAAGGCTTGAATTATTGAAATCACTATAATAA
This sequence comes from Cicer yamashitae, assembly GCA_037974755.1. Lineage (NCBI taxonomy): Eukaryota > Viridiplantae > Streptophyta > Magnoliopsida > Fabales > Fabaceae > Cicer > Cicer yamashitae. Next base: position 35,654,530 of record JBBPBQ010020324.1, on the reverse strand, counting down.
ACCAAGAGGAAGTATGATGGTAGATGAGCTAAGCAAATAAAGGACTCTAGATGTTGACCACATGGACGGTTGAATGACGGTAGAGGTGAAAAGTGTTTTGAGATATATTTCAGATGTAGAATATTTCTTAGGAAGTGTGAAAATTTGGAGGAATTTAGATTTTGTTGAAATGTTGAAGGAATTATTAATGATCAGGATGACAGGCTTATTCGAAGGAAGAAAAGTTTAGTAGTAAAAGGAAAGACCAAAGGAAGCCAAGTTAAGTTGGATGATATGTTGGAATATGACGCATAATGTCAATTGTGGCTATCAAAGGAGAGAGCAACTTTTGGAAAAAGATATACAAGAGTAAGCTAAGTAAAGATCTCGAAAATAATGAAGAGGTATCAAAATTCGAGGTAGACATTTAAGGTTTGTATAAATGGGAAGGCGATGGAGTGAATACAATGTGTTTGACGTGTCAGAAGGAAAAGATAATCATCAAGCTGCAAATAAGGATGCGGCGAAATTGAGAAGTATCAGAATGAATGTTGACAGCAGATGGAGGAAAATTACTTTCGGATTGTCCAGAATTGTGAAGTACGTAGGAAATTGACTAGTGAAACGTGAATTTGAGGTGTTAGGTATGAGACAAATGTAGGTCTTAACCAGTGAATGAAATTCAAATTGGATTTTTGGTTGGAGACGTGACTCTTGAAAGGAAGTACTAAGCTGGAGGTGGTATATCTCGGCAAATTGTCGAAAATATTGGAGGAAACCTTGATCACCAATCGGATGTTGGGATGTGATTATTAAAGTTATAATCATCGGATAAGAACACTGTGGTTTGGTGTAGTGGTGCGACTAAAGAAAATCAAGGATTTGTGGACAATGGAGAAATTAGGGAGTTCTCGGCAATAATGATTGTTTTATGCTCAGGGTATTGGTGTAATACTTAGTGTTTCAGTTTGGTGCCTAATGGATGTTTCGTACCAAGTGGACATATATGAGGCTATGTGGCATAGTTTTGAGCGAATGTACTTCGTCGATAAGGAATTAAGGGAAACTCAATGGACCTTGAGAAGGTTGTTAGACCGCTTGTGCCTCGGGATAGCTTTAAGTACAAGTCGAAGGGAGCGTTATTACGGTTGGGTTAAGATGGTCTAATCCATCATCATGGTCGTTGACTACCTATTGACAAATTGAGGAACTGATCATCCTTAATCTCTTGTTGACAGTAGACAAAATCATGTTGAGTGGAATGGGCGAGTCTTACCGGCTATGATAGTCCGTAAAGTTATTAAGCATCCTATGAGAAGGGATAAACGATACTTTCTTCACATGAGTGTGAGAAACGAGTTCTAGCATGGTGGGTTTGAGTGCAGACCTAGTGTGACTACTACTCTTACTTTAAGTTTCGAGGACGAAACTTCTTTTTGGAGGGTAGTAATGTAAGACCCTTAATTTTCAAACTCTAATTTATGCCATTTTAGTATATTTGGTGTTAAATTGCTGAAGCATTTAGCCCAATTTTAATTCATTTTGTGAATTAAAATACCAAAAGCATACTTTATTAGAGTTTGTTATAAGTTTATTATATATATATTTTTATATATATATTTTTTAGATCTGGTTAAAATTATTCGTCGAAGAATAATTTATTTACGGTACAGAGAATTTAATACGAGACAGTTTTGTTAAAAATATCTCTGGTTGCTGAAAATTTTACCTGTCAATTGAGCTGCAACGGGAATAGATATTTTTATCAAAATAATTGGAGATGGGAGTGATGTGTGTAAGAGTTTCAATTATTTTTTGGTTTGGTTTAATTTTAATATGTATTTATATATACATATATATATATATATATATATATATATATATATATATATATATATATGTTGAGTTAGTAAGCTAATATGTATATATAGTTTAAGTGAAGGAGGAATTAGAAAGAAAAAACATTTCCTCCTAGCCCGCGAACGTTCTTCTCCTTCTTTCTTTCTGTTTCGCGAAGAAGGTGTTGGTGGGTTTCAAAACCGCCAAACACAAAACCTCACATATCACCTAGATCTAAGCTTTATCTCGCGAAGCGACTGAAGAGAAAGTTGATCGTGATCACGTTGCGGTGCTTGGGAACTAATTTTCGCAGCTTTGTGCGAAGCGGGAATTTTACCGGAATTTTATCGCGGTGCCGTAATCGGCCGTTCGAGCTACTGTCGAGGTAAGGGCTCCTTCCAAATTTTTAGCTTGCATATAGGACTCTATATGTGTATTTGTGGGGTTTGATTTTGAGGGGTTTATGTGTGAATTTGGGGAAAAGGATTTTAATGGGTTTTATGTGAGTTGTGAAAAAGAAATTGGTGGTTTATGTTTAACAATTTGGAGTTTTGATTTGGTGTGTTATGGTTGAAAATTTTGGAAAAAAAATTTGATGGGTTAAGGTGTATTGTTGTGAGAAATGAAGTTAATGTATTTTGTGGGTAAATGGTGAAATCGAATTTAATGAGTTTTGAGGTGTGGGTGATGGTGATTTTTACTTGGTATGGTTGATGTGTTTATGGGTAACTTTATGAATGTGGATATTTGCTTTATGTTTCAAGATGTGGGAATTTGAATAAAAGCAAATTATGTGTGTATTTTGATTTGGTATGAATTGATGAGATTGTGTATGTGGTGATTTGAATTCAATATGATTTGTGAATTCAATTTCATGTGATTTGAGGATTGTATGCGTTGAGTATGCTCTGTGTTAAATTTGAGAATCATTAGTGTTAAATGAGCATTAAAAATGGGGAATCTTTTAATAGCTGCATTTACTTAATGATTGTGGTGTCGAGAGTCAGAGTATGCTCATGCATTTCATAGTAGTGATAGTGGTGACCGGATGGGCCACGGGATGATTCCATGTGAATTGTTGGTTCATCCTATCCTTGCGGGGATTATCGTGTCGGTGATAGTGGTGACCGGATGGGCCACGGGATGATTCCATGTGAATTGTTGGTTCATCTTATCCGTACGGGGGATGATTCCATGTGAATTGTTGGTTCATCTTACCCTTACATGGATTATCGCGTCGTGCTAACCTGTGAGAGGTTGCACATTAGTAAATCGTGCTAGCCTGTGAGAGACTGCACCTTGATAATTAGTACGAGTCTGTGAGAGGCTGTACAATTATGATTTACGCCCTTCGAGGAGGAGTTGATGATATTCCGGAATCATGTGCATTGGCATATACGCATTGCATTAGGGTGCTTGGCACGCGAGTCATGTTTGACATGTTATGATGCTTGTATATGCGTACTTGATTGTGATGAGTGATTTGTGTTGTGTTGGTGTTTGTGATTGATTAAATTGGTGTTGAAAGTGTTGGAATGAATTTGGAAGTGTTGGAATGTTTTTGCAAGGGTTAAAAACTGATTTTCTGCTGTTTTGACAAGTGTATTCGACTACACCTGTGTTGTAGTCGAATACAGATGATTAAATTAGCTACTGACTTGATTTTTTTGAAGTGTATTCGACTACACAAGGTGCTGTATTTGAATACAGTTGAATGGAATGCTGTATTCGAATACAGACAGGCTGTATTCGAATACAGTAGTGCTGTCAGTGCTGTTTTTGCTGTTTTCTGCTGTTTTCGCAAGTGTATTCGACTATACATAGGGTGTATTCGAATACAACAATGCTGTTTGGTCCAAAACTTCATTTTTCAACCTTGTTTATGCATGTTTAACATATGCAAACCCTTTCTAGATGCATGCTAAGTTGAAAGGTGATTTTGTGCATTTAAAATGAATGCTATGTGGTATTTGTTAATTTCGGATTGGTGACCCTTTACAATTTGTGGAAATCTAGGCTTTGCCCTCAGATGAGAAACAGGGTCGATCTAAGGCGCGGCACAACGATGGGTTGGTTTTGTTACCGGAAGTAGTGGGGCTTGTTGCCACTCGTGGATTCTCAGCACCCAGTCAACCTCAGATAGATTAATGATCAGCTTAGGGTTGTAATCAAGAATTTTATCTATTTTCCCTTTCATATTTCAAAGTTGTTGTTGTAAAAAGGGAACTTGTGTATTCGAAGCAAAGCATTTTAGTCGATGTATATTTTACTTGGATACTTTGCAGTTTTGTTCAAAACCGTTTCCGCTGTTGTAATTAATGATAACCTTTGTCATGGTGTTACGACTCAAATATTTTATCCAAGAGTATTTTCTTTATTTATGGATTTAACTTGGGATTTTTATCGCTTTATTTTGAAAAAAAAAATACACTCGCGCTTTTAAAAATCGGGGTGTTACATTTTACCATTTCTACTAACTCTATAAATCATGGAAGCATATTTGCTTCTTTCCATACCATTAGCAAGAAAATCGTGAAATACTTGATCATGCTTATCAGGGTTACATGTGGTATTTTCAATTGATGTTGAACTATGATTGCTTTTTAGAGTTAGATTTTTAGCCTTAAGTTCAGCAATATCAGTTTTCAAATTTGCATTTTCTGTTTTAAGTTCAATAATATCAGTTTTCAAAGTTGCATTATCTGTCTTAAGTTTAGTAATATTAGTTCTCAGATTTGCATTCTCGAATTTTAAGTTCAGTACTTTGATTCTTTAAGACATTAACTTTTTCAGTTAGATTTGTATTTTCTTTCCTAAGTGTTTTCAATTTTAAAGACAATTTGTGATTCATTTTTAAAAATCATTTATAGAGGTAACTAAATCAGATCGAGTAAATTCAGAAAATACCTCAATTTCTTCATCTGCTGATTCACTTCCGTCAGAATCTGTGTTGGATCTAGAGGTAGAGTTGGTATGAGCCATCATAGCCAAATCTACTTGTTCATCGTCAAAGGATTCCTCATAATCATCACATGTAGCCATCAAACTCTTCTTCTTGGGTATGGAATCTTTCCTCTGGTGTTTCCCTTTCTCCATATTTGGACATTCTGACTTGATATGTCCAAGTTCATTGCATCCATAGAAGATGATGCTTTTCTTGTCATATTTATCATAATTCCCTCTGTTGGATTGCTTGGAATATCTTTGGGGAAATTTCTTCTTTCTGTTGTGCCACATCTTTCGAATTTTTTTGGTTATGAAAGCAATCTCCTCTTCCTTTGAGTTCAGATTCTAATCATCTAAATCACTATCCTCTGATTCTGATGTTGCCTTTAGAACCTTCTTCTACTTAGATTTCAAGGCCAGAGTCTTGTTCTTCTTCTTGGGCTCATCTTCTTCTTCTTGAAGGTGATTGCATTTATCATGAATGTTCTGGACTTATGATGCATCTTGTACATCTTCTTTTGATCAGCATTCATCTTCTTTCTTGGAATTTCAATACCATCAGTATTCTTCGGAGCAATATAACCATCTTCCACCAAGCCCCAAAGTTCAGGATCTTGTGAAATATAGAAACTTCTCAGTCTGTCTTTCCAATACTCAAAACGTTCTCCATCAAATAGAGGTGGTCTGTTGATGTTTCCTCCAGCAGCTTCTTCACTAAATCCAGACATATTGAATCCATGGATTTTTTCTCAAACACTGTAAAGTGCTCAGCCTTGAGACCGAGCTCTGATACCAATTGAAGGTGCAAACACGAGAAGGGGGGTTGAATTGTGTTTGCCCAAGTTGATAACTTTTTGATAATTTATAAATAATTAAAAAACTAGTTTGGTCTTGGTGACTTACTTGGAGTAAAAGCAATCAGATTCAGAAGCAGCAAATAACGAAAGCATAAATAATTTGACACATAACTTTAGCTTGGTTCACCATTAACTTGGCTACTGCCACCATATCTGAAAACAGGTTGTGCGGAAGCCATAAGTAATGATCGAGGAGTAAGTTACCTTAAACCTGCTCTCATGCCAATTGTAAGTACAGATGTGCACCTAAGAGGGGGGGTGAATTAGGTGTTTAGTTGTTTTCCTTATTTTTAGCGATTAAGTGATTGATTTTTGCGTTTAAGGATAGTAAGTGATGAAAGTAAATGGCAGTAAAGAGATGAACACAGCAGAATTATCCTGGTTCCCCTTATTCCCCTTATGACCAAGGGTACATCCAGTCCTCTTGCACACCACAAGAGATTTCTTCACTATTGTCAGAAAATGTACAAGTCCCACCCTAGGACCTTTGCTACAAACTTCTAACAAATCTTCTAGGATAGCACACTACTATCTTAGATAAAACTATTTAAAGGAAGTACTACTTTCTTTTTACAAACACTGTGATTTGATAAGAGTATAGGAATAAGAAAGAGGTAGAATGATAACAATCCAAGATTGCTTCAAGTACTTTGAGAACCTTAGTTAAAGATATGAAAATGATATGCTAGTACTTGAATTTATGAAAAGTGACTTTGAGAAAAATTCAGAAAAGTTTTTCAAAGTCTTTAAAGTTGTGTAGTAGGATTGTTGTAGTTGAATCTGAAGTTATGGTGTATTTATAGTCCTTAAACATCTCTTCAGATTTGTGGCTATTGATCCAAGAGGTTTGAGGAACAATTGCAATGATTTAGAACCATTTCAGAACTGAAAAATTGCATTGCTTCCAGTTGTATTCGAATACATGATGTATGTATTCGAATACACCTCTTTGTAACGTTCAGAAAATTCAAAACTTTTCAATGTGTATTCGAATACAAGATGGTGTAGTCGAATACACTTGTATCAATTTTGCCACTGTCTTGCTGGATGTATTTGACTACATCAGGTTGTAGTCAAATACAGATGAGGGGCTTTTGCTACTGACTTAGCAATTTTCATCTGTATTCGAATATACTTATGTTGTATTCGAATACACCTTTGTATTTTGTCAAAAATATTAATTTTAACACTTTGTAAATGTAATTTTGACTTTTGAAAATATTTTTTATGCATATGCAAAGATGTGAGGTTCTCATTGTATTCGAGCTATGGGTTGTATCATTTACCTTTACATTTAAACATCTATTATGAGAAGATTATTAAGTTATCAATAAGATTTTTGTGGACTTCTTCTTTTTGAGCTTGTTGCTTTGATCATCATCACCGTTGGTCTTTTGTATCATCAAAAACATGTATTTTACAAATCAAACTCGAGAAAACAAAACTCTTCAATCAAGCAAAAACTCCAGCTCTATCTCACTATATTCAAGGATCCCTTTATTGAGTTATTGCTGATAATCAATCTCAAACATGTGTTGAGTATATTCTGATCCTATAACCTCTTATCATAACATCATTCGACACTTAAGTCAATTTCTTGTGTGAAGCACATTAGAGGGAAAACTCACAAATTGTGAGGACTAGACATAGCCCATATTGGGTGAACCAGGATATATCATTGTGTGATTTTCTTATACCTATGCTTTATCATTTGTCACACACTATCATTGATCACGTAGAAATAATTTGTTTCATTCGTTTTTAACTAACCAAGAACGTTTTGGATTTTTATGTGAAACCAAGATTGAACTTGAGTTAATTTAAAAAAGGGATCACAATTTGAATCTCACTTCCTTGTGATTGATATTGCTACTTCATTATCGTCAATGTATCTTTATCTGGAAAACACACTTCTAACACAATCTCCAATTCTATGCAAGAATTTCAAACCCTTAAGTCCTTCTAGGTTAAAACTCATCCTACTAAGGCTCCTATCATCAAGGAAGTGATTTGGCATCCCCCAAAGATTTTTGGATTAAATGTAATACAGATGAAGTTGTTTTTGGCAGTCTTAGTCTTGCTGTTTGTGGTGGTATATTTACGGACACATGTACTGCTAATCTAGGTTGTTTTGTTGTGAATTTGGGGATTACAAATATGTTGCATGCTGAGCTTATTAAGGTTATGGTTGCTATTGAAATAACTACAAAAATAGGTGGCACTCTCTATGGATTGAATCTGATTCTCAATTGACAAATCTGACTTTCAGGATTCATAGCCTTGTTCCTTAGTCTATTAGAAATAGGTGGCTCAATTGCATTGCAATGCCCAAAAGGATGAGATCTATTATCTCTCATATTTTTAGAGAAAGTAATCAATGTGCTAATATAATTGTTAATTTGGGACTTCAGATTGCTAATAGTCATTGGTGGGATACTTTTCCTCCTAATATTTCAAATGTTTTCCATAAAAATAGGATTGATCTTCCTAATTATAGATTGTGTTGGTTTATGTAGATGTTTGATGCACTCTTTATTCCTCCATCATAGTTTTATCTCACTGAGTTTTCTTGGTAAACTTTATAATGAGCTAGTAATATGTATCCCTTACAATTGTTTTCTTGGGTTTTGGTATAGTCCCCTAAGCATCTTATTTTTTTTTAATAATATTTTAAAGATTTGCAAAATAGGCTATTGACTTAAGATGCCAACATAGTTGGGATGTCCAACTAATTTTATGATATCTTTGTAGTCTATTTTTGTTTTAAAAATGTATTTAGACCCATTGTCCTTTATATCTAGCAAAAAGTATTTAGGGTAGTGTTTCTTTATGTTATGAATAGTTTTTAGATAGTTTTTAGTTATTTTTATTTTATTTTCTATTGCCATCTTGTCTATTTAGGTTGGAATATAAGGGCCAACATAGTTAGGTTGTATATTTATTTTTTTATAAGCAATAATTTATTAAAAGGAGTATAAGGGCTGAATACTTTTGTATTGTTTTATCTATATATTTATTTTGCCTTCTAAAAAAAGTTGTCATTTTATTTTTCGAAAAAAATGTTTCATCGTCGGTGTAAACAAGTTTTAAATAAATAATTAATTTTGTCATTTCACCAAACAATCGTAATTGTCATAATAAAATAACTATATAATTAATAACTTGTGTTTCTATTAGTATAAAACTGGTTACATTAACGTTTTATGTCGATTAAACTTTTATGAGAAAAATAAATTAAAAAAAGGGGGCATAGCTTTCTTGACAAATAATATATTGTTTGTGTAAACTAGTTTTAAATTGATGTCTAATAGAAATCGAGTATCGAAATGTTACTTTTAGAAAATAGTTATTAAAAAAGCATATATGTTTGTTTGTGCAATGTGGGACAGAAGAAACTGCTCATCATCTATTTCGTCGATGTTCGAGCTTTGGATCATTATGAACGACAATTTTAAAGTGGTTGAGGATCAGTTATGCATTAACTAATGGTATAGAGGCTTGTGCTCATCAATTTTAGGGTTGAGTTTTGTCAAAAAAGGGACTCGTTTATTGTTTGAAGCTATTTGGACTACTTGTGTTTGGACTTCTTGAGTGTTGGAGCTTTGAATCATTATGGACGAATTCAATACATCACTTTTGTTTGAAAAAATACAACTTTTATCATGGGTTTGGGTCAAATCAAATGTATGATTTTATTTATGATTTTAATTCTTGTGCATGGAGTTTCCTATATGTAATCTTGTTGGTGTTTTTTGGGTTGAGTTCGATTGTGGCGATTCTACACTTCCGTTTGTATCTAACTTTTGTTTCTACAATTCCAAGTACACCTTAGACTATGAATTGATATTTATATAATCTTTAGCAATTTAAAAAAATATAATTCTTATTACACGACGGAATAAAACTATTTTAAATCGTCATACATGGTCATTAATTTATGTGGACTCAAATAAATTTATGTGGACTTTAATTTAATGGACGGTGTGTGGCAAATTAATATATATATTAATAAATGGACACTTCTATGGTGCATTGATTAATTTAACTGTTTCGGTGAAGTTAATTGGTTCAACCAATTATAAGGGAACATGTCATGTCAGCCTTTTTAATCTTGATGGTCTACGATGATAATTGTATAGATGAAATTTTATAGTTATTGCATATCAGTTCTACTTTTTAATTTATTTATAATTTTTTTAAATTATTTGTACATCTATTTTTAATTGATTGTCAGTTTTTGTAAAATTATTTTTAATTTATTTCAAATAATAAATCAATTTATAATTATTTTGTATTAAATTTGCTTCATTTATTATTTTAGCAAGTTATTCTATTATTTTGGTAATAGTTTTTTGAATTATTTTGAGAAATCATTTTAAATTATTTGCATATTTAGTTTTTAGTTTAATAACAATTTTTTTTTTATGATTTCGAGTTATTTTTAAGTCAATTTATAATTATATTGAACTAAATTTGCTTCTTTTATTATTTTTGCATTAATTATTTGAAATTTTTTAAGAAATCATTTTTAAATCTGAAAATATAGTATCAAGAGGAAATGAATCGATGATCTAACACTCATATGTCACCTCTTAACCAACAAGCTAATCGGATTACTATAATAAATTAAACAAATCTAATATATATTTCATTAGTTTTTTTTTTTTGTAAGGC
>JBBPBQ010020324.1:35603287-35631600 GCA_037974755.1 Cicer yamashitae | reverse complement strand
TGGTTCTTACAAATAAACTATTTTATGGCTTTACTCTTACAAATCTTTTTTTTTTTACTTTTGATTCTTATTCTTTTGTTTAAGTTTCTACAAAGTTTTTTTTAATTGAAAATAGGCTTTGTAGAATATTTGATTTAAGTTCTTAGGCCACTAATATTAGAGAAATTATATTAAAATATTCTATATATTATTAAGAGTAATTTCATCAAAAACCGTTTTGATAGGATTAAAAAAAAGATTAAAAATAAAATAAAAAATTATAAAAGTCAAAATCTAACAAAAAAATGACAGAAATAAAAATAAAAAATATACATTTAAAAGGACCAAAACATGAAGAAAAAAAAAAAGAAAGATAAAAAACATATTTAAACTAAGATTTAAAAATAAGACATGCGTATGTGTATATATTTTTCCATCCATCTCCCAAGAAGTATAATTCCTTCCAAAAGAAAGATATGTCTATCCCTCCTGAATCTCCATGCAGAGGGTGTGCATCAAGCTTTAATCAACCTGTAACCGAACAAGACAGACAAGAAGCTCAAAACATGATTGACACTGTTCACAACATTAATTGTGTTACAAGAAACCCCCCTTTAGCTAACATAGTATACAGAGCTGGTGTTCAAGAATCTGACGCCACTCGTCACTTGTTCCGTTGGGACATAAGGCCATATACAGATGTCTTTGAAAATGGCTTCCGTGCTGTTCCTGTACCAGGCACCCCCATAGCCACAAGCTACGATTTACCTGACTATGTCAATAATGCTGGTGCCCCTCTTAGTACTGGTAGACCTCGAACACATGTTTTTCTTAGCACTACTCTCAATACTGCTTGGCGTCCAGTGCCTGATGCACAAACTCTCCCAGGTGGAAGGGAGATTCAAGCTTACCGTTATGAGATCTATGCACCTGGTGGTATTTGGGTTGCTGCAACTCTTACTCACCAATACCAATACCCTGCTCAAGATGAAGTTTGCTTTGTTACTGGAATTGCACGTCAGTACATTCGATCTGCTCAGTTGTTCATCATCACACGCCCCACATATGACCCAGCAACACAACGACTTCCGTAAGTACCTCCACTTTACACACTAAATTTTTTTCATTTAAAAATAACTTATTGATAGAAAGGACCCGAGACTGTAAATTTTTTTGTAAATTAATACAATTAATTGTCTTTTTTAGATAACTATGGCACTGTTTGGTAACCCGTAATGCCAATAAGGTGACTTATAATTTATGAGACGCCATTTTAAATAGCGGTTGAGCTCATAGTTTTGTATATTTTCTGCCATTTATAATCTTATTATTTTATTTTTATTATTTTTTATCTTTATATAATATAAAATAACTACCCCACTCAATCACGACTCTCATTCACATGTTCACGTATATTCTTCTTAGTGAACAGTGTTTCTTTAATTTCTTGCAAAAATAACTAAAAAAATAAATAAATTTTTATGTTATTCATTTTATAAGAAATTGATTAAGGTATGTATTGTCATAATTATTATTATTTCTTCATCTTCTAATTTATCATTGTAATAAAGTTAAATTCATTTTTTATACTAAATTGTAAATCGTAAATGAATTGCATTGTTTTTACGATTACTATTTATACATATGGAGTTTGCTAAATTTTTAAAGAACTCTTCAAATTTATGTTTGTATTGTAATAAAAAAAAAAGTAAATAATGTAACACAAAAAGATAAATGAATTGCATGGTTCTGATTTTTATTTCAAATCTTTGTATTTTTTTGGGTTTCTACCACAATAATAAAGTAAAGTAGGAAAATTGATTAAAAATACTCTCAGGTCCTATGACGATAAGTGACATGTTTCCCTCTTTGAAGAATACAATCTTTGAGAGTGGAATAGACTCTCCATTTAGGTCAACTATGAGCAAGGAAGCTTACTTATTCAAAGGCGATAAATACGCTCTTATAAACTATGGTTCAAAGAATGTTATTCATATCCAAAAGATCTCTGATGGATTTCCGTGTTTGTTAGGCACAATCTTTGCAAGTGGAATTGATGCAGCTTTTGCTTCTCATACGTATAACGAAGCTTATATTTTTAAAGGAGAGTTATATGCACTCATCAATTTCGCCCCACACAACTGATGACTACATGATTGATGGTAGAGTGAAGCCGATCCTTTCCAATTGGCCCTCTCTTCGTACCATATTGCCTCACAAGAATGCTGGCACTGATGATCGATCATGATCATCATCATCCCAAGTAAGGATCAAGATTATGAAGAACTTTAAAATAAGCACTTTGGGATGCTGAAGTTAATTGTTCTCTATGTAATATGTGTGATTCTATTTACGCTTTCTCTATGTAACATGCATGTTGTTTTATCATGAATAAAAGTTGTTGTTTCAGGAATTAAAATTTTATTCGGTCATTTTTCATTGTAGGTGTTATGAATTTACTTAAAGATTTAGTTTATATAAACTCCCAACACTTCATAACTTACGACAGTAGAGTTAGACTCTATATCTACGACCGTTTCTATTTTAACATCCTAATTTTTAACTGCGAGAGGATATATTTAAAAAAAATAACTAATACTTATGGATAAAATATTCATAATTGTTCTTTAATTTAAAAATCGTGAAAAATACACCACACTTAAAAAACCGTTGCCAAACCATTACTTAAAATTTAGGCCACAATTTTTTGGCTTTTTCCCACACTTTTTTATTGTTGCCTAAACTAAAAAATGTTGTAGTGTTAATTGCAACATTCCTTTTCCAAAGCGACGATTAGAATCATTGCTGCATCTTATAAAATAATTTTGTTTCGAATATAGAATTTCTATTGCAACAACAAAATTCAAACAAGGAAGGAAAAATAAATAAAACCCTAAGCCGATCTTGAAACTATAAATTGAGGATGACTGGGTATTAAGGACCCATAGGCACTACTAGAAAAAACGCTTTTAGAGACAACTTTTTCGGTCACTAAATGAAAAAAATCGGTCACTAAATTCAATAGCGACCGATTTAGTGACCAATTTAAATCAGTTGGTAAACTGCTAGTCGCTAACTGTTGCGACCAAATCAGCGACCGAATTTAGTGACTGATTTAGTGACCAAATTTAGTGACCCGATTTAGTGACCGAATTTAGTGACCGATTTAGTGACCGAATTTTGTGACCGAGTTAGTGACCGAATTTTGTGACTGAATTAGTGACTAAACTTTGAGACTGATTTAGCAACCACTTTAAATTAATTTTCTATGTCATTAGCGACCGATTTAGAGACAAAATTTGTGACATAAAATATTATTTTTATTAAATATTTGGTCATTAATTCCGTCTCTAAATATTACCGTTTTTTTTAAAATACATTACTTTAATGTTCAAAAGAACAATAAAAACAATTTTTAATTTGTTTTCAATATCTAAAAAATTCATACACCAAAATCATTTAAAAGCATTAATCATTTCAATGTATATAACCAAAGAACATAATATATTTAAGTAATATTTTTAAGTACTCAAAATAATACAAATAAAATTTTAGTTTAAACATAATATATTTAGTCATAACAAATTGCAACATATTAGTTCTTTAGATTAACTTATCACTATCCATCTAACTCTTCATCATCCTGATCACGAGCATTATTATCACCAATCTCATCATCAAAATCACCAGCATCATGATCACCAATCTCATCATCGTTATCACCAATCTCATCTTCATGAATTTGATCTCTAGTATATGGCATGGGTTTAAAGTTCAAGCTACTCATCAGTTGTTTTATCAAGTGGTTGTTGCGCTCAACTGCTGTGTTTGTATTAGCCAATTCCTCTCGAAGTTGATCTCTTTCATTTCTCATTTCTTCAAATTCATGTCTTTGAACCCACTCTGTTGATGAAGAACATGACCCACGATAATATGGTCTCCCTAATAATACAGTAGATTCCATTCTGAGACCATATACTCGTCCTCTTTTTATTCCTGCAACCTCACACCACACATCTAATTCTTTTGGTGGAGGAGTTCCTTGTGAAGTTGATTCTTGGGTCAATTCTTCCAACCTACGTTTAAATTTTTCCTGTCAACATAGATATAAAGCTAATTAATATTTTAAAACACTATTCCGATCTTACATGAAGATAAAAAAAAAATCAACATACAAAAATAAATAATATACACTTTAAAGTTGAAAGCTCTTACATGAACATATTCCGATCTTTTATCAACCCAAGTTTTATCCTTGCCACGTTTATGGGTGTGGAGATACAAATCTGAATGACTAGGAGGGATGCCATTCAAATCCGTCTAACAACATAAAAACACTCAACATTAAAAACTTGTAAACATAATATTAATTTGCACAATAGAAATGAAATTTACAAAACAAAATTACAAGAATTAATTTGCAAAACAAAAATGAAATTTACACAACAAAATTTAACACAACATAATTATATTGTGTAAAAGTTAAACAACCACACATACATTGAACTACACACTCATTGTTTCCAATTTGATTAGTGCATGTATTTGATTACAATTACATATTAAATCATATATAAAAGTTAAAATATAGAAAAAGATAGGAAACTTAACCAAATTAACTCTATGCTGGGATGTGGTGATAGAGCCACAGGTGTGAAGAGACCCTCCAAAACCTCCACAGTCAGATGCTCGATTTGTTTTTGCTTGTATGCTCTTCTTTTTGAATCCTTGAGTTCCCCAATGATCACATAAGGAATTCCAAACATCCTAACCAATCCACCTCGGTTTGTTCATTGAGCTATGAACCTTGTTTAGATTATTTTTCATTACTATTGCACCTCGCATTTCAAAGTTCTTTCTAGCCCACACATCATCTGGTGGACAAATATTAAATCTATTATGTGTATATATAAACAATCAGTAGGTTAGCATGTGGTAATATTTTTTAAAAGACATAAGACATTATTATTTAAAATATAAATGAGAGAATAAATAACACATTGTTGTTCTAGTTTTAAACATATTAACCCTTGAAACAATATACCTTAAATTCTTCAAACCACAAGTCTCTCGTATTAATGTCTATTTTTTTCCATGATGGCCATGGCTTGCTAAAATTACTCTTGATGATATCTCCAATCCCATTTGATGCAGGATGCGAAGGCAAAAATCTACAAACAATACATATTAGTAGTTATGAAGTTTATATAATATACTTAAATAACTAAAAATATATGTATATATTTACCCTTGTCCGTCAAGGTATAAAGTTCGTTTGCCACCATTGCTTTGTGTCTCAGATGCAATGACAGTTTCATTGGATCTAGGGCTATGCACTCCTTCAGAATGAGATGGTTGTGAATTAGATGGTGAATCTACCCCTCGTATCGAAGGTGGAGGTGTCACATGGGATGTCCGAGGTAGAGGTGTAACTTGAGATGTCCTAGGTGATGGGGTAGTAGAAGATGTCCTAGAATTCCTTAAGGGAAGAGAAATATGAGGAAGTGCAACACTAGACGTCCTAGAAGGTGCACCATGAGAACTAGAAGAAGGTGCAACATGAGATGAACTATGACGAGGTGCAACATAAGATGTCCTAGGAGGATGTGCAACATGAGATATACTAGGAGGATGTGCATTATGAGATGTCACAAGAGGAGGTGCATCATGAAATGACCTAAGTGATGGAGTAGTAGTATGAGATACTGCTGAAGGTTGTACAAAAGGAGGATTTGCATTTGAACGTTTGGAATGTTGTTTTAATTGACGAGTCTTGAGAGCTTTTTCTTTTCCTTTGTCTTTATCTGCCATCTACAATTAATAAAAAACAATACAATTAAAAATGTTTATAGCATAAACACAACAACAAAGTATAGTAATAAATCTTCATCACCTCCACAAAATGAAAAATATTTAAATTTAATAATCACTATCTCTACCATCATCATTATCATTATCATCATTATGAAACTTATAGTGGTTTTCAAAATCATTTTCTGCATCAAATTCGTCTGAATCTATGTTGTCATCCTCCTCTTGGTCTTTTGCAGCCTCAATATTCATTTCAACTTCCTCATTTTCCCCTTCATCTCTCAAATTATCAAGTAGCTCATCATTTGCAGCAAAAGCTACATTTGTTGTGGTAGATGTTGAATCTTGATATGCAACTTCTAATGTATATCGATCGTCGACTGTGCCTCTAGGTTTGGTTTTAATGGCAACCCACCAATCAACTTTTTCTTTTAATTTTTCTGGGTAAGGTACATAATACACCTGAATAGCATTTGTTGCAAATATGAAAGGATCATATTTTGAATATCTTCTACGACGATGAACCTCCACAATGCCATATTGGTGTTGAATCTTCATGCCAGTGTTGGCAACAATATCAAACCATTCACAGTTAAATAAAACTAATTGCTTGGTTGGTTCTCCTAGGTATTAAACTTGCAAAATCTCTTTAACAACACCATAATAGTAATTTTCTTCAACTCCTTCATCGTCACCCTTGACACAAAGTCCACAATTAACGGTTTTCTTACCAACACTCCACTCTTCTGTATGAAACTTAAAACCATTTACAAAATAAATAGGCCAAATATGAACCTTCCTCTTAGGACCATATGCTAAGTGGTGCAAATAGAAATTTTGCACCAAGTTATTTTTATCATGTACCTATCAATAGGAAAAATAAACTTATTATATTCCACAACTAGAAGATAAGTCATGTACTATAGTTGAAATATAATAGTTGAAATCACAAGACACTTACATATGTTTGAAACCAACTTGGAAATTCAGATGCAATCCTACCATCCACTTCAGTTTGACATATATTTGGATCATATGCTTCCAAATATTACACAAAGCATCTAACATATATATATATATATATATATATATATATATATTATGTTATATGATTGATAAAAAAATGATATATAAATCAAGATCAATTTATTTTACTTACTCAATATATGGTTGAACTTCTTCACAATTTAGTAGAACATGCAAATGTGCAGCAGTTAATTCTCTATCATCCAAATATCTACTCTTACAAGTTCCAGCTGAGCGACCAGAATGATTGAAAATTGATAAAGTTTGTTGAACTACATCATGTTGACCCCCATCATCATTTCGACCTACTCTCTTTCTCAAAGATTGCACATGAGATTCAAAATAATATGAACAAAAATGAGAAGTCTCTTGACATAGATATGCCTCACAAATTGACCCCTCTACATGTGATTTGTTTTTAACCATTTGTTTCAACCTATTCAAGTACCTAAAAAATAAGGAATAATATTAACTACTAATTACAAATAAATAAATAAAATATAGATTTGTAGGTTGAAAGATTTGAATAATTACCTCTCAAATGGATACATCCAACGATATTGCACAGGACCCCAACCCTTGCTTCATAAGGAAGATGAATCGGAATATGCTCCATGGAATTAAAGAATCCAGGTGGAAAGATCCGTTCCAATTTACAAGTTGTAATCACTATGTTTTGTTCCATTAACAACAAATCATCCACTCGCAAAATTGTTGAGCACAAATCTTTGAAAAATTTACTCAACTCGGCTATAGGATTCCACACATGATGTGGAAGTGCACTAAAAGAAATTGGTAACAACCGCTCCATAAATACATGGCAATCGTGACTTTTCATTCCAATTAACTTCCCTTCTCTTGTGTTTACACATCTATGCAAATTTGAAGCATTTCCATCAGGCATTTTTAACTCGGAAATCCATTTATACACAGCCTTTTGTTGATCGCTAGACAAAACATATTTGGCTTTAGGCTTTAAAACTTTTCCACTAGATTGTATGTGTAGCTCTAACTCCTTTCTTCGACAATACTCCTTTAAATCCATTCTTGCCTTAACATTATCTTTGGTCTTATCTTTGATGTCCATCACTGTATTGAAAATATTATCAAACACATTCTTCTCAATATGCATTACATCAAGATTATGCCTTATTAAGTTGGTTTTCCAATAAGGCAACTCCCAAAAGATACTTTGTTTTTTCCAATTATGATTCACACCAAATCCATCACATATACACGGATCAACCTCGGTTATTTTAGGGAGATAACAGACTTCTTCCCACACATCATCCCCAGTTAACCGTTGTGGAGGTTGAGACTTTTCTATTCGATTCTTGTAAAATGCATCCTTATTTCTTCGGAATACGTGATCCATAGGCAAAAATTGACGATGAGAATCAAACCAAGAACACTTACCACCATGTTTCAAGAAAAAAGCTTTGGATTGACTCATGCAATATGGACATGCTAATTTCCCTGCTGTACTCCAACCAGACAACATTCCATATGCAGGAAAATCATTAATAGTCCACATTAATGCAACTTTCATTATAAAATTCGTTTTTTTGGAAATATCATATGTAAGCACTCTATCAAAGTGAGAAACATGTAGGGAGTTGTCATGCATAATTCTGGAGGAAGATTGTAAGGAGTGACAATTACCGGCCAACATGAATAAGGTGAGGTAGTATGATTAAATGGTGTAAAACCATCGGTACACAATCCCAACCTTACATTCCTCGGTTCAACAGCAAAGTCAGGATAAATTTGATCAAAGTGTTGCCAAGCCTCTCCATCTGATGGATGACACATCACTCTTGGTTCTCGTCTATTTTCATAATGCCATCTCATATGTGGAGCTGAGCTCATCGAAGCATATAATCTCTTAAGTCTAGGAATTAGAGGTAAATAATGCATTCTCTTCATAGGTACCTCTTTGAATTTATCCCTACCAACCTTTTTTTTCTCTCATAACGAGGTGCATTACAAAACTTGCATTCTTTTAATTGTTTACATTCATCCGTGTAGAATAAAATACAACCATTTACACAACAATCTATTTTTTCCGCAGTGAGACCAAGTTTTGAAACTATTTTCTTGGTCCTATAATAATCTATAGGAACCAGATTATTTGGAGGATGTGTTTCCTTCATAAGTGCCACTGTTTGATTAAAAGATCGTTGAGAAATATTTCCCTCTGATTTAATTGCCAACAATCTAACAGCAAAAGACAATTCAGTGTGATCCTTGCATCCCGACCACAATGGCTTTTGAGCTGCATTTAGTAAATCATAAAACTTTTGATCATCTATATTTGAAGACTCCTCTAATTATTCATCACAATGCATTTGATACTGTGGTCCAATAGCATCATAAACCATGCTTTCAAATCTATTAAAATGATTGTTATGTCGCTCTTGTGCAGATTTTTTCCTTTTAATTTCTACATGCAACTCTGGATCACTTTCTCCATGAGATGTCCAATACCAATAGTCAGGTTTAAACCCCTTCCTTAAAATATGAACCTTAACCACTTCAAAGTGTAAGAAATTAATGTTATTGCAAACAGAACAAGGACATCTAATTTCTCTATTTGATATGTTTGGTTGTTGGATTGCAAATTCCACAAATTCATTTAACCCTTTTAGAAATGCATCAGTATACCGCTTTCGACTAGGATTTAGCCTATTATACATCCAACTACGGCGTTGGCGGATATCCATTTTCTGTAATATCATTAAGCAAAGGCTATACATTATAATTAACAATTTTTAAAATTAAACATCTACCAAGAAGACAAATAAAATAAACCATTTGAGTAATTAACCATCATACTTCCTATACAGAATGAACCATTTGAGTAATTAACCATTACAGAATGATTCGTTGCAGAATGCCTATACAGAATGAAGCATAATAAAAAAATTACCTTTCCAAAAATCGAATACTCAGCCTTATATCATGTACAGGAAAATTTCCCAGCCTCCTTGCTATTCCAGAATTACAGAATGCCTATATAGAATAAAGCATAATCAAAAAATTAGCAATTAACAGCAGGTGTATATGACAATGATATTTGAACATTTACTTTAAAACAATTTCATAATTATAGCCCCTGTAATTTGTAGTAATTAAAAATCAACATTCACTTTAAAACAATTTCTAAACAACGGTGACATTTAGTGTTTTTTTAACTATTGTAACATTTATTAATGTTGAATAGTTACAAGAGATCAAAGCTATAGGTGTTATAAATGTTAATAGTTTTTTCAACCGTGACTTCCTATTCCTTGAAACTGCCTCAAACTTCTTGTCAACATGGGTGTGAAATTCTGTTCTATTATTAGTCCATATGAAAGTCTCAAGAATAAAATGTTATTTTCCTGCATCTAATTCCTATGAAAATATGGATAATGGGTTATATATGAACACTGCGCAATTGCATTGATACCATTGACTAGATGTCAATTTATATAAAAAGTTCCAAGCCAACTTTGCTTAGAGTAATTAACAATTAGAGTGCATTCAAGAAAAACTGTAAAACATCTTTTATTAAGAAAAAGTTAACTCCCTTGTTACTCAAGGTCGCCCACAGTATTTGGTATTTTCAGCTCATCCTAATTCACCTCCCATGGCTCCTGCTTCTTCCTCTCCACCTCAGAGAGGGGATGCTGAACCAACTCCTGCTATTGCTGTTGCCACTCTATCTCCAACCCCTGCAACTGGAGAAGAACCACCACAACTAACTTTAGTTCCTCAAGTTCAAACTGACCAGGTTTTTGCTTCAGGATCTGGGTCTACTGCTCTTGCTACTGGCAATCATGGATTATCTCACAACATAAGGTAATGATTTTTCATTTTGGGTTTCTGGATCCTTCAGGATCTGGGTTTCTGCTGTGATAAGGAAGAGGAAGGCAAGCAAAACAAACTCCTTTTTCTCTGGCAGTATTTTTGGTATATAGAGATAGCATAACATTTTCAACCACTTTGCTCTTTTCTTCTCATTTTATTAAACTTCAACAGGCAAATGGTGGATTTATTATGAGTGCAAGTCATAATCCTGGTGGTCCTGAATATGATTGGGGTATTAAGGTGACTTTTCTAACTATTTCTCATCCAGTAATTGGTCATAGATCAATTGTGTGTTGACTTTTGTTGATAGAAAGTGCTTCCAAAGTTACTTGGTTTTTTAGCTTTCGTCAGGACATTGATTGGTACCTTGAAAAGCCTTGGATTCAGAAGTTGATTTTATTTTTTGTCGATATTTCACTAGGGTATTTATTCATTTAGTATCCCATGTGCATAATAAAAACAGATTTGCCAATACGCAGTTTTTCCTATAATGTGTTTGTAGTCAATGTCCATACTTTGTTATGTATAAATCTATCAGTTGGCATTTCTGATAAAATGTTTTTGCTACTGAATCCAGTTTAATTACAGTAGTGGACAACCTGCTCCAGAATCCATCACTGACAAGATTTATGGAAACACCCTATCTGTAAGTGTCCATATATTCAAGTATGCCGTAACATTCCAATTCTTCATTCTGTTAGTTGAAATATTTGACTTGCTCAAGTGTTTCCTTCTTGGAGGCTGAAATATTGTGTAATTTTCACCTTATCATATGATAACATTACTTTGTAACACCTAACGTGTCTGTGTCATACAGTTGAGTTCTCTCATTGTAATTAAAAAATAGTTAGATTTTAAGCCCCTCTTATATAGCACAGCAGTCATAAACAAAAGAAATCCTAAATTTCATAGTAGGTTCTATCTAGATAAATTAAAAAGCCCAATAAAATGCAAAATCAGTATGCATAATCAAAAAATTAGAAAATAAATTCCTTACCTTTTGGTTCACGATAGCCGACGAGACGACAAACAATCAGAGCTTCACGTCGTAGTTGCGGAGCTTCACGTCGTAGTTGCGGAGCTTCATGTCGTAGTTGCGGAGCTTCACGTCGTAGTTGTAGAACTTCACGTCGTAGTTGCGGAGGTTGGTTTGAGAGAATCGGTTGGCTTCACGTCGTGTTGAGAAAGAAAGGTTGAGTTTCTGGGTTGAGAAGGAATGGGTGTGTTTTTGGGTTGGGAAAGAAAAGGGGTTTTAGGGTTTTTGGAGTAAATTGAAACAGAAGGAGGAAGGAGGACAAGCGTGGGACAATTAGTTATTACAAAAGAAAACTTCTCCTTTTTTTTTTAATTAGTTATTAACAATAAATTAATAAAGAAAACTGATTCTTATTTTTTATTTCTTTTTTTTTTTTATGTAATTAAAAAATAAATTATGTAATTAAAAACTATTTTAATTAATAAAGAAAACTAAATTATGTAATTAAAAAATAAATTATGTAATTAAAAAATAGTTAGCAACTAAATTATGTAATTAAAAAATAAATTATGTAATTAAAAACTATTTTGATTAATAAAGAAAACTAAATTATGTAATTAAAAAATAGTTAGCGACTGAAATTTTGGTCGCAAACATTTAGTTGCTATTTCAGTCTCTAAATTTTGTTAGCGACCGATTTAGTGACGAAATAATATTTAGATTCAAGGTTCAAATTTTCAGTCTCTATTTCGGTCGCTAGTGTGAAAGGCAAATTTTTTTTTTAGGAATAATTAGCGACTGAACTTTTGGTCGCTAAAATTCAGTTGCTATTTCAGTCTCTAAATTTCGTTAGTGACCAATTTAGTGACGAAAAAATATTTAGATTTTAGGTTCAAAATTTCGGTCTCTATTTTGGTCGCTGGTGTGACTGAAAATATTCGGTCTCTAAATCGGTCACTATAGGCGAAATTTCTAGTAGTGAGGTGGCATGAAGCCTCACTGCTTCTGATCGCCAATCCAAATCATCACTCTTCCACTTCTTCGACGTCGTTGCAATTCCCGCACAACTCAAAATTCTAAAAACAACATATATAAAAAAAATACAAAGCATGAAAGCATAACATGGCATATTATCAAGTGATAAACAAGTATGCATATATATCATCATATAACAAACATGACTCGTAATGCAATGCTTATATGTCAGTGCACATAATTTTAGAATTTCAAACCCTCCTTGAACGACGTAAACCATAAATGTACAAATGCTCATAGACGAATACTATTTACTGAGGTGCAATCTCTCACAAACTAGCATGATTTACTATGGTACAGTCTCTCACGAACTAGCACGACTCAATAATCCTCGTAAGGATAAGGTGGACCATTAACATCTGGAACCACCCTGTGAACTATCAACACCTGGAACCCTAATTTTTGAGTGAAAAAAAAGCTCCCCCAATCTTTGTTTGTTTGGTGAAATTTTTTCATCTACCCAAAAGTTTGGATTACCGCCTAAGAGAACCCTAATTTTTACATTGGAGCCAAAATACTTAAATCACTCATTTTATCACTAAGTGGAACGCCTAAACCCTTCTTTGTTTTGCAACATCAGCGGTTGCAAACGGCATGACCGCGAACGGCAGCAGCAAAAACAGCCGCGACGCGACGCCATTCCTTGGCTACAACAACAACCGCGAACGACAACAGCAACAACAACCGCAATGTCAACAACAACAACAACAACAACAGTTGCGATAATCGCAGCAAAAATAGTCGCAATGGCAGCAGTAACAACATCCGCAACGCTAGGGTTTCTGTTTTTCATCAATCGGTTACAATCGAAACCGGGTCTGAATAAACACCAACTAACAGGATCCGATTCTGGAATAGGTATTGCATTTACACTTTTTTGTTCATCGATTGGTACTGATTATGAGTTAGAGGGAAACTCAACTCAAAGATATCAAGTCTGCGATTACGTTCTTTTGTTTATCATTTCATTTAAATCTCTCAAGTTACTGAAATCTTCAATGTGAATACCTATTTTTCAACTTGTATTTCAATTATTGATGCTGTTACTCGTGCTTGGATTTTTTTATTTGGTTTGTCATTGTGTTAGAAAATAGCAAACTTATTTTTTCCATGAAAACTAGAAATTTTTGCAAGCTAAATTATAGTAATATATTGCTAGTATTGGGAAATTGCTCATTTGATTTTTCAAATAAAAAGGACTAATTTTTATTTGAAGTCTTAACTTTCTACTTCTCTTTAAAGTTGAAAATCACCCATTGTTGGCACAAATTGTGTTTTTTTTTTATTTTTTTTTTTGTTTAGATTCATCTTGGGGTTCTTTTCTAGTTTTATTTTGTTGTGTGTGATTGGAGCCCAAGGCAGGTTGCTAATTAACTTCATGTCAAGATGGTAGTTTATCTTCATTTTAAATTACTGTTTGTTTCTATGAACTTTCAATTTGTGTTGGGGCCTACAGGTTGGATTTAAAAGTGTTGCATGTGGTGTGGCTCGTGTATGATGCCATGCCAACTCCTTAACTCGTATTGATCTACAAATGGTAGGCAAGTTTATCTGGTTTTTATTCTGTTAATTTGACAAGTTTTATATTTATTTTTCCTAGAAGTAACCATTCATTTTGTGCTTATTTTGCTAAGTGCTCTTATTTATTTCTTTTCCATTTTCTTTGAGTAGTTCCACATTTTCTGCGTTTTGGCTGCAATTGAACCTTCAATTATCTTCAAGAAGTATATCTCATGTGAGTTCCCTTCTAATCTCTTCGTACCTTTTATTTAATCTACCACTTACTAGTATCCTTTGTCCCTAAACTATTTAAGTAAAGAAGCTAAGTCCTATAGGATTTATTTTTGAGAGATATTGAAGGGTTAAAGTGTTTGTTTTGCTATATATCTTTTAATAATTTTTATTTTTATTTTGCCTTTTCAATTATTTAGTTTTCTCAATGTATTATCTTCATTTGGAGTTTCTTAGATTGAAGACAATAAGAAGGCATGTTGTAGAGATTAAACTTAGACATCGATAATGATAGTAAACAAATATATCCTTTTATGTAGTGTGCAATTTGTGTATCATCTATATATTGGCTCTCTTTTTTCCTTAAATGATGCATTCATAATTATTCTTTGCATGTTGGTGGGTTGACATTAGCCCCAAATTATCACCTGACCAATTATGATGTAAGTTACATTTGAATTGGTTCAAATTGTCATAATGCATGCTTTAGCAGCGAAATTATGATGTATGTTGCCTCTATTCATATAGATTTGAATCTATTCATATCTCTTTGTTGTGTAGACATCCTGCTCTTTCAAGTCCACATATTAATGAAGATGCAAAAGATTAGAATCTAATTTATCTTGACGGAGTAAATTTTAAAAGTAGATATGATCCAATTTCTTTGTATGTTTTAAATACAATATGGTGTTATTAGGTTGACATTTGAAACTATATTGTAGTTTGACTTTTTTAACATTTTTATGAGTAATATGATCTATGTTGAATTGTGGTATTAATCATGTGCTCTTTTTATTGCTTGTAGCTGAAGACTAGAAGTTAATATGTTCTTGAAGATGACAATTTGACAATTAAGTTGATACATTCTTTAAATTTTTTGATATTGTTGTAAAATACTTTGTATTTCTATTATATGTTAGTAAGACAATGTTTTTAGTATTAGTAAATACTTAAGTACTCTAAGGTGTACATGATTTAACTATTGTTAATTTAATTTGATTTGTTTGTAAGATTTTATGTTAATTTTTAATATACACTACGCGAAAAAACGCATATTACAGCGCTTATTTTAAGCCATTTACAGCGCTATTTCAAAAAAAAAAGCGCTGTAGTTAGCAGCGCTGTAAAAGGATACAACAGCGCTTTTGTTTAAAAAAAAAGCGCTGTAACAGGTAGACAAATAGCGCGCTTGTTATGCACCTTTTACAGCGCTTATTCACAAAAGCGCTGTAAAAGGTGCACTTATATAGTTGAATATTATGCACTATTATGACCCTATTACAGCGCTTCTTCAAGGAAGCGCTGTAATAGGTGCAATAATATAGATGATTTGTTATGCACCTTTTACAGCGCTTTTTCCAAAAGCGCTGTAAAAGGTGTACTTGTATAGGTACATTCAACTGCACCTATTACAGCGCTTTTCCAAAAAGCGCTGTAGTAGGTGCATTCAATAGATGCATTATTATGCACTATTATGCACCTATTACAGCGCTTTTTTGAGGAAGCGCTGTAATAGGTTCATTATAGTGCACCTATTACAGCGCTTCCTCAAAAAAGCGCTGTAAAAGGTGTTTTTTTTTTTTTTTTAGTTTTATTAAATAATATGATGTAAATTTTAAAAAGCGCTTTTTTAGAAAGCGCTTTTTTTTAAAGCGCTGTCTTTTAATCCAGAATCAGTTCACAACATGCACAAGTATTCAAACATGCAATCAGTACTAAAATAGCTCAGAACAACACAACAACAGATTCACTATATTTTCAAATGCACAAATATTCACAACATGCAATCAGTTCATAATTACATATTCACAACAGCTACATATAACTACATATTCACACAACTACCTATTCATATAACTATCTATTGATTCACTATACTTTCATACAACTACTCATTCACAACCTAGTATATACACAAACAACACATAACTACCATGTCTCTTGCAGCTTGCCATTTCCCAGCAAATCAAATGATATTCATTTCAAGCACATACTGACACCAGTCTTCCTTTATCTCTGTTAGTTCTTCTTCAGAATACGATGGACTGGAATTGTCAAAGTACTGATATAAAAATTGAACATAAATAAGTTAGAATCAAATATAAACATAGTTTATATATGAAAATCAAATAATTAAAATACCGTACCGTTTCTGGGATTATAATTTGATTCTTATCAACAATCTCCTTCATGAATCGCAATACATAGTACCCACAGTCGATGTTGTTAGTTTGACGAGGGCACTATAAAATAAAACATATAAGTCAATAACTATTTAATTGTGAATTGATTGTAAGTGAAATTTAAAAGCATATATTTTAAACCTTTATTGGAATCCATGTGATGTTATTTGACTTTAGCTTCGACACTGTCGCACCTCTTTGAGCTCGAAAAACTTGTAAAGCACTATCGAATAAATAAATGTGATTATTATAGCATTAACAAACACATTATTTATATATATATATATAAATGTAAAAAATAAATGAATATTACTTACGTGTCGAACAAAGCCTTTATCTCGGGACGATTGTTGTAATGGCCGTGAATGGGATCTAGGTAGTATATAACTTCAGAGGTTGCATTGATTGCAATTAGCACCCAATGTGCCCTACAACAACAAAAATTTAGTTTACACAAATAATAAATTAAGATCTCATAAAATAAAAAAGATATAAATATAGAATATATAATTACGTACCCTGAATTATATGGTGCAAGGAATAACTTATCCTTCTCTTTATTTCCTAATAGTATATCTAAAACGTATTTATTTACATTCGCTGGATCGTGTTTAAGCATCGATATCTTATGCGGAGACAAGAATGAAAATTTATTTGACAATCTGCGCGCGCACACGAACTTCTCATACAAAAACCTTCAATAAAAATTTCAAATTAGATTAATTACCAATAAATTAAATTGATTACAAATAAATGCGATGAAAAGTAATTTTTACCTCATGTAAATGCTCATAACAGTAGCACTCAGCTCCTTATGGTCGAGAAGTTCGTATATGTGCTCTTTTTCAAAAAATTCTTCATACGCGTCTCCGAATAGATCTTTATCCATGCTTATTATTCGTGAATCGTCGCTGCCCATATTTTTTTTTGCCTGTATGTCAAGACACGACCCATATGGAGCAAGTCGTGGCTGACTTTTTTTAGCAGCAACAACTTTGGCCGCTTTATTACCCTCCAGCTTTTGCAGTTTGCCAGTTTTATTACCCTCCAATTTTTTAGGTTTGCCGGCTTTATTTTTGCCACGAACATCCGGTCGTGGTGCGGCAGCTGGCTTGCTGGCTTGCTGTGCGGGTGGTTTATTAGATTGAATCTGAAAAAATGAGGTTAATCAAATTGTTAGTTTATTGAATCAGAAAAAATGACAAACCTTACAGAATAAATGTTACAAACCTTTTCGGGCGATGTGACTGTTTCATTTCTGGGAATCTTCTTATCATTCCCTTTATTAGACTTTATTTGAATCTAAATAAATGTGAAATTAAAGTTAACATTGGAAAAAATTCAGCAATTAAATATAATCAATTAAACATACATTTCAATTAATTAAACATACCTTGTCAAGGGCAACAAGATGTTTGGGCCATGCCACGTAGCTGCCAATTGCTTCGCCCAAATAATTCAGATCTGCATCGTTGTCCGGTACAGGCAACGGTGCTGTTGGTTCCAAAGCAATAACTGGCGATACATTGACATGGCCCGCAGGGATTGGTGTGTTGTGCAATACCTCGCCCGGAGCATTGCACAATGTTCCCTTTCCGACCTTCCGATGAGTGGGGGAGGATAAGTATAGCACGCATGGAGTGACCCCCTAAAATCAATGGTTAATACATAAGTATGTGAAAAAATTAACTTTAATGAATTTCTTATTTTATTAAGTAATTAATTACCTCAGGAAGACTGTTGAGACCAACATTGCAACTTGCGTTTTCACTCTCAATGTGAATTTCACGTTGGGGCTGGTCCGCAAGTTGGTTGTCTTTATTTGTCTTCACCAAGAGGGCCACTTGCTCGGTTAATACTCTAATCTTCTCTAATACTTCCTCGTTAGATGGATTTTGGCGCTTCTCTTGTGAAAAATAACTTCTAGGAGTTACGCCAAATCCTTTCCCCCTCACGCGGCCGGAATATTCAGGAATATTAAACACTTTACCTAATATGTCCCTGCAACTTTCCTTGTTATCCTCTTGATTTTCCGATTCAAGATTCGCCTAAAATACACATAGGATTAAAAAGATAAGTTAAATAACATTTTTAAAATACGTACAATATTAAAAAATATTAAAGTGATAAATATACTTACACAAAGTTCTATTACTTTTTGTACATTTTCATTATCAACCACTCCGTCTTTATTTACACGAGCTTCCTTCCACAATACATGACGACCCAACGGTTGATCGGATTGGGTGTCTTGTAGCTATTATCGTTAAGATCATAAACAAAATATTAGTTAGATAGTATAGTTTATAATATACCACATTAATTAAATAAAAGTGATGAGGAATAACTTACATGTTTTTGCTCTAGACGAGCATATCCCATACGAGATTTCTTGTATGGGTGGGGAATAATTTTTGCCCTCTCGCGATTTGCCTTACTAATATTCTAAATAAAAAAAAAAACAATCTAGTAAAAATTTAAAATACGCTATGAATATGAATAATAAAACAAAAATGCTAATAAATTAATCACTTACAACAAATGCGGGGTCGGAACGTTTTGATACGAATGCGCTCCATTCCTCATTTGATATATAATGTTTATATATTTTTGGAGCTTCCGCATTCGTATTTCCTTCACGGTCTTTTAAATAGAAATTAGAGAGGTGAGTTCTAAAGCACCGGTGTATTTTCCCGGCAACTCTGAGCACATAGCTCTTTCTCACCTCATCAAGAACAAAAGCTGACTGCAAACCAAATAAATATATAGTTTGAGTAAAATACTTCAAAGCAGTATGTAAAAATTTATAAGTAATAGGGTGGAGTAAAAAAATTACCTGTATATCAGCCCACAATACATCTTTGGCATTCTTCAATGCCTTATCTCTCCAATCATCTATTGTGATTGGTATATTTTGACGAACAACAGCTCCAATATAACTAACAAACATGGAACTGTTGGGGTCAATAGGTTGACCACTCTCATTCCATCCAACCTAATAAACTCATATAGTAAGTACCTCAAATTATAAACAGCAAATAATTTAAACAGCAAACAAAGTATCGTATAAACAGCAGAAACAGAAAACAACAAACAAAGTATACCTCAAATTTTTGCCCAGTACTTCTTGCTTTAATAACATTTTGCATTATTGTTGCACCACGTTTGACTTCATTTTCGTAAGTCTTAGTGTTGCCAACTTTTTCATTTTGACAATCTAACTCCTTGTTAGTATCCATTTATCTACAAAATTCAGTTCAACATCAACATGCAGTTCAGTTCAGTTCAACATCAACATGCAGTTCAATTCAGTTCAACATCAACATGCAGTTCAGTCTAAGTACGTAGCAAAATAAGTTAACATGCATTTTAGTGAAACAAAAAACTAATAAACACAATACCTGAAATAACTGATCGTAGGGTTCAAAGACGAACGGCGCAGGGTTACGGGTTTTGCGAAAACGAGGATGAAAACTGATCGTAGGGTTACGGGTTTCGCGAAAACGAGGATGAAAACGGTATTTACTTGATGTTTATGATGTTCGCAGACGATCGTATGTGTAGGATGAGAGTAAGCAATGAGGAAGAAACAAGGAAAACTGAAACTGATCGTAGGGTTCGCAATGAGAAGGAGAAGGGGAAGGAAACTGAAAAATTTAAGTAATGAACATGAAGCTGATGAGGTTAACTGTTATATATAAAGACCTATTACAGCGCTTTTCCAAAAAGCGCTGTAATAGGTCTCATCATTTTATTTTTTAAAAGCCTATTACAGAGCTTTTTTATAAGCCTTTTAAAGCGCTTGTGAAAAAGCGCGGTAAGAGACCTCCTTAATTTATTTTTTTAAAACCCTATTACAGCGCTTGTTTAGAGAAGCGATGTAATAGGGTTTATATATGAAAGTCCAAAGGTTGTGTGACCCTTTTACAGCGCTTATGTAGAAAGCGCTGTAAAAGACCTCCTTATATTTATTTTTTTAAAACCCTATTACAGCGCTTATTTGGAGAAGCGCTGTAATAGGGTTTATATATGAAAGTCCAAAGGTTGTGTGAACCTTTTACAGCGCTTATGTAGAAAGCGCTGTAAAAGACCTCCTTATATTTATTTTTTTAAAACCCTATTACAGCGCTTGTTTAGATAAGCGCTGTAATAGGGTTTTATATATGAAAGTCCAAATGTAGAAAGCGCTGTAAAAGACCTCCTTATATTTATTTTTTTAAAACCCTATTGCAGCGCTTGTAATAATTTACATAAGCCCTGTTTGAACATAAGCCCTGTTTCTTCCAAATTAGTTAAATCATAAGCCCTGATGAGGTCAAGTTCAGTATACAATTACATACAGTATAAGCAGAAAATTACAAATTAACAGTTCAAGCTAAATACCAAAATGCTCAATTAATTATGGCAGATCAAATACATGGATTACATGAACTCAGTTCAAATTACATGGATTAAAAAATTAAACACATTAAGATGCCCTTCTTCTTTTCTTGGTGGGATTCACATTTGTTTGTCCATTAATGATACGAAACGATGGATTAATCCAAATTCCCTCATCATGATCATCTCTAAGATATAAACCATCATCAGTTGAACCAATTTCATGTGGTTGTGATGTTGCAAAGAAAAGATCATTACCAACATCTTAATCATTATTGTTATCATCACTTATTTTGTTGGTCCATAGGACAACGGACCATTTATCATCAGCAGGATCAGTGACATAAAACACTTGTTGAGCTTGCGACGCTAAAATAAAAGGCTCATCTTTGTATCCCACCCTATTAAAATCGACAAGCAAGAACCCTGACTCATCAATCCGAACGCCATTATTATTATCAACCCACTTGCAACCAAATATGGGAACACGAAACATTGTGTAGTCTAGCTCCCATATGCGCTCGATAACCCCAAAATATGATAGATTTGCATATATTGGGTTCTTGTCTTTTGCACTTGAGATATGCATCGCTTCAGCTACGAGAGTGACTCCGCTATTTTGCATAGTTGTTTGATCATCTTGTTCTTTGGTATAAAATGTGTAGCCGTTAATTACATAACCTGTGTAGGAAAATACATGTAAACTCGGACCATTTGCTAGCCACCTCAATCTCTATGAAATTGATCCGGGGTCTACATCAAACTTTGACTTTATGTGATTTTTTAACCATGTTATGAAACTTCGATTGTGCTCTCGAGTTATCCAATTTTGATTCCTATTCATGTTCAAACTAGATAATTGATCCATGTGTATTGTAACATACGGCTGAACCTCATCATCATTGTGCAGAACATACAATTGTGCCTGCTCCCATTCTGTCCTTGATATAGTCATTAGTCTCTTTCCAATTATCCCTTCTCCTGATAATCTTCCCGAATGACGAGACATGGGAAGCCCTATGGATTCAACATTTGACAGATATTCAGTACAAAATTCAGCAGCTTCTTCAACAATGTACCGTTCAGCAATACAACCTTCTGGTCGACTTCTACTTTTTACGTACCCTTTTAATATTTTCATATATCGTTCTATCGGGTACATCCATCTCATATAAGCTGGCCCACAAAGTTGTGTCTCCTTAACAAGATGAACAGTAAGGTGAACCATTATATCAAAAAACGAGGGCGGGAAGTACATTTCAAGCTCACACAAAGTAACAACAATTTCCCTCTACAATCTCGGTAATTTATGAGGATCGATCACTTTACTACAAATTTCCCTGAAGAAGAAACATAATTTAGTTATGGCTCGGCGGACTTTTTCAGGTAAAATTGAACGTATACCTATTGGTAGCAAATGCTTCATTAGAATGTGAGCATCATGGGTCTTTAAACCTATTAACTTGAGGTCTTTCAGACAAACTAAAGTTTTAATGTTTGAAGAGTATCCTTCTGGAACTTTAACTTCGTGTAGAAATTTACACAAAACAATTTTTTCCTTTCTAGATAGAGTATGAGCGGCTGGAGGTAGATATGTGCGATTTCCTTTCTTTACGGGACCGAATTCATTTCTTATCCCCATATCGACCAAGTCCAATCTTGCATTGATGCCATCCTTAGACTTTCCTGGTACATTGAGTAACGTACCAATAACACTGTCAAATACATTTTTCTCAATATGCATCACATCGAGAAAATGTCTTACATACAATGACTTCCAATATGGCAATTCAAAGAAAATTGACTTTTTCTTCCACCCAGTTTTGACCAGCTCTCCCGCAAAAGGTTTGCCAAATTTATTGGTCAAACCTTGTACTTTCTCAAGTATTTGATATCCAGTCGATGCTACAGGAGCTCTATCTTCCTCTGATTTTCCATTGAATGCATTTCTCCACCCACGATACTGATGACTATAAGGTAAAAATCTACGATGTCCAAGAAATACATTCTTCTTACAATGTTTCAACCGCATCCAATTTGTACTCTCTTCACATATAGGACATGCACACTGACCTTTAATGCTATATCCTGATAAATTACCATATGCTGGAAAATCATTAATTGTGCCGAACAACATAGCCCTCAAATTGAAACATTCTTTCTTATACCCGTCATAGACTTCTACACCTGTCTCCCACATAATTTTTAAATCTTCAATTAAAGGAGCCAAGTATACGTCGATATCATTCCCCGGTTGTTTGGGTCCAGAAATTAATAGAGACAGCATCATAAACTTACGCTTCATACATAACCATGGAGGTAGATTATAAATCAACAAAATCACAGGCCACGTGCTGTGTGAGATGCTTTGAAGACCATGTGGATTCATTCCATCAATAGAAAGTGCAAGGCGTAGATTTCTCGACTCTATCCCGAATTCAGGATACTCGTGATCAATTTTTGCCCATTGCGGATAATCTGCAGGGTGTCGAAACTTTCCATCTCTAATTCTTTCATCTGCATGCCATGTCAAGTGTTTTGAATCTACTTCACTGCGATACATGCGCCTAAATCTTGGTATTCTCGGAAAATACCACACGACTTTTGCTAGAGTAGATTCTTTCTTCTTATATCGAGAGACATTGCATTTCAGACACGCCTTCAGTAATTCATATTCATTTCGAAATAAAATGCAATCATTAGGACACGCATGAATCCTTTCATAACTCATACCAATAGAGCACAAAATTCGTTTAGCCTCGTAGGTTCTACTGGGAAGTTCATTATCATCTGGCAACATATCTTTTAAGAGTGTTAGTAATTCTGTGAAGCTTTTATCAGACCATCCATTACTCGTTTTTAAGTTGTACAACTTTAGTATCGCCGAAAGTCTTGTGAATTTAGTACAACCATTATATAATGGTTTCTCTGCATCACTCAACAAGCTCTCAAACATTTTAGGACAATCACGAAGATCTTCTTCAACTGCTTTTGCAATCTCCTCAACTCGGTCCGGCTCATATGTATCTGTGTCGAAATCAGTTGAAACATATGTATCTGTGCGAGTGTTTCCATTGATTTTCTCACCATGTCTTATCCAACATGTATAGCTTTGATCAATTCCATACCATACTAAATGTCCTTCCAATTCATCTGCTCTAATGCGTTTTCCAAAACAACATTTTAAACAAGGACAAACGACTCTATTTGGATCTTTTGCATTCATCACTGCAAACTCGATAAACTCCTTCACTCCATTTTCATACTCTTTTGTCAATCGATTGGCAGACATCCATTTCCGGTCCATTTATATGACCTATATATATATATATAAATGCAGTTACACAATAAGCATGATTTCAAGTCTGATATATATGACCTATATATTGATAATATTACACATATCTTATAATATTAATGGTCCAAGATTAATTGATTTCAAAACAGAACATATATATCATGTAACAATTTATCAGTTTGAATTAGTGACAACAACAATGAAATAAAATAAAGTACCTGAACGTTGATGATCAATTTGTTTTAAAGGAGGAAGAGGAAAATCAATTTGTAGATGGGCGCACAGGAGGGTTCGCAGGGGAGGGACGATGAGAGTTCGTAGGGTTTGGACAACGTATTAAAGTTGTTTTAAATTTGTTTTTATTTACTTAAAGTGAATGTTTTTTATTTAAAACGAATGATTTTACAGCGCTTGTTAAGAAAGCGCTCTAATAGGTCCTATCATAATGTGAAAGGGCAAGCCTATTACAGCGCTTGTTTAAAAAGCGCTGTAATAGGTCATGTGAGAGCGCTGATTATAAAAAAGCGCAAGGATTTTACAGCGCTCACAAAGCGCTGTAAAAGGCTATGTGAGAGCGCTTGATTTTACAGCGCTTTCTAAAAAAGCGCTGTAAAAGGCTATGCGCAAGCGTATGTGACCCTATATGACCCTACAACAGCGCTTGTCAAAAAAGCGCTGTTGTATCCTCCGTTATTTTTAAAAAATTTATACAACAGCGCTTGTATTTAATAAGCGCAGTAAAAGACGCGTTATAAAATGTCATTTTTGGCGTAGTGATAATTTTATTTTGATTAATAAATATCTTTATATATTTTATTGTATATTTACTTTATTGTGTGATTTTATAAAAAAAATTACAAAATTATTATATAACATATACCAATAATAAATTATTTACTGTCAAAATCAATATATGGAATATAGTTTCACTAATGTTTATAGCAACAAAAAACAACGTAGCAACAAAAAAACAACGGTAGATATAGCAATTATAATTTTTGTAAAACTCTATACCAATAGCACAAATCCGTAAGTAAAAGTCTTAGTTTTCTCCAACTGAAAAAATCCGTCACTATAATCTATAGTGACGGGCTTAAAACCGTAGGTATTGGGTAATTATTGAACACGGAAAAAGTACCGTCGGTAAAGGTATTTAGGGTTATACCAACGGTTTTTCAATCTTTATCTATGGTTTTTTACTGTCGCTGTAGGTCAAATTTCTTGTAGTGTATTATGTAAATACAACTATTAAAAGACTCTACTTTTAATACTCATTAAACATTAATAATTTTCAACAATTTTTCATAGAGCATACTTAATAAATTTTTTCATCAATAAAATTCACAACACACATGTTAATAGTTATGAACACATAATCACATCTAGTGCACAAACAATCATATGTGCGCATTTATTTATCACTTAGCACAGAGAACATGTATACATACACATTATGTATTCAAGCGTATATAATATCATTAAAAAGTAGCCTTACCTTTCAGCGTTTTGAAACACAAGCATTGATCCTTCTAAGTTCTCTCGTAACTTAAATAAAGAACCATCTAAAGTTAAAACCTATTCTTTAAATTTTTTTCTAGATAACATCAAAGCCTCAACGTTTTCTTACAACATAAACACTTATAATATTTTCAAAGTCCCAACTTCAATTTTACTAACACTTTCAAAACCTTAAAATTTCCAACAACAAATTTAATAAATACTCTTAAGGTTTTTATACACTTTTTAAATATACATATTAGGACATTTTCAACATTTAAGATCACAAAACTTTAAAGATAAAATTTACTAACAGAAATTCATTTTTTTGAGCAAAAATCAAAAGTATCCCAAATTTGATTTTTCTTTTAGATATATATACTATCACAAGTCACGGATGTAACACTTTTGTGAAGAAAATAACATTCAAAGTGTTCTAAAACACATTTTTATTTTCGATTCATTACTACAATGAATAGATCTACAACATTATGCACAAAAACTTCATTCTAACATGATTCTTTTTTTGAAAAATACTTAAAACGTTCAAAATCTAATTGGTGAAAGAAAAATGAAAAAGACACATCCCTTAACCAATATGGCCCCACAACCTTGATAAATATTTTTATGACATAACTTAGATAAATAGAAAAAGGAGAGAAAAATAAGAAGATTTCATTCACAAACCTTTAAAAGATGAAACTTTGATCTAGTAGTAAAACGGTGGTTTTTGGTTCTTACCACTAACACAATTTTTTTTGAGAGAAAAGCTAAGTTCTTTTAAGTGAGAAGATGAAATTGAACTAATGAGTGGGGGTTGGAATGCTCGCGTGAACTTGTGTGGAGGTATTTTTGTTTCTCACGTCTCTTAATAATCCAAAAAGTTGATCTCAAAATTTTGCTAAATACATCATTACACAGTCTAATCACTCTTACACACATTTCATCACCCATTTTTAAATTTATTTTGATAAAAATATTTACTCTCGTCGCAACTCTTCTAACATATGAATTTAATTGAAACATGCAACGTCGTCAAATATTTGTTAAAAAATAATTCTTCTGTAATTTGAAAATATTTCCCAACCATAGAAAATTTCTAAATATTTTCACTAACACCTCATTAAAATATTAATATCTTAGAAAAATACTTTGATATTTTGTGACTTTAAGTCACCTCATTTCGCTCAATCTCCGAGTTATTTCATAAACGAGTCGTATATCGTTCACGGATAAATTTTTCGGTAACAAAAAAATTATATAACAATTCTACTAAGGGTTAAATAAGTTTAGTCCCTATAAATATTTGAAATTTTATTTTTAGTCCCTGTAAAAAAAATCACATTTTTCAGTTTCTATAAAATTACTCTACAAATTGTTTTAGTCCTTGCTAGAACTAAGCATCCTTTCATTTTTAAATTTTTGAATGATTTTTTCCAAGCATGTTTAGAACATTATTTCATGTTCACCCATGAAAAATTAGAATTTTTCAACTTGAGATGAATTAAATATGAATTTTTAAAATGTCATATGTTTAAGATAAAAGTAACAAAAATATAGACATAGAAATCAAGTTGTGAGCTCATTTTTTGTGGAGAAACTTTTTATATTGTTGTAAATATGTGTGCAAAAGAATCATTCAAAAATATATGTTTATATTCCAACAAGGACTAAAAATGCAATTTTTTACAAGAATTAAAAACGAAATTTCAAAATTTTACCATGATTAAAAACTTATTTAACTTTTCTACTAATTAAAACTTTTCAAAATTTCGCGAATAAATTTTTTTCCGACGAAATTTTTGTTCCTTAGCTTAGAAAAATATAATGAAAAAGTTTCTCATTAAAATGGATATATAAAGCTGTCATTTAAATTATGGTGGCATTCGAAGTCCGTTAAAATTTAAACAACAGATATATCTTATCCGTTTTCTCAAAAATAAGTAAAAAATTATTTTTGAAATTTCGACAATACCAAGACATTCAATAATCATTTAACATCAAGGAAAACATTTAAACAATTTTTCATAAATCAATTTGCAAGACAAGCACAAGTATTCTAAATTTTACAAACAAATAAACAATTTAAACCGTAAATAGAAGAAGGAAAAACAATAGAAGAACAGATAGACAGTAAACACTAATTAATTTTTGTTATAAATAAATTATGGTTCTTACACCTACGACGTATTCTATCAACCGTCATTGCTGTTAAAGGAACGCCATACATTATCATTTTCACAATGAGTCGTTAAAGAAAATTTTGGAACATGTAATTCATACAAACAATAATTGTATGTCATTAATCAATTAATTAAAATTAATATTTTTTTTATCTTAATAAAAATAAGAATAATTACAATATAGTAATTATAATTTATTACAAACATCGTGTATTGGACAAATGTTGGTCACAAAATAGTTCATTAAAATTAGTACCTTTTTAAATACTATTAACATAAAAATGAGAACGATTATAAAATATTAACTAAATCTTTTTCACACTTAAATTGTATGATGTTTTTTTTTTTTTTTTAAAATAGTC
>JBBPBQ010020324.1:35541308-35603034 GCA_037974755.1 Cicer yamashitae | reverse complement strand
GTTTATCAAAAAAGAATTACTTAAAATTATTATTTTTCAATATCATCGACATAAAAATGAGAACACTTATAATACACTAACTATAATTTTTTTAATTTGTTTTTTTTTTGGAAATTAATCACTAAAGAAAACGTGGGAACATACAATTGATAAACAAAAAAAATATTTGTAGCTAGTTAATTGGTTAAAATTAATGTATTTTTGATATCTTCTAAATAAAAATGAGAATAATTATAATTTATTATAAGGGACAAATAATTTTCACTAAAAAATCAGTTAACATTAGTAATTTTTTTAAATATAATCGACATAAAAATGAAAGCAATTATAATACACTAGCTATAACTTTTTCATGCTTCAACTTTTTTCCTATTGTTTTTATGGAAAAGCCATTAAAGAAGTTATTGGAGCGTACAATTCATACACAAAATAAATATTTGTCTCTAATCAATTAATAAAATTCAAAACAAATTTATATCTTTTAAATAAAATTGAAAATGGTTTTAATATACTAATATCAATTTATTGTATAAATCATATACAAGATAAATTTTTCAATAAAGAATTTGTTACAACTAGTGTTGTTGACATAACAATAAAAACAATTATAAAGCACGTGGAACAAGTTGGTCACTAATGAGATTGAACAATCATACACGAGACAAGTAGCCACTGATAAAATTTAAAATAATTATTATATATGGGATAATTTATTTATGATGAGATTGAATTATTATACACGAGATAAATTCTTAATTATAAAATAACTATCATACATGAAAAAATTATCACTGATTTTTATTTTTGATTGGCAAATGTTAGTTAAGTTAGTAATTAATGATTTTTCTCCTTCATCAAGGATTGAATCCTGGTCTTTTTACTCCTTCAACACTTTCATCCTTTAGCTCATACACAGAGAAGTTGTCACTCATACTATTGACTTATCATACACGGAATAAATTCCCATTCATAAAAATTTAAAATTACTATCATACACGAAACAAGTTGTCAAAAATTAAATTAAACATTTAACAAGTTGTCATTCCTCTTAAATTCATTTAACTCTTCTTGCATTGCAAGAATCCATCCATCATCTACCAATGCTTCAATAATAGAGGTAGGCTCAATTGATGAGAGTAAGCCAAACAAAGTGGTATCTTTTAGTGATGATCTGGTCCTCAAATGATCACTTGCATTTCCAATGAGATGAGATGACTTTTACTTTCATCCAGATCTTCCTTCTGACTTATCTTGACTGTTTCTAACTTGATCAGATTCATTCTCTGAAGATTTGTCATCTTCTGGTTTGTCTGCATCTACTTCCTCTGGTTCCGGTAAACCTGCAGTATTCTCAATTGTCTTTGACTTTTTAAGGTCAAGTTGCTTGTCATATAACATAATATAAATTAGATAGTTGAAGAATAAATCAATACAGCCAAAACATCAGTTTTGTTTCTGGTGGTTTCTGCTTGTTTTTAAAAACCAAACTTGTATGTTACTTCTGCGGAAGTGTTTAGATTCTGTAAATCTCCTTGTTCCTCTTAATTTTTGAGAACCTGCAAAAATACTTATCTAGCTTTGATTTTTAAGATCAAGCTTCTTGTTATCACAGTAAACATAATATCAGACAATAATTAAATTTAAAGAAAGATATAACCTATATGTCAACAATTTAAGTTTCACTCTGAAAACCCTATTATTTTCTTCTTTTCTGGTTTTCAGATTCTGAATTTGTCTAATTAGAGGGTCTGGATGAAGGGATTTGAATTCCCATCCAGGTTTGTAGTCTTGATGAATTGGATTGGAGTGTTCAAAGAAGTCTTCTGATTCTGATTGTTAATCAGACACTTCTGTTTTTGCTGATGTAACTGATGGTAATTCTGATTCTTCTTGTAGTTCCAGTTCTATTTGTATGTGTGATTTCTCTGCCAATTTTGATTTTGTTGATATGTGTGA
Organism: Cicer yamashitae; assembly: GCA_037974755.1. Lineage (NCBI taxonomy): Eukaryota > Viridiplantae > Streptophyta > Magnoliopsida > Fabales > Fabaceae > Cicer > Cicer yamashitae. Next base: position 35,601,078 of record JBBPBQ010020324.1, on the reverse strand, counting down.
TTTCTCTACCAGTTTTGATTATGTTGATATTCTAGATTTTTCTGATATTTTGGGTTGTGATAGATATTGTGCTGACTAGTCCTTCTTCCACCAGAGTCACTTGGCTTTTGTTTGTAAAGTCTTGGAACATAGACTTTTTTTCCTTCATATATTACAAGCATCCATTGACCAGGCACCATGAATGGTGTTTCAATTTGGTTGCTTAGAACATCTGCAACATAAACAATTTTATCCTTTGGTACCCAAATCTGGTTGGGTACTAGTTTGTTAGTTCTTAAAGTTTTCTTGTCTTTCCATGTGGTTAGCATAGGACAAGATATCTTAGTGTGACCTTTTGTTATATCAAATAGTACATAAATCATCAAAAGGAACAAACTTAGGTTTAGTTAGTTTTTTTAGAAATCCTATTCCTCTTTTACCATTCCTACTAACACCATAAATCATAGATGCATGTGGTATTTTTAATTGATGTTGAACTATAATTACTTTTCAGAGTTAGATTTTCAGCCTTAAGTTCAGCAATATACATTTTCTGATTTGCATTATCTGTTTTAAGTTCAGTAATATCAGTTTTCAAAGTTACATTTTTTGTTTTATGTTCAAAAATATCAGTTTTCAAAGTTGCGTTATCTGTTTTAAATTCAGTAATATCAGTTTTTAGAGTTCTTTTTTCTGTTTTAAATTCAACACTTTGATTCTTTAAAATATTAACTTTTTCAGTTAGATTAGTATTTTCTTTCCTAAGTGTTGTCAGTTTTAAAGACAATTTGTGATTTTTATTTAAAAAATCATTTATAGTAGTAATTAAATCAGATCGAGTAAATTCAGAAAATATCTCAATTTCTTCATCTACTTATTCACTAAATCCAGACATGTTGAACCCCTCAAACACTGTAAAGTGCTAAACCTTGAGATCGAGCTTTGATGCCATTTGAAGGAGCAAACACGAGAAGGGGGGTTAAATTGTGTTTGCCAAAGTTGATAATTTTTTGCTAATTTGATGAAGGTTGGTTAAGCAATGAATGCATAAATAATTTGACACGTAGATTTATCCTAGTTCACCACTAACTTGGCAACATCTAGTCCCCCTCATTTAGAAGACTTTAATCCACTAATTCAAATACCTTGAATTACAAAACACCTGACCCTCAAAGCCAATCTTCCCAAACAGCCTAACAACCCTAAACTTTTGAGGAACTAACCACCATGACCCTACAAGCCAAGTCTTCTCCTAACAACCTAACAACCCCATATTGAAGAAAGAACTTAACCACTATCGGGTTGGATACAAAAGATTGGAACTTTAAGTGTTTTCTTCTAACAAAGTTGATAATAATAATAACTCTCACACTCTAAGAAAAGAACACTCAGAAAATATTTCTAACTTGAATAAGTGTTTCTCTCTTTGAACTCTAAGATGAATTTGTAATTTTGAGCTTGAGTTCTTCTACTCTTTTCTGTTTTTTGATGATTTGCTTCTTCAACCTTGAGTGTATATTTATTGTTAAAATTTGGGCTTCATTTTAATCCTTGTTTAATTATGAATTGTATTTTGTTTAGATTGCGTTTGTAAATTATTCAAATTGATTTTGTTCCTTTTTTGTTTAGATTGAGATTGTAAATTCTTCAGATTGATTCTATCCGTATTTTGTTCAGATTGCGTGTGTAAATTCTCCAGATTGATTTTGTTAATATTTTGTTGTAGATAAATCAAGATCAAATCTTCTTCAAATTTTCTACAAATCTTGACCATATCTTCTTTTCAACTTGGTCAAAGATTTTCTTCAATTATAAATATGAATCAAATCTTATTTTAGATTTTCATCAATTATAAATTTGAATCAAATTTTATTTTAGATTTTCTTCAATTATAAATCTGAATCAAATCTTATTTTAGATTTTCTTCAATTATAAATCGGAATCAAATCTTATTTTAGATTTTCTTCAATTATAAATTTGAATAAAATCTTATTTTAGATTTTCTTCAAAAACATGAATCTTCTTTCATATTCTTTGAAGTCAAATATATTGTTTTCATAAAATACTTTTGTTATCATCAAAACTCGAAGTATAAAATCAATTTGGTTCCAACACACATGAGACTACTTTCAATTATATAGGATTTAGTTACTAAGATGTGTAGATTCTCCTAACCGAAGCTCTGATCTTAATCATCTGAATATAAGATGCTTTTTCATTCCTCCTCTATATAACCATGTCAAAACACTAACCAATCGGATTTAGAGGCTGCAAGCAATGAAAGCATAAATACTTTGACACGTAGATTTATCCTAGTTCACCACTAACTTGGTTACATCCATTCCCCTCATTCAGAAAGCTTTAATCCACTAATTCAAATATCTTGAATTACAAAGCATCTGACCCTCCAAGCCAGACAATTGATCAAATCTTCTTCAAATCTTAATACAGCCAAACAATTGAGTTGCTTTTGGTAATGAACTGCTGAGAGTTAACGGACATGTTCTCAATCAAGCTTCTTACTTCTATTGGGGTTTTATCAACAAGTGCTCCTTGAATTCTTTTTGAATTTCTGGTCATGATTATGGAACAGTCATAACAAAACACAATTAATCTAATAATGACTAAATTCAATCAAACCTATAACTAAATGTTGCAAAGTCTATCAATATCCATTTGAAATAAACTAAAGCAAACGTTTAAATTACTCATAATAGTCTCAATTCAAAGAAACTCATAATAGTCTCACTTCAAAGAAAAAAGGAGTTTGAAATGAGTAAGCTTAAACACATAAATGAAATTGAAAACACAAGTTAAAGAGACAGAAAATTGAAAGGAAAAGAAATAGAAATATTAAAAACAAATATAACCTAAAAACCAAACCCCAAAATCCTTATAACAAATTCCTAATAAGTGTATTGATTAAAGATCTTAGCCTTCCATAAAACATTTTAAACAAATAAATGTAAGTAGAAAAGAATTCAAAAACGGCAAAATAAAAGATATCAAAGTCTCCTTCTTAATACTCACTAATTACATTATTAAATCCTACAGTAACTAGTTACATTAGTAAATCAGCTCAATAATAACTAATAACATTATTAAATTCCTCAATAACTTTTCTAGCTTTAAAAATTTACATTTTTTACTATTAATACGTCTGAATCGTGCTTTGGTCTCAACAAAAGAGTTGTAGCTCTTTTCTTAGCTTTTTAATGCCACCAAGAGGACTGAAAAAGCACATCCCAAGTTATAGCCTAAAGAAGAAGAAGGAGTCAAGATGCAACAAAATCCGAAAATTAACTATTTATTTCACTAAAACTCAATTTTGACCCATAGATATAAAAACAAGGTAAAAAGTAATTATTAAGCCTAACACACATCTAAAAACACAAAGGGTAATGCCATAAAAAATTTATTAAAATGCGTTGATCAAGACCCTAAGTTTATCATTGTTGGGCCTTGGTAATCTTCATCCTATCAAGCCACACCAAATAAACAGTTGTTGGATGAGAGCATGTTCTGAAGTTAGTTGGCCTTGCTTCTGAAGTAATCCATCCAATCACAGGCGATTGGTAAAGTGTACAAATACGCAGGGCATAGGAGAGACTTAAGCAATATCATCCCTTCAAATAAACCAAAATTTGAAGGGCAAAGCGTGACCTGACCTTTAATGGGGTAGAGAGGTCCAACATGCTCTTCATTGAAACCTTAGAAGAAAAAAAGGATGAAGACTTCAAGTTAGAGTCACCACCACCATCATAGTTTGTCAAAAAGATTTAGTGAGTCAGAGTGATACATGTTGAGGTTAAGGTTATAACAAAAGGAAATGCTTGGAGAAAATAAGAATGCTTGAAAAGCACAACTAAATCTATTTATTGGAGAAGATTAATGTGAGTCAATGATAAATAAACCCTAAGATTAGTCAAATAAATTCAAGATTACCGATGAGGTAATCGAATTGACAAGGATTGACGGATTTTCATCCATTCGTAAACTAAGAAGGGGTTTACAACAGCTATTTTTTGTTTTATGATGCAATAATGATATTATTCACTTAGTAGTTACTATTTGTGTTGCATTACCTCTCAAGTCATTCCAAATGGATGACACGTCGTAGAGAAAATTTGTTTGCACTAAAAAAGAATATGAGTTGTTAGATGAGAATGAGGTATAGCTGATGTCCAAATAGCCGAATGAAAGTCAAGATAACAAGGAGCTGTCAAATACGAGTTATGCGAATCTTTATCAAGCTCCAGAAGCCCCTAAAGTGTTTTGGGATTTTCAAAATACGTGGTAATTAATAATTCAACTAAAAGACTCTATGTTCCATGTTTTTCACCACCATTAACTAAAGCATCTATTTTTGATTACGAGTGGAGACACATGCTTGGATGAGGGGAACTGTCACACTGTGAAATGGAGGTGCCACGTACACCCAGTAACAGACAAAAATATGCATTATTTGCGATATCAACCAAATGAAACGACTCAAGGCTAGGTTTTAGCCTATTTGTCTATAAATATTCATTTCTATATTTTAAAATGATACATACAATCAATCAGATATTTCTGGAAAAAGACACACAGTCAATCAAACTTATCATTATTTTCTTTGGAAATTATACTTTATCTTTTTGTTTTATATTTTCATTAGTTTAGTAGCTCACAAAAAAACCAATTTTGTACTTAACATTCTTTGGAGGAGTTAAGAAATCTACAATCAAGGGATAACATTCATTCCTTGACGTACTCGTGTAAAGCAAAAGTGAATCATTACATAACACTTCTGCTTCATTGTTAAAAAGACACTTCTTCTTTTTACTATCTTTGGACTAATCAAATTAACGATCATATTCATTCACATAGATTTGTTCGTTCATATTAACTTTCTAAATTTAATTATCATGCATTATTATTATAAAAACTTTTATACTATCAACATATCATAATCATTCATGAACATGACTTTAAATATAGTTATGATAAAAATAAAACATCTCTAATAATCTAATCTTTGTAATTATTTGACAATGTAAAAACTATTTTCATTGATAGTGTATTTAAATTAAATCCTTAATTTTCTATGTTTCATGCATAAAAAATGTTTTTTTTTTTGTTCATTTATATCATTTTAGTGTAGGAAACTTGTCTTCAAGGACACAATTTACAAACAATATAATGTCACGTGACAAATAAAATAAAATAAACAAATTATCTATCAATCAAACTCTATGGAATAATTATTCTTTAACATTGTCACATCTTGGTCATTAATTAAAACATTTATTTATACTTTTCATATAAACAAACAAATTATCTTATCTATCAATGAAACTCTACAAGAGTTGTAAATAAATAATAATTAATTAATTAATTTATTGAAAACAATAACGCGTCAATGATCACTTGCAGTTTGGCAAAGGAGATCCACACAAACACTTGTTATGAAAAAACGAATACACATCAAAGCTCTGCAAATTACCACCCTTTGGAATCTCACCACACAACCTATTGTAACTAACATTCAACGATGATACATTTTCAATTCCCAATGGAAGATTCCCATAGATCTTATTCTGACTCACATCCAACGTTGCTATGGTTTTAGACAATTCAACTCTTCCAAAATCAAAATCTAATCGATTCCCTGAAATGTTTATTACCAACGTTTTTTTATTGGAACCAAAAAGCATAGAGGCATCACCTTCAAATTTATTATAAGATAATTCAACAATGAAAATATCCAACATTGCCAACGACATTGGAAGTTTCCCTATAAGTTTGTTATGAGAGAGATCTAAATCAGCTACATTGCTGTTATTGAAGTAACCATATGAAAGAGGGATTGAACCTGTTAACTTATTATTGTTAAAAAGAACTCCTTGAAGACTAGGCAATTGGTATAGTGAAGGTGGGAGTGTGCCAAAGAGGTTTTTATGTGAAAGGTCCAAGTTAACTAAGTTTTCAAATTGGGCTGTGAATTTGGGTATTGGGCCTGTTACACGGGTTCCACTTATTGTAAGGTATTTGAGTTTTGTGAGTTTCATTATGGATTGTGGAATTGGGCCAGTGAGATTTGGTAAATCAAAGATAAATAAGGCTTGTAAGTAAGGTATGTTACCAATAGAGGGAGGAAATTGAGAAGTAAGTTTTGTGTCGTTTGAGATACTAAGATAACCAACACGTTCATTGATTAAATAAGAGCAACCAACACCATACCAATTAAAGTTGCAACAATCAGTGTGTGGTTTCCATGAGGATAGAAGAGTTGGATTGTTGAATTCTTTTTTGATTTGGAGAAGGATTCTTTCGTCTTCTGGGTGGCACCTTTTTGAGAGAGAAGATACAACTTGTGACAAAAATATAAATAGAATAAATAATTTAGTAATAGTGGTCATTGCTTTGGGTGGTCTTTGTTGGTTAGTTGGAGATTGGGATGAGAGTTCACTAGTTTATATATAGGTAGGATCGGATACGATTTCGATATTTAATTTTATTGTAAAGTAAGAAGATAATGGATGATGGCTATTGGCTTGCAAGTTCACATGCCACTATGAGATGACTAGAAGAGCATTAGTAGTCTAAACAAGTATGCTCGTATTCCTACTTCCTTCTATAACTTTTTTATAAAAATTCAATTGAATTATAATTTGATAAATAAAAGTATATGTATTTGTATATAAAAAGAAATTAAATGTATTTAGTTTATAAAAATTAAAGAGAGTACATGTGTAACACACTTTTGTTATAAGTGTCATTCTAACAAGAAAATTTTATCTTAAAATAAATATTATTTTTAATTTTTAATATCACTTTAACTATTATTTTTAATTGTAATTTTCAATTATCAGTATATATATATATATATATGTTACTTTCAAAATATTAATAATAATTTATATTTATGATATAGAAAAACACACTAATAGTTAAGAAATATAATTTGATAAAATGACTATTCTTATTTTTATATATAATTATTTCTTAATATGTCTAAACATGAACATAAATGACATTTATCATTAGACAAATTTAATATATTCTTTTTATTTATTTATTTATTTTAATAGAATAATTAAGGTAAGTCACTACGCCAAAAATTGCATTTTATAGCGCGCCTTTTATAGTGCTTATTAAATAAAAGCACTGTTGTATAATATTTTAAAATTAAAGGAGGATACAACAGCGCTTTTCTGACAAGCGCTTTGGCAAAAACGTTGTTGTATGGTCATATAGGATCACATAGCTCTTGCACATAATATTTACAACGTTTTTGATAAAAGTGCTGTAAATTTAAGCGCTCTCACATAATGTTTACAGCGCTTTTAGAGCGCTTTGTATACAAGCACTGTAAAATATAGCGCTCCCACATTATGTTACAGAGCTTTTAAAGCACTTTTTGTAAAAGCGCTGTAAAATATAAGCGCTTTCACATAATTAAAGGGCCTATTAGAGCACTTTTTATGCAAGCGCTATAAAATGGTGCGTATTTCATAAAAATAATTCACTTCAAAATAAATAAAAACAAATTTAAAACAAATTTAATACGTTGTTCTAATAACCCTACGAACCCTCATCTCCTCTACTCTGCAAACCCTTATCTCCTCTACTCTACAAACCCTCATCTCCTCTACTGTGCGCCCATCTCCTCTACTCTGCGAATTTTCCTCTCCTTTAAAAAAAATTTAATACGTTATCTCAGGTACTGTATTTATTAATTTGTTTTGTCACTAAAACTGATAAATTGTTATAAAATCTGTTCTTTTTTGAAATTTGTCCGATCTATTCTGTTTTGAAATCAGACTTGGACCTTGGTTTCCATTTTCCAATATTAGATATATATACTATAGATTGGTATAATGTTATCAGTAGCTTATTATTTGTGTAACACTGCATTCATATAGGTCATATAAAATGGACCGAAAATGGATGTCTGTCAATCGATTGTCAAAAGAATATGAAAATGGAGTGAAGGAGTTTGTTGAGTTTGTAGTGAAGAATGCAAAAGATCCAAATCGAATCATTTGTCCTTGTTTAAAATGTTGTTTTGGAAAACGCGTTAGAGCAGATCAATTGGAAGGACATTTAGTATGGCATGGAATTGATCAAAGCTATACATGTTGGATAAGACATGGTAAGAAAAAAAGGGAACATTAATTTTGAGAATGGTTCGACATATGCTTCAACTGATTTCGACACAGATACATATGAGCGGGACCGAGTTGAGGAGATTGCAAAAGCAGTTGAAGAAGATCTTCGGAATTGTCCAAAAATGTTTGAGAGTTTGTTGAGTGATGCAGAGAAACCATTATATAATGATTGTACTAAATTCACAAGACTGTCGGCGATATGAAAGTTGTACAACTTAAAAGCGATTAATGGATGGTCGGATAAAAGCTTCACATAATTATTAACACTCTTAAAAGATATGTTGCCAGATGATAATGAACTTCCCAGTCAAACCTACGAGGCTAAATGAATTTTGTGCTCTATTGGCATGAGTTACGAAAGGATTCATGCGTGTCCTAACAATTGCATTTTATTTCGAAACGAATATGAATTACTAAAGGTATGTCCGAAATGCAATGTCTCTCGATATAAGAAGAAAGAATCTACTCCAGCAAAAGTCATGTGGTATTTTCCTATAATACCAAGATTTAGGTGCATCTATCGCAGTGAAGAAGATTCAAAACACTTGACATGGCATGCAGATCAAAGAATTAGAGATGGAAAGTTTTGACACCCTGCAGATTCTCCACAATGGGAAAAAATTGATCACGAGTATCCTGAATTCAGGAGAGAGTCAAGAAATCTACGACTTGCACTTTCTACTGATGGAATGAATCCACATGGTCTTCAAAGTATCTCACACAGCACGTGGCCTGTGATTTTGTTGGTTTATAACCTACTTCCATGGTTATGTATGAAGCGTAAGTTTATGAAGTTGTCTCTGTTAATTTCTGGACCCAAACAACCGGGGAATGATATCGACGTATACTTGACTCCTTTAATTGAAGATTTAAAAATCATGTGGGAGACAGATGTGGAAGTTTATGATGGGTATAAAAAAGAATGTTTCAATTTGAGGGATATGTTGTTCGGCACAATTAATGATTTTCCAGCATATAGCATTAAAGGTCAGTGTGCATGTCCTATATGTGAAGAGAGTACAAATTAGATGCGGTTGAAACATTGTAAGAAGAACGTATTTCTTGGACATCGTAGATTTCTACCTTATAGTCATCAATATCGTGGATGCATAAATGCATTCAATGGAAAATCAAAGGAAGATACTGCTTCTTTAGCACCCACTGGATATCAAATATTTGAAAAAGTACAAGGTTTGACCAATAAATTTGGCAAACCTTTTGCGGGAGAACTTGTCAAAACTGGGTGGAAGAAAAAGTCAATTTTCTTTGAATTGCCATATTGGAAGTCATTGTATATATGACATTTCCTCGATGTGATGCATATTGAAAAAAATGTATTTGATTGTGTTATTGGTACGTTACTCAATGTTCCAGGAAAGTCTAAGGATGGCATCAATGCAAGATTGGACTTGGTCGATATGGGAATAAGAAATGAATTGGGTCCCGTAAAGAAAGGAAATCGCACATATCTACCTCTAGCCGCTCATACTCTATCTAGAAAGGAAAAAAAAATTGTTTTATGTAAATTTCTACACGAAGTTAAAGTTCTAGAAGGATACTCTTCAAACATTAAAAATTTAGTTTGTATGAAAGACCTCAAGTTAAAAGGTTTGAAGACCCATGATTGTCATGTTCTAATGGAGCATTTGCTACCAATAGGTATATGTTCCATTTTACCTGAAAAAGTTCGACGAGCCATAACTAAATTATGTTTCTTCTTCAGGGAAATTTGTAGTAAAGTGATCGATCATAAAAAATTACCCACATTGTAGAGGGAAATTGTTGTTACTTTGTGTGAGCGTGAAATATATTTCCCACCCTTGTTTTTTGATATAATGGTTCACCTTACTGTTCATCTTGTTAAGGAGACACAACTTTATGGGCCAGCTTATATGAGATGGATGTATCCAATAGAACGATATATGAAAATATTAAAAGGGTACGTAAAAAGTAGAAGTCGACCAAAAGGTTGTATCGTTGAACGGTACATTGTCGAAGAAGCTGTTGAATTTTGTACTGAATATCTGTCCAATGTTGAATCCATAGGGCTTCCCATGTCTCTTCATTCGGTTAGAATATCAGGAGAAAGGATAATTGAAAAGAGAGTAACGACTATATCAAGGACAGAATGGGAGCATGCACAATTGTATGTTCTGCACAATGATGATGACGTTCAACCGTATGTTACAATACACATGGATCAATTATCTAGTTTGAACATGTATAGGAATCAAAATTGGATAACACGAGAGTACAATCGAAGTTTCATAACATGGCTAAAAAATCACATTAACTCAAAGTTTGATATAGACCATGGTTCAATTTTACAGAGATTGAGGTGGCTAGCAAATGGTCCGAGTTTACATGTCTTTTCTTACACCGGTTATGTAATTAACGGCTACACATTTTATACCAAAGAACAAGATGATCAAACCACTATGCAAAATAGCGGATTCACTCTTGTAGCTGAAGCGATGCATATCTCAAGTGCAAAAGACAAAAACCCAATATATGCAAATCTATCATATTTTGGTGTTATCGAGCACATATGGGAGTTAGACTACACAATGTTTCGTGTTCCCATATTTGGTTGCAAGTGGGTCGATAATAATAATGGCGTTCGGATTGATGAGTCAGGGTTCTTGCTTGTCAATTTTAATAGGGTGGGATAAAAAGATAAGCCTTTTATTTTAGCGTCGCAAGCTCAACAAGTGTTTTATGTCACTGATCCTGCTGATGATAAATGGTCCATTGTCCTATCGACCAATAAAATAAGTGATGATAACAATAACGATGAAGATGTTGGTAATGATCTTTTCTTTGCAACATCATAACCACATGAAATTGATTTAACTGATGATGGTTTATATCTTAGAGATGATCATGATGAGGGAATTTGGATTAATCCATCGTTTCGTATTGTTAAGGGACAAACAAATGTGAATCCCACTAGGAAAAGAAGAAGGGCATCTTAATGTGTTTAAGTGTTTTATATAAGCCATGTAATCTGAACTGAGTTCAAGTACTTTAAGTGTTTGATCTGCCATTTTAGTATTTAGCTTAAACTGTATTTGATTTTCTGCTTATACTGATTTTCTGCTTATATTTAGCTTGATCTTAGTGTTTTATACTAAGTTCATGTAATTTAAGTGTTTGACCTGCTAGAACTGATTTTCTGCTTATATTGAACTTGAACTTGAAAAAGCTTTGTTTGACTACTGGACATTTTTCTTGAACTTGAACTGAACTTAAATGGTAATTTAACATATTTAACTTGAACTGAACTGAACATAAACTTGTAATTTTACAGCGCTTTTGTCAATAAGTGCTATAGAAAGGCTTTTAAAAAATAAAATAAGGAGGTATTTTAAAGCGCTTTTAGGACAAGCGTTGTAAAAGACTTTAATAAAATAAAATAACGAAGTCTTTAAAAGCGCTTGTTCTATAAGTTCTGTAAAAGGGTCACATAGCGCTTGCACATAATAAAATAAGGAGATCTTTTAAAGCGCTTGTTCTATAAGCGCTGTAAAAGGATCTTAAAAAATAAAATAAGGAGGTCGTTTACAGCGCTTGTTCTATAAGCGCTTTAAAAGGCTTTTAAAAAAGCGCTGTAATAGGCTTTTAAAAAATAAAATAAGGAGGTCTTTTACAGTGCTTTTTCAAAAAAACGCTGTAATAGGGTTTTATAACTAACCAGATAATAGTAAACCGCTTCAGTTTTCTCTTCATTACGTACTCTTCCTTACGAACTTTTGGCATTGCGAAACCTCTTCCTCTTCATTTCCCTCCTCATTACGTACTCCATACGAACCCTACTGTCCCTACGAACCATATTGCGAACCATCTCCATCTTCGTTACTATTCCTACGAACCCACATTACGTACTCCATACGAACCCTACTGTCCTACAAACCCTTTCCATATGAACCCTTTTCATTCGTATTTCTGCGCACTCTTCAGGTATTGTATTTATTAATTTGTAGTTGTCACTAAACTGCTTGTTGAACTTATACTGCTACTTAGACTACTGCATGTTGAACTTGTTGAAGTTATACTGAACTTATAATTATAATGTGTGAAATGTGTAGATAAATGGATTCCAACAATGATTTAGATCATCAAAATGAGGAAGTTGTCAATACTAAGAGTTATGAAAACGAAGTTAAACGTGGTGCAACTATTATGCAAAAGGTCATCAAAGCAAGAAGTAATGGAATTAAATTTGAGGTATACTATACTTTGTTTAGAATTTATTTTTTATCTTTTTTGAAAGCATGTACTTACTCTATGAGTTTATTAGGTGGGATGGAATGAAAGTGGACAGCCAATTGAGCCCAACAGTTCCATGATGGTAAGTTATATTGGTGTAGTTGTTCGTCATAATATCCCAATTACAATTGACGATTGGAGAGATAAAGCTTTGAAGGATGCTAAAGATATATTGTGGAATGATATACAAGTAACTTTTTTACTCCACTTTTTTGTTACTTATAATTTTTTCCATTGAAATACTTTTACTCAAACTATATCTTTATTTGGTTTGCAGTCGGCTTTTAATGTTGATGAGGTGAGAAAAAATTACGTGCTTAGAGCTGCCGGAAAAATACACAGGGGATTTAGATCTCATTTGTCAAATTGCTACTTAAGAGATCGCGATGGAAATGTGAATGTTGAAGCTCCAAAAATATATAAACACTACATATCAAATGAAGAATGGAGCGCTTTTGTAGCTAAACGTGCAGACCCCGCTTTTGTGGTAATATTAATTTATTAGCATTTGTGTTTTATTATTCATATTCATAGCGTATTTTTTTTACACGATTGTTATTTTTTTTATATAGAGTATAAGTACGGCAAATCGCGAGAGGGCAAAAAATCCAATGCATCCATACAAAAAATCGCGTATGGGGTATGCACGTTTAGAGCAAAAAATTGTAAGTAAACGTCACTTTTATATAATGTGGTACATTATAAACTATAGTTTCTAACTAATATTTTGTTTATGAACTTAACGAATAGCTTTTGTTTATGTCTTAACGAATAGCTACAAGAGACGCAATCCGATCAACCATTAGGTCATCATATTTTGTGGAATGAGGGTTGTTTGAATAAAGATGAAATAGTTGATAATGAAAATGTTCAACAAGTGATAGAACAATGTGTAAGTATATTATCACTTTAATATTTTTTAATATTGTATTTTAAAAATGATAATGAACTTATCTTTTTAATCCTACATGTATTTAGCGTAACTCCAAAAGCTATTTTTCACATGAGAAGCACATAAATCCATCTAATGAGGAAGTACTTGATAAGCTGAAAATCCTAACAGAGCAAGTGGCATTTTTGGTGAAGACGAATAAGAAAAAAGAAACTTCCGGAGTGTCAACGTGAAATACAAATAGAGAGTGAAAACGCTAGTTGCAACATTTGTCGTAAAAGTCTTCCAGAGGTAATTAATTACTTAATAAAATAAGAAATTCATTCAACCTAATTGTTTCACATACTTATGTATTAACCATTGATTTAGGGTGTCTCATCTTGCGTGTTGTATTTATCGTCCTCTACTCATCGTATGGTTGGAAAAGGAACATTGTACAATACATTGGGAGAAGTATTACACAACACTCCAATCAATGCCAGCCATATTAAAGTTTCACCCGTGATTGCTTTTGAACCAAATGCACCATTGCGTATACCCGACAATGATGGAGATAGGAAGTTTTTGGGAGAAGCAATAGGTAGTTACGTGGCATGGCCCAAAAATCTTGTTGGCCTAGATAAGGTATGTTTAATTGATATGTATATTTAATTGTATGATATAAGATTATGATTAATTATATTTAATTGCTGATTTTTTCCGCTGTTAACTTTAATTTCACATTTCTTTAGATTCTTACAAAGTCTAAAGGGAATGATAAGAAGATTCCTCGCAACGAGTCAGTCACTTCACCAGAAAAGGTTTTACATATACATCAATGTGTATACATCAATGATTAGCTTACTGTAATAACTAACAAACTGATTAACCTCATTTTTTCAGATTCAATCAAAACCCGCCGCACCGCAAATCTGCCAGAAATCAGCCGCACCACAGATGCATGTTCCTGGTAAAAATAAATCTGGCAAAATTCAAAAACTGGATCGTAGAAAATCAGTTGCTGCTCCTAAAATAAGTCATCCACGCCTTTCTTGATTTGGGTCGTGTCTTGACATACAAGCAAAAATGAATATGGACAACAATGATACACGTATCATACACATGGAGAAAGGTATTTTCGGAGATGAGTATGAAGAATTACTTTATAAAGAGCGCATATATAAACTTCTCAATCATAAGGAGCTGAGTGCTACTGTCATCAGCATATACATCAGGTAAAATACTTTATTTAAGATAAAAATTACTTTTAATTGCATCACTGCCACATTTATTGCGTAAATTGTCAGATAGATTTTCATTCTTATCTCTGCATAAGCTGTCCATGTTTAAACTCGATCTAGTTAACGTAAAGAAATATGTTGTTGATATACTTTTGGGAAATAAAGAGAAGGATAAGCTGTTTCTTGCGCCATAAAATTTAGGGTAATTATATATTCTTTATCTATATCTTTTTTAATTTATGATACTTAATTTATCAGTTGTGTAAACAAAATTGCCAACCAAATTTTTGTTGTTGTAGGCAACATTGGGTGTTGTTTGCCATCAATGCCCCCTCTGAAATTATATACTATTTAGATCCACTGCATGGTCATTATAACAATCACTCAGATATAAAGAATATCTTCGATACGTAAGTAATATTCATTTATTTCTTACATATATAAATAATGTGTTTGGTAATTGAATAATAATCTCATTTATTTGATAGTGCTTTACAAGTTTTCCCCGCTCAAAGGAGTGCTATATTGTCGAAGCAAAAGTCAAACAACATCATATGGATTCCAATAAACGTTTGAAATTTTTGTTATAGAACTTAATTGTTTGCCTTTAAAATTTCATTTACAATCAATGCACAAATATTTATTGACGTATATATTTTATTTTATAGTGCCCTTGTCAAACTAACAACATAGACTGCGGATACTATATATTGCGATTCATGAAGGAGATTGTTGATATGAATCAAAATATAATCCAGAAACAGTACGGTATTTTCATTATATTTTGATTTTCATATACAAACTATGTATATATTTGATTCTAACTTATTTATGTTCAAATATTATATCGCACAGTACTTTGACAATTCCAATTCAACATACTATGAAAGTGATCTAACTGAAATAAAGGAAGACTGGTGTCAGTATGTGATTGAACTGAAAGTTATTTAATTTGCTGGGAAATTGGCACGCTGCAGGTTATGAAATTGGCATTATTGCTGGGAAATTGACATTATTGTAAAGCTGACATATAATTCATAGTTAATTCAAAGTGTGTGTGAGGTTGAGAAAATAAACTATTATATATTGTACGTTGGGTATTGTGAACTGATTTTTGTTGTGCATATGTAATTGATATATATTGTGAATATATAATTGTTGTGAATATATAAAAAATATACTACTTGATGTGAATATGAAATTGTTGTACATGTTTAAATGAAATTGTTGTTGCTATGAAATATATGTAATTGGGTGTTGTGAACTGATTGTTGTTGTTGGTGTTTAAATGAAATTGTTGTTGCTATGAAAAATATAGTAATTGTGTCAATATGTGCTTGATGAAAATGATTTTGGAAAAAAAATTAAAAGACAACACTTTCTTAAAAAAAATGCCATAAAAGACCTGTTTAAACAAACAAGCTTTATTTTAAAAATTCCATAAAAAAATGTCAATCCAGTTTACAGCGCTTTTTATTAAAACTAGTATAAAAATGCACTTATTACAGCGCTTTTTAGAATAGAAAACTGGTATAAGAATGCACCTATTACAATGCTTTTTCACAAAAGCGCTGTAAAACGTGTATAAGAATGAACATATTACAACGCTTTTTTGAAAAAGCGCTGTAAAACTAGTACAACAAGCAGCGCTGTTTAGAATATATTTACAACGCTTTTGAAAAAAGCGCTGTAAAACTAGTACAACAAGCAGCACGTTTTAGATTAGATTTACAGCGCTTTTTTCAAAAAAGCGCTGTAAAACGAGTATAATAAGCGCGCTATATATGCACCTATTATAGCATTTTTTTATGAAAAGCGCTGTAAAACTACTCTAAGAGAAGTGTTGAGCGCTATATATTACAATGCTTTTTTATTTTAAATAGCGCTGTTGTATTTTTTAACAACGCTAGATACTACCGCGCTTAAAAGTGCTGTAAAGGGATTAAAAAAAGCGTTTTGGCGCAGTAAGTGAATGATGTGATAGTGTAAAGTAAGATTCATATTCAATTTTTGTTTTTTTTAACGTTACATTAAACTTTTAAAGTTTCTTTTTATTTTTTTATATTTGAAAAATAAACTGTTTGCGGCATCTTTAAATTATTGGCTTGATGGTACCCGCTGTATGAGCGTGACAGAGTCAGACATTGTAGAAGAATAGAATTGAATGGCATATTTGGGTCTTTTTTAAAGCGAATGGCATATTTGTTGTGAATACCATTGACGGCTTTACAATGAATCTCTTCTGTTCTATGGATAAAATCAAGTTGGTCAAAATCAAGCAAAATACTCCTTCTCATATCAAATATAAATAAAAGGAGTCTCTAGAAATCTGATGTATTAGTCCTAATTTTTAATTGGATATATAAATTTTTTTATATTATTTTTGTTTATATTTCATTTTAAAATAGTAATACTTTAAGAAACATATTTACCGTAAAATTATAAAAAATAAAAAAAAAATAAAACTTTAAGGTCTATTTAGTTGGATTATACTTCTTTAAAGTGAACAATTTACTTTAAAGAATAAAGTAGGTAATATTAATGGTTGACAAATAAATTAACATTTGATATTATTATATTCACGTGTATTTTTAGAATTACAAAGTTAGTAAGAGATTTAGTTTGTTAGTTAGGTTTTTAGTTAGTTAATATTCCTCTAAGCTCTATATAAAAAATGTGTAAACCTTTTTAGTATCTTTCTTTTATTCAATATGAAACCTTATGAGTTTTATTATCCATCAAACTCTCTGTTCAGACAAAATCTCTCTCAAATAATTTTAATGATAACAAAATTACTTAAAGGATTATGATTGTGATTAATGACTAATCTGTGCTCTTGAGTGTATTTATATTAGAAAACAGGTTATTCATCATGAAGACTAAAAGGAGAAATATCTTACATAATACCACTTTGTTTGCAAACTGGAGGATAGGATGAATCTGTGAGAGGATGACCTCCTAAATACATAATATTCATCTAGCACAGTAACCATGATTTTTAATCATGTTAAGTAGTCAAAACAGTACCCTAGAATTATCAAATAAAGCACATTATTCAAAGAGGTCAGAAAACAAATTTGAACTAGTACGAGGATGGGTAGTACTAGGTAAGAGGACGGCCAATACTAGGTACAAGGTTGGATCAATTGTCACATCATTCTCAAAAGTTGAAATCAAACCTGGTATTACAACTTTCAGACAGCTGTAGCTTACAAAGTCAAAGAAATAGCCTTACATGTCTTGGAGAATGAAAAAGAGAAAAGGACAACAAAGGACCAAGTACCTAGGAGGTTTGAACCTCATGGCCGAGGATGGACTGCATCTGTCCAAGACTGCTGGATGACAGTTTTGTAAATTAAGCTCAAAGACCATTGGACTCTTTGATCAAGTCCCCAATGGTCATAAAGATGTTTGACACGTGGAAGAGCAACACAAGACCTCTATAAAAGGCAGCAAGCTCTTTATCATCAAACACACAACAATATTGCAGAAAAAGATCAAGAATCTTAAACATATCATAATCAATATCCATCATCTCTTTATACTTTCTACATTCATACACTAGATCTTTGAAATATCTTTTTAGAAAGTGTTTAAGTAAAGAGAAAGAAATTATCTCATATCACTCTGTAATTTTCAAGTAAGTTGTACTTGAAAATATTTGAAACTAGTAAGAAACAAGGTTGTAAGCTTTGTAAAGCTTAAGAATACACAAAGTGTAATCATCCTATGCGAGAAGTTGATCTGATTGATCATTAGTGAAATCTCACAAGTGTGTGAGGACTGGACGTAGCCATCTTTTGGTGAACCAGTATAAAAGTTGTGTGTCTCTCTCTTTATACTCTCCTTGCATTTATTCTGTTCTTATTTAAAGGTTCGAATTTCTGTTCTCAAGTTCGCATCCTCTCAGAGAGGTCAGTAATTCAAAAACTCTTTAAAACAATTTTAAACGCCAAAATCCCTATTCAACCCCCCTTCTAGTGATATTTAGCTCCATCACTCTCATGCATACTTTTCTTATGTGATTAATCATAATCTCTATGATCCTGTTATTTCTAACATGTTATCAAGAGCTTGTTATTTCTAACATGTTATCAAGAGCCTCAGGTTGTAGAACTTCAAATTCATTCTATGCTTCCATAAACGACATCGATAGAGATCAATGTGGCTATGATTCAGATTATGAAGATGAAATCAATGTTCTTGAATGTGCAAACAATGGAGAACAACAACTGCAAATTTGTGTTTGATGATTCAAACTTTCCTTCACTATGCGAAGCGTTAACAATGATCACTGCAACAAGAAACAATCACAATAGCAAGAATTTGCAATTGCAACAAGAATCTGCTCTTGAATTTGGAATCGTGGAGAACCACCAATGTGATATTATTTTTGGCAACATTGATTGACATTTATGGAAGAAGACACACATGAATGAAGAAACTACAAACAAAAAGAACAATTTGAGCTTTGAAGTCTCCACCAAGATTCACAAGAATTTTTTTTGTGTGACTCACACTAAGTTTTTGCTAGAGAAGATGAGTGAGTGCATGGATTTGTGCATGGATTTCTTTAACGGATGCACAAGACTCATGTTTTGTGTTAGATCCTAGAAAAATATTCGTCGTCAATGATAGAGAAATGATGATTCAGCAAAACAAATCTTATTGTCAAAGTCACAATGACAAAAGTCAGTGTCGAAATATATCTAAGATTTGTTTCTCATTTTCTTGCATGAACAAATCTATAACTACTAATAATAGTAAGGAGAAGATTGTTATTGTTCTATCAGCAGCAAAACAAATTATCAAGGATTTGGAGAGATAGATCGATGATGGTGATGTTAAAATCAATCTCAAGATCCTTTCCCTCCTTTAGAAGTTGAAGCGGCAAGTCATGCGTTTTGTGGCATCATCACCATCTTGAACACACAAAACGAGTTTGTCAGCATTTGAAGCTTTTTTTCCTTTTCCGGTCTCTCAGATGCCTGCATCACATTCTTTGATCCTGGTGGGATCCTTCTGATAAAGACATCGTCACCCCGACATCTTCAACAACATGCAGATCTTTTAAGGATATGAGTTGCTGACACTACCTCAACTTGTTGGACCTAGGCCACACAATTGATTTTTTTTTTGTTATGTCACAATGTGTAACCTTTTAGGCTTATTTGTATGATATATTTTTTGTTTTCTTTTTTTCTTTCTATTTTTTTGTCTTTGTAATCCAAACTCATATTAAGAATTCTCTTACTCTGGATTTGTGGGGATGTTAGAATTACAAAGTTAGTTAGAGCTAGATATTAGAATTACAAAATTAGTTAGAGTTTTAGTTAGTTAATTTGGTTTTTAGTTAGTTAGTTAATATTCTTCTAAGCTCTATAAAGAGCTATGTGTAAACCTTTTTAGTATCTTTCTTTTATTCAATATGAAATTTTATGAGTTTTTTTACCGATCAAACTCTCAATATGAAACATTATGAATTTTATTATCCATCAAGCTCTCACGTTCACTTCTCTTATGAGATTATTGTTAATCTCTATGATCATGTTATTTCTAACATGTTATCTTAATCTTTATTTGCTCACTTTATTATCTTCTTACTTTAAAAAAATCAAATAGATAGATGATAGTTAACATGGTCACAAAGATGTATGTCACCATAAAAGAGAAATGAATATCAACCATTAATTTAATGATTTATCAATTCAATGATCAAGATTATAAATACATGACCTATTAGTCCAATAAATCTACATTTTTACTTAGACCCCAAAATATCACTGCAATTAGATCCCAATATATATGATAAATTACCATGTTAGTCTTTTTACATAGTATATATTAATTAAGATGGATAGTAATTATATTTTATTTTATAATAAGTAATTAATTTAGTCAACAAATATGAAGAAAAAAATTATTTAATAGTTATAGTTTTTTTCTTTCACGAAGTCCAAAAGTTATTTCTTTCACAATTAATATTTTTTTTACATATTATATTAAAATTTTACGTTGTTTTTTTATCTACCAACAATATAGTAATGTACTATCAACATCTAATTATTTCTCTTTCTAAATTTTCCTTTTCATTTTTGAAAATAATAAAATTGAAATCGAAAAAATGGTGGAACTTATAAGGTTGAACCTATGGCCTCAATTTTAGTTACAAATACTTTACCATTAAGTTAAGTTATTTGTTATACATGTTAACAAATTTAATATATATTATATTAATTCAATATTATTTTTTTGAAAATAAACAATATAATATATTAAAATTACATAATGTAAATATTTATTTTTATTTATACACATTATGATTATTATTAATTAAAGTTTAAAGTTTGCACCATTTGAATTCGAATTTTAGATCCCCACAGTGAGTTCTCTACACACCTTTAACTATCTATAGTCATGTAAAAGACAACTCAGTCAAAAAAATCATAACACATAAACATACAAATTCGTTCTTCGGTAAATAAACACAATAAACAAATTAATCTTAAAACACCATTAAGACACAATGAAAAACATAGTTCATCTAATTAGTTAATATTGAACTGTTGAAATATCGAAATTAGAATTTCTTAGTATTTTTAGATAAGATTGAACATTTGAATTGTCAAAATTAAAATTTCTAAATTAATGTTAGTCAAATTAGTTAAAATTTAATTGTTGGACTATTGAAATAATATTTTCCAAGTAATAGTCACTTTAATTCTGCTAGATTGGATCGTTGGGTCATGAAAATTAGAATTTCTAAAACACAATTAGTGTAATTAGATTTGGTTGAACAGTTAGATCATCAAAATTATAATTTTTATGTCGTATAGTTAGTTTAATTAGGTAAGATCAAACCATTGGATCATCAAAATTAGAATTTTCAAGACATTGTTAGTATAACAAGGTTGAATTGAATCGTTGGATCATTTAATTGTTATATTATAGTTAGACTAAATATAATTCCTAATTAATAGTTATGTCATAGTTAAACTACTTAAGGTAGATTTAATTGTTAGGTCTTGGTTAAGGTTCACTTGTTGAATCATTGAAAATATAATTTTTAGGATACAGTTAGACTAATTAGGTTATATTGAACTGTTGGATAATTAAAATTAGAATTTTTAAACCATAAATAGTCTAATATAATTTTAAAGTCATAGTTAGTCTAATTAGTTAAGATTAAACTGTTTGATCATGGAAATTGAAATTTCTAAGTCATTATTTGTTTACTTGTTAAGTTTGAATTGTTAGATCATCAAAATTATAATTCTAAAATCATATTTAGTATAAGTAGGTTAGATTGAAACATTTGATCGTTGAAGTTATAATGTTTAAGTCATAATTAGTCTAATTAGTTAAGATTGAACTATTTGATCATCACAATTGGAATTTATAAGTCATAGTTAATTTAATTAGTTAAGATTGAATTGTTGTCTGTTTAGGACCTAATTGTCCCTTTCCTACAGTGTTTCGTGTAGGGACTTAATTGTCCTGATTTATATTTGTCAATGACTAAAAATTACTTTTATTTTCTTTAGAGATTAAATTAGGTCTTATAAATTGTTTTAGAGACAAAAATGAGTATTCACTCTTAAAATTTTTTAGATTTAATGTTTGGTTCAACTGTGAAGTATCAATGTCAATTTACAAGAAAATGGGGTTTGAATTGTAAATTTCCCTATTTAAAAATTTCCTGAAAATACTTAAAAATTCAACTCAAGAATGATCTTGGTTAAGAAAACAGAAAACGGAGAACGTTCTTGGTTTTTACCAGTAAACGGAGAACGTTCTTGGTTAGCTTAAAATCAAAAATTCAATTTATGTTTTTAACTTAAATGATTAATCACACTCAATAAATAAAGAGATAAGAGAAAGAATACCAAACACAGATGTATCATGGTTCACCAAACTCGGGCTACGTCCAGTCCTCACAACTGTGAGATTTTCAATTAAGTGTTCAAAACAAAGAACCTTCTTGGTTTTACAACACCTAGCTCATATCAACGTTGATCTGTTACAAACTTCCATCCTTTCCACCCAGAAAGAGATTAATCAGGTCGCCTATCAACCTTGATAGGATTTCTTACAATCTACCCAAACTATACTAAACTCTTAGTTCGAGTTTTACAATAATGATGAGATTGTTTTGTTAGAATCTGAGATATCTCAACTCTTGTTTGAGATTCGATACAGAAATAACAGAGTAATGAAAAGTGATCAGACTGATTCTTCTTTGAGTAATGAGAGAGTTTCAAGCATGTGAATGTGAATGATTTTGTGAGACTTGTTAGCACTTGAACTTCTGCATTTTTCTTGAGTATGGCCTTCCTTTTATAGGCGTTTTAGGGCATTTAATAATGGTCAAAAGAGCTGTTGGTAGTGTTGAGGCAAAAACCTTTTTGATGTATGTTTTAGGGACAACAAACTTTATGGAATAAATGATTAAGTTTTATGAATGTGATCTACTAATGATTGTCCTTGAGTTTTATTTAAGGAAGAAGAATTGCATAATCAAACAAGCAAGATCATTTGAAAGAAGCAAGATCAAATTTGAGAACACAAACGGAGAATGTTCTAGTCATTAAACATAAAGAAAAAGAACATTCTTAATAGCATTCTGAAAAACGAAGATCATTCTAGCAGTCTGAAAAACAAAGATCATTCTGGACAGCAGAACAAAGATCATTCTGGACAACAGTCTGAAAAACGAAGAATGTTCTGGTTTTGACAGCATTAATCCAAGAACATTCTGGTTTACAAAGAACAAAGTCTTCTTTAATTCAAGATTGATTTGGGCTACGAAAATACAACAATCTACATTGAAAATCACCAGTATTCATTACAAAGGAACATAATTATATACTCAAGATCATTTTGGACAGATTCTTTCCATAAGATCAATAAAAAGCAAAGTAATGCATCAAGAATAAAAAGCAAGACTAATCCCAAAAGTTGATAGCTAAAGTAAGCAAGTACAAACTGGACAAAAATAATAAAGTCACTAGATCACTAACTCACGTACAGAACACAAAAACTTGGCACACAACAACTATAAGAATTGTCAAAGTCCAACAATCACTCAAAATAGAAACGAAGAACGTTCTCCGTTTTCACAACATTAATCCAAGAACGTTATGGTTTACAAATAGCATAATCTGCTATAATTTAAGATCGATCTGGGCTACGAAAGTACATCTATCTACACTACAAAACATTAGTATTCATTACAGAGGAATCTAATAATCTACACAAGATCATTTTGGATAGAATCATTCAAAGAAGATCAACAAAGGCAAAGCAAAATAGCCTCAAGATTGATCTCCAAATTGATGAGTTGTGAGTAAGGACACAAGTAGATTGTACTTACAATATTTTGCAGAAAGTTCTGCATAAATCTGACTCAAAATAGTGTCAACTGACATGTGACAACTCATTCACTCACTCATTCACGTTTTCCATGAGACTCAAAAGCAAGAACGTTCTCCGTTTGTCAAGAACGTTATGGACAGCAGATAAACACATGTTTAATTGCTTTAAAATATATCTAACACTTGGGAAGTGTGCCCAGCGACTATATTCATTTTAAAATTAATATTCAAAGCCTTTTATCATCTATAAATTGAAGATCAATTGGAAGATGAAGGTAAAAGTTTGTAACAGCCCTTTTTAAAAAAAATAAATTCAAGTTCATAAAATCAAGAAAATACATTTGGATAAAACATTTAAGTCGTATCACAACGACAAAAGTCAACAATAATTGCAAGCAGCGGAAATAGTTTTCGAAATTAAAAGTTCATAGTATTTTCAACAGAAAAATACACCAGGGCTGTGAGACCTATCAAACATAGCTCATACCCCTGGGGTATTCTCGGCAGTCACCTGCACAAATGCACTGCCCCAAGAATCTCTACTTCCCCCACGTCACATCAAAAAGTGACACATGGACCTAGCAGAATAAAAGTCAACAGATAGTTAAAATATAGGGATACAATCTTCCAAAATAAAATAAATACAACCACAAGAGGAAGACACCCTGCCCCTATACAACCACCTGATCTGATCATACCACAAAAAGCTATACAACCCGGGTAAACTCCACGCGCCCAGCAAGACCTTCTGACACAGCCTCGGTCTGGTATAACCACTACCTTCCCATCTTCGGGTACTAACCGGAAAGACGGTCCTGATCCTCATCTGAGGGCAAAACCCAGATTTCCACAATAATTGTAAAGGGACACCAATTCGAAATTAACAAACAACACATAGCATTTAAGTTTTAAATGCACAAAATAACCTTTCAACTTAACATACACCTTGAAAGGGTTTTCATATGGCAACAAATCATAAACAAGTTGAAAAATGAAGTTTTTAACAAAACTGCACTGTTGTATTCGAATACAGCATCACTGTATTCAAATACAGAGCTAAAACAAAAGCCAGTAGCAAAATCCACTTAAATGTATTCGAATACAAACACCACGTATTCTAATACAACTGCTAAAAATTGCAGATTTCAGTTTCGCAAACACTTCGAAATCATTCAACACTTACACACAAAATCAAATAATCACACTCATCAATTACGGCACAATCACAACAATCGAGTATGTATATAAAATCATCATGGTATATAAAACATGACTTGCGTGCCAAGCACCCTAATACAATGCGTATATGCTAATGCGCATGACTCCGAAATTCCAAACCAAAACCCTCATCGAAGGGGCATAAATCATAATTGTACAGCCTCTCACAGACCAATACTAATTATCAAGGTGCAATCTCTCATGGATCAGCATGATTTACTATCGTACAGCCTCTCACATACCAGCACGATTTTCTATGCGTGCAATCGCTCACAGATCAGCACGACTTACAAGAGTGCAATCTCTCACAGATCAACACGACGCAAAAATCCCCGCAAGGATAAGATGAACCAACTATTCACATGGCATCATCTCGTGGCCCGTCACGGTTACCACTACCACCATGGCACCATCGCGGTAACCATGTACTATGAATGCATGAGCATACTCTGACTCTTTCACCACAATCATTACGTAAATGCAGCTATTAAAAGATTCCCCCTTTTTTAATACTCATTTAACACTAGTGATTTTTCAATCGTTTCATAGAGCATACTCAAACATATATTCATCCATAAAATTCATAACACATATGCCATCAATTATGGATACATCAATCACACATTCACCACACATCCACATCTCAAACACAACAAATTCAATCAAATCGAATTTTTTCACACCAAATTTAATCATGAATCACCCGTATTCAAACTCCACATTTTCAAACATAAACCACCAAATTTAATCTCCAAAATTTTCAACCATAAATCACCAAATTTAATCTCCAAAATTTTCAACCATAATCCACACATAAATCACATCTCAAAAATTCATAATATTAATTATGAACACATAAACCACACCAAACTTGAATCACCACAACAACATTAATATATCAGAGTTCCCCCCACCGCTAACTCGGTGCAAACGGTCTCAATTCCTTTTTGAGACTCAAGGAGCTAACTACATAAACATAAATATTTATAACAATTTGTTCACAACTAAAATTTATCCAACCACAACAAAATTCTCAAAATTATATCTTTTTCACACACCAAACTTTTACAACCAAATAATCTACATTATTTAGTTAAAACTAAATAAAACAAATATTGTCCAAATCACACATACGCACACTCGACTATTAAAGCACCGAAATTTTGAGTTAATAAAATACTCTAAACTTTTTCTTTTTAAAATTTCAACTTCATTTTAAACTCATTTATTTGAAAATAACTCAAACACGTCAAAATCAATTTCTTTTTTTGTTAACCATTACTAACAAAATCAACCACATTAATCACATTAATTCAAAACTCCACATTTCAAAACATAAACCACCAAATTAAATCTCCAAATTTTCAACCATAACTCACCAATTTAAATCTCCAAATTTTCAACCATAAATCACCAATTTAAATCTCCAAATTTTCAACCATAAATCACCAATTTAAATCTCCAAATTTTCAACAATAAATCACCAATTTAAATCTCCAAATTTTCACCCATAAACACATTAAATTCATTTTCCACAAATCTACACTTCAAACACATCAAGAAGAAAATTGGAGATTTGTGTTTGTGGGTTTTTGTTTTCTTTTCTTCCAACACTTGGTTTTTGAAACAGCAAGAAGAAGAAAGAAGAAGGCGACGTGCAACAGGGAGAAAAATGTTTCTGATCTTCTTTCTTTCTTTTCAAGTGTGTGTGTATATATATATTTATATATAATTACAACTAACGCCAAAAATATCTAGATATATAAATATCTAAAAATCATCATTTCACACATCACCTCACATCACATCACAAGCCACTTTTTCAAAAAAAATATCTACTATCGTCGCAACTCATTCCACAGATGAATTTTTCAGAAAAGCGCGACATCTCAGAATTTTATTTCGCTAAAAGTTTTACCGAAATAAAACAAAATTATTCTTCGACGAATAATTTTAATCGGGGCTCCAAAAACATTTTTAAGGCATTTAACACACAAAATACCATTAAAATTGGCTAAAAAGCCTTAGAATTCCACATAAAAATGCACTAAAATTCATAATTTACAAATTAAAATTAAGGGTTTTACAGAGTTCAATTTACAAATCTACCAACACTTGTTCAAGTAACAAGTCAAAAACTCTTCAAGCAAACTCCAATTCTCTTCACTATATCTTTGGATCATTATTTACTGAGTTTTTCTTTCATTTATCTCAAACAAGTGTTGAGAAGTTTCAAGATCCCAAACACTTTTATCATACACATCATTTGTAACTTAAGTCTATCTTTTATGTTAGATTGAGTGTGTTTGTAAAAATCCTTTCAAGGCTGAAAGATGAATGAAAAAATCCTTTCAAGGTTGAAAGGTTATTGTAAAATCTTTCTAGGTTGAAAGGTTATTGTAAAATCTTTCTAGGTTGAAAGGTTATTGTAAAATCTTTCTAGGTTGAAAGGTGAAGATTGTAACAGATCAAGGTTGATCTGGATCAGTGGTGTAAAAACCAAGAACATTCTCCGTTTTGAACACTTAGTGAAAAATCTCACGGTTGTAAGGACTAGATGTAACCCAAGTTGGGTGAACCAGGATATATCTCTGTGTGATATATCTTGCCTTATCTCTATTTATTTCTAGTCTTTTGATTATCAAATTAAATAGATAAGTTAAGTTGTGTGTTTTTCACTAACCAAGAACTTTCTCCGTTTTCTATTTTCATAACCAAGATTAATCTTGAGTTAAATTCTTTAAGTTTTAATAGGAAATTTTAAAAAGGTGAAATTACAATTCAAACCCCCCTTTCTTGTGATTGAAATTGCTACTTCCATTGGTATCAGAGCACTACCTCTAAAGTAAAGCACCTAACAAGTGTTAGAGGAAAAGATTCAGGAAGAAGAAGTAATGTCAGAAGTCAACATGTGCTTAATGGATAACTTAGAAAATAATGAGGTAACCATCTCTAAACTCTGTCCTTTATGTGAACAAATGGAAAAAGAATTTGATAATCTTTTATGTGATTCAAACTTTCTTGCTCAAAAATATGGTTTATTAAAAGAACAACTCCGAAAAGAAAAAGAAGAAAAAGAGAAAGTCCAATCTATGAATGACGAACTCGGAAAGGTCATTCAAAGCCTACAACAATCTGATTTAAAAATGTTTGAGCAACACAAGATTCTTAATGAGATACCCATACAAAATCATCTTGCAGAATATTCTAAAACTAAGGAAGAAAGGATCTCTTTAAAAATAGAAGTTCTTGATTTGAAAAATGATTTAACCAACTTGGTAAAGACCACTGAAACCTTTCAAAAGAATATGATATCTGAAGAAGGTATATTTGACAAAGTTGATTTACGTTTCAAAACTTCTCAAAATGAAACCTCTGTGAAAACTTTTTTGTGTCAAAAAAGAAGGATGAGAAAGGTAATATAAGATGCTCCTACTGTAACAAAATTGGACATCTTGATTTCATATGTTTTTACAAAAAAAGGGATGAAAAATTCAAAGCAAAACGATTTCCAAAAAATGAAGAACGTTCTTCATTTTTTCATTCATGTGAAGAACGTTCTTCTCTCATATCAAAACTTTCTTCAAGAATAAAAAAGAAGTGTTCTTACTGTTCAAAGAGTGGTCATGTTGAATCAAATTGTCATCATAAGAAAAAATGTTCTAGAAGAAGATATACTAACCATCAAGGACTCAAACAAATATGGGTACCAAAATCATTACTAACTTGTGATGTAGGAACATCATCCAACAATCAAGAAAGAACATTGATACATGATCAAGACATGCTCAATATACATGAATGGCAAAGTATGGTGCCTCATCTGATTACAAATATTTGGAAAGTCTATTACCTTTGGAAACATTAACAAATCAAAGGTATATGTATCATTAGTTGAAATAATTTTGCATAGATTAAGGATATTTGATATGTGAAAGATAACTTTGTAAAATTGATTTTAAAGTTTTTTTAAAAACCCCACATGGGTGATGTAAAATAAACATCCTCATGTTTGAGTTTAAAGAAAAATCCTTATGTTTTATACTTAGATGAATTTTCAACTCAAAATCATTAAAAACTGAAAACAAATCATTCTGGTCATAACAAAGTACGTTCTCCGTTCGAGTCTGTTTTAACAAACAGCTTCAGATCATTCTACATTTCTTCATCATGAAGTTGAAAAATCAGCTTTTGAAATTGTACCTACTGCCACATCATCTCCAACCAAATCATGTTTTTAAGAGTTTTAAAAAGAGTTGTCATTTCTATAAGAAATGATCCAGGGAAATTTGAAACATCATTCTTCAAATCATTCTTTGATGAAAATGATATTTCACATGATTTGCTTGTCAAAGATCTTTCCAACAATATGAAGTTGTTTTAAAAAAAAATAATTACAAGAAATGGCTAGTTGTTTATGTCTAATTGGTAACTCGTTTGATCCATAATTTGAGTGGAACCAACCAATCAATTAAGGATTGTTGAAACTGATAAATGATTTTTTCTATAACAGCCCTCTTATTAGATGTGAAATCAGCATGTGTAGTAATCTTCAATATATGCTTATACACTTGTACATGAATTCATCTAGATAGTTGAGACAATTAAGTGCATCAAAGGTGTCCAGTTTTGGAGTACCAGATAGGTCTTAGGAAACTATCTATGGCTAACAAAAAGCAGTTGATTAATTGTAAAAGTGTCACATATGGTAAGATTGCTAATAAAAATTCAAATTGTGTTGCTTTTCTGAATTATGATTGAATAATGATTCACTTAGTTGGTCTAACCTTTACTTTTGTTCACTATTCCTTTTATTTTCAATTTGGTTAATAACATATGGCTAAAACATAGGTACAGTGTCATTGATGTTGTTCTTACTTTTCCTCTCACAAAAATACAGTTATTTCTATAAAAAGAGATGATGAGGAGGAACAACAATCTGGACAGTCACAGCAGATTGTTTCCCAAGAAAACGAGATTGATAAATAATCTCCGTTTCACACTCTTCCTAGTGTTGAAAAATAATTTTGGGGAGAAGGCATAAAATTTGTTTTCCATATTTTTAATCTTAGCTCTATTAGAAAATATCTTTAACATACCTTCATATGAATGTTTGAAAAAATAGAAAGCAAAACATACCATACTTTAACATTTTGAATGTCATTACTATGTTTTGCATGATAAAGAAAGTATGGGCGAATTTGTTTTAAAATACCATCAAAGTATATTTTCTGAATACTCTACATTCTTTAAATATTTTAGAATATATAATCTCAAAGCCCAAACTATATATGGAATTATGCATATTATGTTTGATGAATATGTTTATTTTTATGATGAAAGATAGGATGGTGAAGAAAAATAATTACAATGTTAAATTTGGATAAATCACAAAGTTGATAATGTTCAAATATCATCTCCAAAGTTTGATCATGGAGTGGAAAAAAAAATCTAAGAGAAAGATCAATTTAAGCAAAAAGGTTCATACTAGAACATTCTCCACGAAGAGCAGAACATTCTCCACAAGAGCAGAATGTTCTTGACAGTGAATATGTTTCATCCAATCAAAACTAATGCTTCCTATCATGATGATATAATTGAAGAACATCAACAACTTCTAAATGAGTTTGAATCATTTTCCATTTGGCACTTCTACACCTATCTCACGGCTGACATTTCCTCCAAAATATCTCCTCATAATCAAATCATTGGAAGAACTAATTGGGAGGGATTTATTATTGGTACCATAGTGGTTGCTGCTGGAGGTGAGAAAGAAACCTCAGTTATTGAAGATAACATTGCTATACTCATACCAAGCTCTTGCAGTCTTGCTAAAAGTCAATCATCATGTCAAAGGAATAGTAACACATATAATTTTAAAGACCATATCAACCTACAATGTTGTAATTTGATAGAAAGGAATTGATAACTTTCCTATGACTACTATTGACCATATCAAGAAGGGATTGTCTATGTTGGCAAAATATAGAAGACCTTTAATCGTGCACGTCGAGATTCAACAAGATTCTAAAAGTCATTTGGAACTCTCTCAACAACACAAGATAAATTTTCTCATTCAACCATCAATCAAGATAAATGAATGAGCATGAAGAGAAGCTCCAAACTATTCGAAGATTATTCGTCGTTGAACAAAATCACTAAAGGAGCTACACTTAATCCCAATTCTTATGATATTTGCACGAATGAATATTTTTTAATGATATTATGTGATTGATTGGGTGCTCTTTAAATTAAGAATGCATACTATTTTTTATGCAAGTGTGACTTTAAAGTTTAAATTGATTACATCACTCTTTCTCATTACTTGTACATGAATATGTCTAATTTCTATCCTTCTTCAACATATTTTAAATATATATCATTGTTTAGGATTTATTTTTGAAGGATTTCAACAAGAGAATATATTTTGGTCTTCATGTAAATGATTTGTGTCTCTTGTTGCTTCAAAACTCAAAACTAATCCAAAAAGACTATGGCATGAAGTCAAAAATTGATACTTCAGCATTTTGAGGCATATTAATGTACATCCTTGCAAATGAGTCTTATTTGTTGCTTATTTGTTTTGTGAAATTGATCTCAAGTGTTTAAATATATTTTAAGCATGATAGATAGAAATAACAAAAATAAAAAATCTCATACACAATTACAAATGAAAGTAACCTTTAACATGACCCTTATTATTAATTTGTGTGGTTGCAAAAATGTTGTAACAAAACAATTTTTTTTAATGTGAGCAAATCTCTTGACATATTTTTTATCCATTAAAAAAAACTAATCCTTGAAAAATAAATACATTACTAGCATAAGAATGTTTTGTAAAGAGAGAAATTATATTTGACATGATATCATATTCATCTTATTTCGCTTCCATGTATGCACTCATTCTCTCTAGTTTTAAAAAATGAAAAAATGAATCTATTTATAACAAGTATGATCATGTTCAAATCAAAATGTTGCCTCTTGTGAAAGAGGATAAAAAGCAAAGAGGCATCTTACTTGTTTTATGAAACTTTGAATTATTAAAGGATATTAATTTCATAATATTCAGGGGGTGTTTTTAGAAAATATTATTTTCTTAAAACTGAAGTCAACTCATTTTTTTTTTAAATGAGAAGAATATATATTCATTGAAAGATTTTCAAGTGTGTTAAAATGCTTGCATATGTTTGCATATAATTATGTCATATTGCTTTTGTTATCATTATCCATATCTTGATTGCAATATTGACTAAAATGATTATTGATCATCATACATGCTATGTTCCTTGATGTTAAATCCAAACTTGCAAGTTTGATATATGAATGCATTGATCAACCACATGATTTCTATGTGAAGTATACTCATGCTATTGCTCCCTACATTTTTACTTCAATTTTTATTCCCCAACCCTTTTGATAGATGTTAAAAGGGGGAGAGAAATATATGATGGATATAGGATGAAAGTAATTAATGAAGACTTGTTAAATATTAACCTCTTGCATATGTTTAAGGGGAGTTTAATTAGAATGATAAGACTTAAACTCTTGCATGTGTTTAGGGGGAGTTTAATTACATATCTATGAACATTCTTGCATTTTATTTATGATTTGTTCAAAAGGTTTGTCATCATCAAAAAGGGGGAGATTGTTGAGGCCAAAACCTTTTTGATATATGTTTTAATGACAACAAACTTTATGGAATAAATGATTAAGTTTTATGAATGGTGATCTACTAATGATTGTCCTTGAGTTTTATTTAAGGAAGAAGAATTGGATAATCAAACAAGCAAGATCATATGAAAGAAGCAAGATCAAATTTGAGAAAACAGAAACGGAGAACGTTCTGGTCATTAAACATAAAAACGAAGAACATTCTTGACAGCATCATGAAAAACGAAGATCGTTTTGGACAGCAGAACAAAGATCTTTCTGGACAGCAGAACGAAGATCATTCTGGACAGCAGTTTGAAAAACCAAGAATGTTCTGGTTTTGACAGCATTAATCCAATAACATTCTGGTTTACAAAGAACAAAGTCTTCTTTAAATCAAGATTGATTTGGGCTACAAAAATACATCAATCTACATTGCAAATCAGCGGTATTCATTACAAAAGACATAATTATATACTCAAGATCATTTTGGACATATTCTTTACATAAGATCAACAAAAAGCAAAGCAATGCATCAAGAATAAAAAGCAAGACTAATCCCCAATGTTGATAGCTAAAGTAAGCAAGTACAAACTGGACAAAAATAGTAAGTCACTGCATCACTGACACACGTACAAAATAGAAAAGCTTGGCACACAACAGCTGTCAGAATTGTCAAAATCTAGCAATCACTCAAAACAGAAACGAAGAACGTTCTCCGTTTTCATAGCTTTAATCGAAGAACGTTCTAGTTTACAAATAGCAAAATCTACTGCAATTTAAGATCGACCTGGGCTACGAAAGTACATCTATCTACACTAAAAAACATCAGTATTCAATATAGAGGAATTTAATAATCTACACAAGATCGTTTTGGATTGATTCGTTCAAAGAAGATCAACAAAGGCAAAGCAAAACAGCCTCAAAATTGATCTCCAAATTAATGAGTTGTGAGCACGGACACAAGTACATTGTACTTACAATAGTCTACAGAAAGTTCTGCATAAATCTGACTCAAAATAGTGTCAACTGACATGTGACAACTTATTCACGTTTTCCATGAGACTCAAAAGCAAGAACGTTCTTTGTTTGTCAAGAACGTTATGGACAGCAGATAAACACATGTTTAATTGCTTTAAAATATATCTAACACTTGGGAAGTGTGCCCAACGACTATATTGCTTTAAAATTAATATTGAAAAAATTCTTTCTAGGTTGAAAGGTGAAGATTCTAACAGATCAAGGTTGATCTGGACCGGTGGTGTAAAAACCAAGAACGTTCTTCGTTTTGAACACTTAGTGAAAAATCTCACGGTTGTGAGGACTGGACGTAACCCGAGTTGGGTGAACCAAGATATATCTCTGTGTGATATCTTTTCCCTTATCTCTATTTATTTCTAATCTTTTGATTATCAAATTAAATAGATAAGTTAAATTGTGTGTTTTTCACTAACCAAGAACGTTCTCTGTTTTCTATTTTCATAACCAAGATTAATCATGAGTTAAATTCTTTAAGTTTGAACAGGAAATTTTAGAAAGTTTGACTATGCTGAGTTCTTCGATTTTTGATCAGATTTCCTTTGAGTTTGATGATCCTTTGTAGTTTAGATATGCTTTTTAATGTCTTTGATTTGATTTGGAGTTTTGATTGTGTCAAAACAGCTTGGAGAATGATGATGAACTTCTGCAGAATGTTAATGAAAATTCTGGAGATTGATAATCAATCTGGAGCCTTAGTCTTTGAAGTTTCTGAAGATTAATATTCAATCTGGAGGTTCAGTGTTGATCATTCTGGATGTCTTTCTGATTAATCTGGATGTATTGTACATTTCAAGATCGTTTATCTTTCTTTGACAGTTTAAGCTGGAGAAGGTTCAGATATGTTTGTTCTTGCTAATTCGTGATGTTCTCTCTTTGTGATTCGAGTAGTTTCTTTGAATCTGATCATCTCAGTTTATTCCTTGCCAAGTGCTGATGATATAGATGTAAAATTCATAGGCTAAAAATTCTTTTAACTAGTGGAGATTGATTGATCTTGGGGCTGTGATCATCAGTCTTGGTCCTGGAGAACATTCTCTGTTTTTACAAATTTTGTCCAGAATGTTCTCCTTTCTTATATGTTCAGTTTTTATCTTTTATTGCTGATTTCTTTGCTTTGCTTGAGTCCTATCTTTGAATTAATCAACTCAAAAGTACAATTTAAATTAACATAACATTTAGAATCATAATTAACATTCTTAATTAACCTTTGTTTATTTTCATCAAAACTTAAATTGAGAGTTTGTCTTAACAAACTTAACAATATCAAAGTTGTCTACTCCTCTGAACATGTTCCTAATTAAATAAAAACTAGATTGTGACCCGCGCGTTGCGCGGTAGGTCTTGATATATTTTTATATATGTATATATAAATTTTGCATTAAAATATATAATTACTTTTCACTACAAAAATAGATAAAATAAAGATATAAAAGTTTTGTATAACTAAGGGTACAATTAATTGTAACCTTAAAAATTTAGGAGAATGTTAAAATTTTAAATATGTCAATGCGAAATGAAAATGATATTTTTTTTTTTCATAAACATCATTTATTTATTTAGACACTTTAAATTTTGGTTTACGTGCACGATTGTTGCTCATCAACGATTTTAGTTGAAGAATTAGTCATAATTATTTTTGTTGAAGAATCATTGAACATTTGTAACTAACAATGTTATATCGTTTGTTAATGTGATACAATCAAATTCATTTTAAACTTGAAATTAGAGAGTTGGGAACAAATAACATTTTTTAAAGCAAAATTGAAAGTGCAAATACACCATTGTGATTAATTGACATCTCAATTGTATTGACACTTCCATTTACCTATAAATATATAGGCACTCTAAAAATATTACTAATAAAATAAAAAGACCGATAACAAAAAAATAGAGGGGGAAAAAAACTAAAATCATCTAAGATCGAATAATCTATTTATTTATATTGCTAAAATGAAGTTAATTTATAAATAGTAAGAGATTGAATCATTATAATAACATTTTTTAAATATACTTAATTAAGTTACAAGCTTTTCTTTGCCAACATATGTTAGCATTAGCACATCAAAAAACTAAAATCGATTATATAGTTTATTTAAATTGTAAATATGGAAATGTGTTATAGTATATATTTCTTTTTATGGGAATACAATAATGTTAAATCTTTTGAGGGAGAATTTTGTCGTCTATTGTGGTCCAACTTGGTTCGAGAGATTAATCTTGCAATTGTGCGCGGAGGATATCATATTCACATGATAAAAGATATTGCTTTTGAATGATAGGTGTATGATTTCTTAAATGTATCAAACACAACCACTTTCAAAAACGACTTGTACTTTATCATTTTGTTTAGCAAAGATAAAGCAATCATAATATTTTACATTAAGATCTTCATATAATGATGCTCCAAAGACTTGTAATGATTTTTAGAGTTCTTTTTTTAGAGATGTAACATTTCGTTTACTTTATTGTTTTATTGAAAATTTATTAATATTTTTGTTAGTGCAATTTAAGGGAGGGAAACCGAAGAGTGTTTTAAGGAGGTTTCAAGTCCAAAATATGATAAAACTAATATAACCACTAATTAACTAATATTTACTTATAAAAAAATATGTTTCAGCTATTAATAATGATATTGAATATGTCATTATTTTATTTTTTTGTGAAGGAAGACTAAAAGTAAAATAATAGCTTTAAGGATAACTGAATTTTCAAATTAATTTTAGTATTAGTGTGTATTTATTTGTAAAAACTTGAAACATTTTGTTTCAGGTAAACTTCTTGAGTTCAAAATCTGATAAAACTAATATAATCACTAATTTACTAATATTTACTATAAAAATATATATATTTAAGCCATTAATAATAATATTGAATATGTCATTGTTATTTTTTTGCGAAGGAAGATTAAAAGTAAAATAGTAGCTTTAAGGATAACTGCATTTTCCAATTAATTTTAGTATTAGTGTGTATTTATTTGTTGAGACTTGAAACATTTTGTTTAAGGTAAACTTCAATTACAATTATTTATCACATAACTTTATCAAAAATTGTTTATTAACTATTAAAAAAAATTAAAATTGCAATATTTTGTATTAAAGAGTAAAATGTCGTTGATCAAAATTTTTTTTATTAAAATTAAAAATATAATAAGTTCACATTATTTTAAAAGTCTATATTTTATCATGGTTGAGTGAGATGCGAGATGAATTTGGATCCTCTAATATTAAATTGATTAAACATGAAAGAGTCATGTTTGAATGTCGTAACAAATTTGTAGATGAAAATATTTGTTTAAAAAATATTTGAGGACATAAGCTACATTCTTTTAACACGACATAAACAACAAATTGATATAGAGAATATCAAATGTGTGATGAAATTCTAATAGAATGAAAGAGAACTGCAGATACTTGAGTTCTTTCTTACATATAAATCCAATTTTTCAAACTCAAAATATGTACTTTGAAATGTGTCGAGATACTTCAGTTCCAATTTGTCTTTTTTTTACGGAATTTTCTGATAACTTTAGAGATATTACATTTTCGTTGAAAGTTTATTAATTTTCTATTGTTGCAATTTAAGCGATACATTATTTGTACTTATATATAATGAATTACAATGAAAACATATATATTTGTATGTAATGAATTACCATGAATACATATTTGAATTATGTTATAGCTTGGTTGTTGAGGAACACTCAAGAGTTTCCAGGAGGTTTTGGGCCCGAAATCAGATAAAACTAATATAACTGTTAATTTACTTACCTTTATTTATAAAAGAAATATGTTTTCGGTTATTACGAATGATGTTGAATATGTTATTATTATTTTGTGAAAGAATATTAAAAATAAAATAATAATTTAAAGGATAACTAAATGTTCAAATTAAATTTAGTATTAATATGTATTTATTTGTTGAAACTTCAAATGTTTTGTTTAAAGTAAATTTCAATCTCAATTATTTTTAAATGATTTTATCAAAAAATTGTTTATTAACTTTAAAAAAAAATCAAAATTACAATATTTTGTATTAAAGAGTAAAATGTCATTGATTAAATTTTATTATTAAAATTAAAAAAATTAAGGTCACATAATTTTAAAAGTTTATATTTTATCATGGTTGAGTGAGATGCAAGATGAATTTGAACCCTCTAATATTGAATCCGTTAAACATGAAAGAGGTTATGTTTGAATGTCATATCAATTTTGTAGATGAAAATAGTTTTATTTTATTTTATTTGCGTACATAAGCTACAATTTTTTTAATAGGACATAAGCTACAAATTTTTATATAGAATACCAAAGATGTCATGAAAATCTAACAGAATGAAAGAGAACTGCAAATAACCGAATTCTTTCTGACATATAAATTCAATTTTTCAAACTCAAAGTATGTACCTTTGAAATGTATCGAGATGCTCCAGTTCCAATTTTTTGTCTTTTGATACCTGATAAAATATCTTAGAACACAAAACAACATATAAATATATATTTATAAAAGTGTTTTGTCTAATTGTGTGGACAATTTATAATTAGTTACATAGACAGAGATAAGTGAGTCACTTGGAGTAGTTTATAAAATTACTAAATTTCTTATGAAACCTACTTTTCGATACTTTAGCATAAAAAAAGGATCAATTTTTATACCAACATAGTCGATTTTGTATAAAAAAAATTATCAATCGATAATTAAGTCAATAAATTTTATCATTTATTGAGTCAATATTAGATTTAATAAGTTTATATTATTCTTATATTTTAAAATATTAAAATATGAGGTCTCTTTATTAAGCACAATTTATTTAGAGGTCTTTTTATTAAGTAAAATTTTATTTATTTTTGAAGCTCTAACTTATTTTTCTAGAAACAGGGTTGACCAAAGTAATCTATTCCTAGAAACTTATTTTTCGCTATTCAAGTAATCTTTATCTGTTCCTAGAAAGAGGGTTGAATAAAGATTAAAGATTATTTGAGCGGAAAGAAAAATAAGTTTAAGGGTGTAAAAGAAAAATGAAGAGAGATGAATTGATAAAATGTTAAAATATTTATTAAATTAAAATCCAATTTCGTAATGCATTGGACGTATGTATAATTATCATATTTTTAAGTATATTTATGTAATAATAGAGAACTGGGAAGACCTATAATAAGTTTTTTATTTTTACCGCTTGGGGATGTCATCTATGTTTGAGACCAACCTAACCTGCATCAAAGAGATATAGAAGGGAGAAAGGTTTGATTTAATTTTTGATATAAAAGAGAAGGAGAGGAGAGGAAAGTTGATAGAAATTCTTTATAAGAAATAAAATCGAAATAGTAAGATTTTATAGGATTAAAAATTTATTCATCCATTTTTATATTTGAATTTCAAAATTTTAAGAATGACAATTAAGTTTTGTGAATTACTTAGGACAAAAGAGGTTTCGAAAACCCAATGTTCCATTCAAGATTAAAAAAAAAAATTTCGAAAATCTAAGGTTCAATAATAAAAACAGTTTTAGGATTAAGTTTTAATTTAAATTATTTTTAGCTTTTATTTTTAAGTTTGAAAGTATAATTACTTACACATAAAAATACTGACATATGGATATAAAAATAATAATTTAAAATGGTTTTCTTTTTTTAATTTTAAAAATAAAATAATTTAAAATTATAAATTTTTTAATAAATTTATTTAATAATAATTTTAATAATAGTGATTGTGGAGTGGTTCTAAGTGGTGGCTCCAGATACCTAAAAGTGGGGTTATCTAGGGATGATAGAGGTCATGGCGGTCAGAGTTGATGATAGATGGTGATTAAAGTGTTGGTCGATATTAGTCAGAATAGTGTCCAGTGACTATTCTAGAATATGTGTTAGAATTAAAACATCCATGCAAGCGCCAAAAAATTTAAATTTTACAAAGTCTTACAGAAATCAAATTTGAGTTGAATAATGATGAGCGAGTTTCTGAGCATTGCTAGAGTTTTTAAATTCTAGTGTTTCTTTCTTTTTATCTAGTTAGGGTTAGATCATATTATATATATATATACATATATATATATATATATATATATATAAAAGTTTTAATGGTTTACATCTTGATCTCCTTCTCAATTTACTCTTGATCATCATTGTGACACCCTTAATTTCATAACACAACATTTATTTAATTAAACAAGATTTTGAGGGATTAAAATGATTTTATAGTATATATAACTAATATAAACAATTTTAAAAGGATTTTATATATATATATATATATATATATATATATATATATATATATATCTTGGAATCCATTTTTAACCTAGAAAGTTTTGAAATCTACATTGTTTTGCACCACAAATGTAGTGTCTTACAATGCGATACGACATCATTTCTACAACTTGGTCACAAATTCGTATTAGAGTAAGAGTATAAAATTTTGCAGTCCGAAGACATGTTTTTCAATACGAAGCAATGTTTTGTAGACTAGTTTGTAAGGTTTTTCATCAGAATTTTTACTGATGTCTCGAAATTCTAGAGAAAATCATCTTCATCTTTTCCATTACAATTTCAAGACTCACAATCATGATTAATTCTTGATTGATCATGTCTTGCAAGTTCAAGTGCAACCTCCAAGGGAGTTATAAGGTGGGGAGTTGGACTAATAAGGAGAGATAATGTGTCAACGAAGTCATGGGTTCAACTCCTTTCTCTAGAAAAATCAACAACTAATTATTAATATTGACTATTTCAAAAAAAAAAAAGTGCAACTTCCAATTTTAAACTATTTATTAGTTTATTGTTCTCCTTTCCACCCTTCCAAATCTCTCGAAATTATGGAAAACAAAAAAAGATTGTATAAATTTTTAGTCCCTATAAAATCTCACTATTTTGTTTTTAATATTTATAAAAAATTTCATCAACTTTTATGCTTCCTTAAACTATTAATAACCTTTGAGATTTATTGAAAAACATTGGACTTTAATAACAATAGTTTAATGTGTTAATTATCTAATTGAAGAGAGACTTCACTTAGGTAATTACTAAATATCAATCAACAACCAATACATAAATTGAATAACACTTTGAATAAGATCTAAACCAAATTTAATTACAAAAATTACTAACACTAAGAATTACAACAATAATGCAATTAATATGTATGATGAACATCAATAAAATATTTGCACTAACACAAGACTTTTGTTTTTCACCTTATGTTTAAATAAAAAATAAATTAGCAATACAACTAAAAGTCACACTAAGAGTAGAATTTTTATCAATGTTTTTGAAATTATTTTTTCTACCAATTTGTGAAGCAATTTTCTGCACACACTAAATTAAAAAATTTATCAACAATTTCAATCAACACACATTCATAAACTTTTTCACATTGACCAAAAATCCCTTTTCAAGAATCAAATGAAAAGATTATAGATGCCTGGATATGATTTTTTTAAAAAATTAAAATATGACAGCATGATTGAAAGTCTATTGGCTTCACTTGAAGCATGGATGAAAGGCATACTGACTCAAACCTTATGCTGACATTATCATTATGATATAATAATAAAATAGGAACTCGAAGGATTTATTCCTGAGCACTTAGCACTTTGTTTAAGAGGCTTTGATATTCTTCCAAATATCAAGTCTCCTGAGAGATTAAGCTATTGCTTATGCCTTGGAATGATTTTTTATATCTAACAAGGCTCAAAGTCCTCAAATCCCCTAATCTACCTCTTAATCCCATAAAACACCATTGCGGGACATGATCAATGTCTGTCTCTAGAGACACAAATAAGCTAGCCAGTGGGAAGAGCTGTTTAATTGCTTCATATCCATTCAAAAACATGTCGATGTGACCTTGCACAGATCTAATAGTATAGAAAGGATGTCATTTTTTTTTGTTTCTCTAACTTTAGTATGAACTACAGTGCCGATTGTAAAATGTTCTATGGCTATATAGTATCAGCAATGTTCTACTTTTCTTTTATATTACTCGAATGTTAAAAAGTTGCACTGCTAATGCCCCTGTCACTTGTTGCAGTATTCTGATAATGTGAGGTCCAACAGGTCAAAACTTTGTATAAATGAAAAAATTATAGAAAAAGAAAAACCGTTGGATCTTTTGTTGGGGGTTTGCTGCAAATCTTGAAGAAGATGAAATTGATGATAATGAAAGTTGCACAAATAATTTCCAAAGCATGTGTATCACACTAAACTTTAGGTTCAATTCGCCCCCACCAATCTATATATATTGGATGCAAACGGGTTAACCGGCGAATTTCCTTCAGGATGCTTTGGAATCCTTGAAATAAATTGCACATTCACATCAAGCTTATCGATCAATGATAGTTTATAGAATAAAGTTCTTTCATTTACTCTCGTGCATTAGAGAAAGGAAGAAATGACTCAGAAATATTTTTGACAGAAATTT
Source organism: Cicer yamashitae (assembly GCA_037974755.1). Classification (NCBI taxonomy): domain Eukaryota; kingdom Viridiplantae; phylum Streptophyta; class Magnoliopsida; order Fabales; family Fabaceae; genus Cicer; species Cicer yamashitae. Next base: position 35,558,876 of record JBBPBQ010020324.1, on the reverse strand, counting down.
GACTCATGTAACATGAATTTTGTGTTATTCTTTTCTGCCTCTAAAGTGTCTCTATTTATAGAAAAACTCATATCAATTGCTGAAAGAAAACAACTCTTGAAAAAGATTGTAACCTTTGGTAACTTAAAAGATGCATTGATTTGAATTAAACCCAAGCATTGCAACCACTTGACCAAGTGGTACATTAAGTTATTTAATTTTGCTACATTAATATAGCTATTAGAGAATTCCAAACATATTTTGGAAATTCCCTTCACAATCCCCCACCATTTTCAAAATATATTTAAATCCGTTATTCTAGAAATCTCATGGTTTCAGATAAAGGTATCTTACGATTTGAACCATTACTTAGTAAATTATGTTTTCACACATTGTCGAATAGATTGGTAGACAAACTTTGAATCAACCACTCATTAGAACAAGTTTGCATAACTCACACATGAAATCTCAGTACCATTGATCGAATTATAAAAAATGACACATTTGATAAGGCCCTGTGTCTCATATCCTTTTTCATGAGAATTTAAGAGTCAAGCTCTTGAACTCTATGAAGCGGCCCACTTCATTCTCATATAGGTGGACTATATCAAAAATGCACCTATAATTATACATTCCAGCAAATATATGCTATATGTCAATTAAGAGGAGACCTCATCCTACCACTTTTATTTTATGGTTCAAGTACTTTTACCCTTTGTGATGTATCTACTGTTAAGTGTTAAGTACTTCAATCAGTCTAATAGTGTACTCTCATCATTGAACTCAAGACTTGATGTTACTCAAGTGTGAGTTGATCGCTTCCATCATTGGTGATTATTTAGATATGAGCTTGTATCACATGCCTAATGATGTCTTCAACACCATGTCCTTTGTCAGACCTTTCGTCAAATGATCTGCAAGATTCTTTTTAGTTCTTACAAACACTATGGATATCACTCCATTAAATCCTTTACATAGCTATATTTTAAACCAATATGAGGAGGGTGGCCTTGGGCTTAGATTCATTAAAACCATCAATAAGGCGGTTTCCCTTAAGCTTTGTTGGGATTTAGTTAATGCTAACCTTCAATTGGCCATACTACTCTAAGCTGGAGTGCTTAGAAAAAACGAGTATATTACTTATCACGTTGCCTCTAGCATTTGGCAAGGTTTGAAGTCCAGTACTCATGACCTTTTTGATAATTCTTGTTGGAAGGTTGGTGACGAATCTAATATTAATTTTTAAATCGATATTTGTTTGTCTCAGGCAGTTGTTTCTCTTTCGAATAATATTTACGGTGGCTTAAATGCAAGGGTGAAAGACTTTATTGTTGACGGGAGGTGGCACCTTCCTGAGTCTTTGCTACAGGGTTACCATATTTTATTGGATGAGTTCTCCAAGATCTACATTCCAGTTCTTCCCACCGAGGATCGTAGAGTTTGGAAATGCACTAACACACGTACCCTCACTTTTAAGGATGCTTATCTTTTTTACAAACCTTATAGGAATCAGGTCGAATGAGCTAAACTTATCTGGGGAAGCTTCATTCCCCCCTCCAACTCGGTTTTTGCTTGGAAGTTTATGCTCGATAAAATTCCTACTGATGAGATTCTTTGAAATAGTGGTTGTTTTGTTGTTAGTATGTGCAATCATTGTCAGAAAGATGTTGAATATTTGAATTACCACTTTGTGCATTGTAAGTTGGTGACTCATATCTGGGATTGGCCTGGGGATATCCTGGGGGTAACTTTTGATCGCTCCGCAATTTCTTCTATATTGGCAATCTGTTATATGAATTTGTCCTTACAAGTATCAAATGTGGTTGTTTATGCCTTCATTCATTCTTTGTGGGACATTTGGAGTTGCCGTAACCTTTTCTGGTATAAGAATATGAGCACTCCATTTTCTTCTATGCTCAAATCAATTTATACTTGTTATTTTTGAGTTTCAGAAAACTGTTTAAAAACACAATTTATGCTACCGAAGATATTACTGGGTTGAGTCGCGAACTAGGTCGCTCTCTTTAAGACGTTTCACGGCACTGCCCAAATTGTGCAAGACAGACTATCAACCACGAAGTCCCCAGGATAAAATAGCCCAGATTCACTGTATCGGAGTTCCACTGCACCGTAGAAAACCGTTCTAGAATTAAACCCTCAATATGGCGGTTAAAGCCACTCAATATGACGATTAAAGTCATTCGCAATATGGTACTATGACCACTCATAAATCAAAGGGACTACGGCATAAAAACCGCTCTATAAACGAATAGACTACGGCATAACAGCCGCTCTAAAAACGAAGGGACTGCGGCATAACAACCGCTCTAAAAACAAAGGGACTACGGCATAACAGCGCTCTGAAAATCGAATGGACTGCGGCATAATAGCCGCTCTAAAAACCGAAGGGACTGCGGCATAATAACCGCTCTAAAAACAAAGGGACTGCGGCATAATAACCGCTCTAAAACCCGAAGGGACTGCGGCATAATAACCACTCTAAAAAAAATCGAAGGGACTGCGGCATAATAACCGCTCTAAAAACCGAAGGGACTGAAAGAAAGGGGAGAAGTGGCTCGAAAATATGCGAGCAGAATAGAAGAGAGAGAAAAGAGAAAGTTGGGAAAAGCATCCAACTTTGGTGTGCTTTTCACAATAGATTGAAACTCATTATATAGTGATGGAAGCAAACTCACAATTGATTTCTAATCAATGTGGGACTTTAGCATATTCAAAATAGGAGAGTTTTCCAATGTGGGAGTTCAAAGAAAAAAAAATTTCTTTCCAATGTGGGACTTGAATTTTAAAAAACATGTTTCTTTCCACTTGAATTTACAAAAACAAATTCTTTCCAATGTGGGACTTCAACAATTTTTTTAAATTCACACAATATGTTCCAACAATCCCCCACTTGAATTTAAAAGAATGTTTCTAAAATAGCGTCAAACGCTTCTATAAGATGGTGCATAAACAAAGGTGTCTCTTGACTTGAACCTTTGCATAGTAAGTAAGATTCAGATTCAACAAGAGTGACTCGTAGTCTTGAACTCTATCTCTGACATCAAACCCACACACAATCTTTTCATAGGGTGTATTCTCAAAAGCTCGTGCATTAATGGCCCTGCACGTGTATCCCAGTATAGTGAACGCTCTAGGTCTCATTAAGAGTTTCTATTACCTCATCCTATCATCGCTTCAGGAATTATGCTTCTCTAATTTATAATAGCATGTTCATCTCATATCACTTCACAACTTGTTATTACCCATTGAACCTAATTCTTGGGATCTCCAGTCTTTTAGGTCGGGTTACCATCATGAGTGACTCTATAGGCATTAGTCCCATCCTTTTGGATGTATTTATGACTTTCTCTCTAGCTAATCCTTTCATCAAAGGATCTGCCAAATTTTCCATCAGTGCGTACATGATCCACTATAACAACTCCTGTAGAAATTTTCGTCTCTTAGTTGTAATAACGATTCTCAATCTTTACAATAGCCGCGGTACTATCGCAGTGGATCAACACATCTGTCATAGGTTTTTCCCATAAAGGGATCTCAACTAGCAAGCATCTCAACCAGCTCGCTTCTTCACTAGTAGTAGCTAGTGCTATCATTTTAGACTCGATTGGACTGAGCCAATATCGTCTGTTCTTCGATTTCCAAGATACAGCACCACTAGCTATACTAAAATATAGCAACTGGTTGCTTTGGAGTCATCTGATAAGATGTTCCAATCAATAACACTGTATCTTTCAAAGACGGTAGGAAATCTTCGATAATGTAATCCGAGACTCATGGTCCTTTTTAGGTATCTCATGACTCTTTCGATAGCGTGCCAATACTCCATACTAGGTCTACTAGTAAACCTGCACAACAGTCCCACGACGTAGGCAATGTCGGGTCTAGTACAATCAATGGCATTCCTGAGGTTGCCAGTGATGCTCGCATATTCAGTTTGTCTAACACCTTAACCAGTGTTCTTGAAAAGTTTCACACTTAGATCATATGGTGTGCAAGCAGGTTTACAGTCAAAGTATTTATATTTCTTTATGATTGTTTCAACATAGTGAGATTGATCCAAATTTTAACACCTTAAACCACAATCCCTCCTGATATGTCCGAAGCCGCAACCCCATTTTCCTAACAAAGCTAAATTAAAGTCTTTCATGTTCCTCACCCCTAAACCCGTGTTACTTCACTCGAGATAAACCTTATCCCAACTCACCTAGAGAATCTTGCAAGTCGTCTCACAACCCTCCCCCTCCCACAAAAAACTTTAAAAAGAGATTCAATTTAAAAAGTTAATGCCTATAGGACCCTTGAAGAGCGACAGGGAAATAAACTAATAAAACAGACAAGACAAATTTAATAAGAACAAAGTGGTCATCCATAAACAAATTCTTCAATTTCCACCGCGAAAGCTTCTCTTGATTCAAGAAATCATAGGATGCCAAAATGGCAACTGTCTAGGATTACCATCCACTGGTAGTCCCAAATATTTAAAAAAGGCAAAATACCTTGTATGTAATTCAACAAATTCCCTACCTCATTTAACCAAGACATATTCATATTTATACCCACCAGAATACTTTTTTTAAAATTAACCTTCAAACCCGCCACCAATTCAAACAATAACAGATTGGCCTTTATAGCACAAATATTTGCCCAACATTTCTCTCCCATAATCAATGTATCATTGGCAAAATACAAATGCGACAATCAACACTCATTACCTCTATAACATCCCGAATTTAATAATCAACTATTTTATTAATTAAATAGAATTTTAAAGAAAAAAATTTGGTGTTAAAATTAATTTAGAATACATGTTGATTAAGTTTATGATTACTTCTCCTTCTATGCATGAGTTTCTTATGGTTTAATAATCGTATATATATTTGATTTAATGAGTGATATAAATTATAAATATTATGTTTAGTTATTTAATTTTTTTTTCCAAACAATAATGGTATTTTAGCAAAAGTATTTTAGAGAATAAGATTTTGAGTAAGTTTACATGTAGATTTGCATTAGATATTTAAGGAGATAGTTTTGTGCGTTTAACTAAATGATAAATGTGCGCATAGTTATATTTTAATTATTTAAGACTATTTCCTATTTTAATTATTTGTTTTATAAATAATTGTCTTAAGATATTAATAATATTGTGATTAATTTTTTTATTTTTATATATTTTCTATGATATGATGATTTTATACGTATTTATTGTGATTTAGTAATCAATATAAATTATTGATGTTATATTTAATTATTTTATCGTTTGGACTATTCCATAAAGATGGTAGTATTTTTATGTGATTATTTTTTAAAATATTATAGTAATAATTGTAGTTAATATTGTGAATATGAGAGTTTTGGTTATTAATGTATTTTAAAAGACTAATTACATTAATTACTTTTTATAAAATATTAGTTTTGAAATATTAGTAATACTTTAGTAATGAAATTGTGTTAAAAAATAATTAGTTTTGGTAATTGTTGTTTTATTTCTAAAAAAATAAAATAAATGAGTAAAATGTGTTTTATGGGTTGGTTGAATTTTAAAGTTAGAGTTTTTAGAAAAAAACAAATTGTGAAGGAGTTAAAGTTGATTTATTTTATAAAAGGAAAATATAATTTTATGTTTGAATCGTTGTTGACTTTTTTTTAAAGAATTAAATCGTCTTGGAAGTTTGTTGATTTATAAAAAAAAATATCTACGATGATTTTGTTTAAAATTAAGAGTAGCCAAACATTTAAACCAAGTTTGACTAGTTTGACTATATGTTGTTTTTAAGAAAATCTAGAAGATTTGTTGTGATAATAATGTTGAGAACATAATAAAATAAATTGGAGCTATTTTAGAAGTTTTGATGTGTTTGAAGATTTTATCTCTATTTATATATACGGTCTAATTTTCCTTTCAAAATATAAGTTGAAATCAATGATTTTTAGAATTTCTAAAATTTCATGAAGATTTTTAATGGTTAAAGTATGGTTGAAATTTTGGGAATCTTATCGATTTTAAAAATAGATATGATTTATTTTTATTTTTTGTATTTAGACATGTGTTTTATTTAAAATTAATTTATGAAAAAGTTTTGAATTTTGATTAAAAAAAAAATTATTTTATGGTGCTAAATAATCAGTGGTTTTTTTGTAATAATTTAATTGCAAATGTTAATTTTACAAGATTGTTTAACTCTAAAATAGTGTATCAAGTTGTTGATTCAATTTAGTTAGCTAACATGTTATACTATCTTCTAGTAAGTAGTTACTTGTCCTATTTGCTACTTGAAAAGAAAATCGTTGTTTTAGTTTGTGTTAAGCGATGAGAACTAATTCAAAAAAAAAAAATTAATTGTGATAAATTGGATTTGTGAAATAAGCTTAGGGTCATGCTGCCAAATTCATTGAATAAGTTATGTAAATGTATATATGATTATGTGGGTACGAAATTGTCTGTGATTAAGGTGCTCTAAGTGTTGAGAATTTGTGTATAGTGTTTAAGAGTAGTTGACAGTGTTTAAAAGCGAGATAATTACATATTCCTTGTTTTGATTGTTCATTATATATTAATATAAGTGTCATTTATTTTGTGGTTGTTGCTACTTCTAATTCACAAATAAATTATTGTATATGAGTAATTAAGTGAGTTTTTATTTTTAAGTTGAAGTAGGAGTAGAAGTTGTAGCGTCACCTTCGTACTCTTGAACTATGTTAAAAGCCTTTTAATTACCCGTGTTTAAATTTGAATGAATACAATTATTGTTACCTTAAGTAGTTGACTCAATGAGTAGGAAGGACTAGCTATCCCGATGACTCATCGTTGATAAAAGAGGCGACAATAACTCATTGTTAGTATTGTTAAAAATACTTGTTAATTTTATTTTGAAATAGTTGAGAAATATGTTCATCTTTTACATCAATTAGAGTGATTTAATTATTAAAGGGGTGTGTTGTGAATGAAATGTCTATCTATGACTTCTTAATTTTTCTTCTTGATTATTTATAGTGTATTGTTATAAAGCGATATTGTAAATCTTATATAATGTTATCGAGTTGTTATATGTGTTTCTTTTAATATGCTTATAAATATGAAATAACTTAGTAATTTAAAGATTGTTCTGTTTGTGTGACTTAAGTGAAACTTGTTGAGTAATTTGTGATAGGATTTAAACTTTATTTTTCAAGAAGTAAAACTAGTAATATATTATTTAAAACAAAAATAGTTGAAACTAACAATGTACTTGAAATTTGTTTCATTTTACCCAACTAAATGTAGTAAGTTATTACTAACTAAGTCTATGATATGCTATGTTTAATTTGTAGATTAAAGTGAGTGACTCTATAGTATTGTCTTCCAAAATTGGATGTTAAATGTGATATGTGTTATTGATCCATGTTATAATTTCTATCATACTATGCAAGGTGATTTATGATATGTTGTACTTAAATGAGTTATGAATGCCCTCAACATGTTTATTATATCCTTAGAGATTAAGTTTCAATCTTGATGGTGGTAAATTAGATAATAGTTTGCTTATTGTTCATTACAAATTTTGAGGACGAAATTTCTTTAAGAAGGGGAGAATTGTAACTTCCCAAATTTAATAATCAACTATTTTATTAATTAAATAGGTTTTTAAAGAAAAAAATTGGTGTTAAAATTATTTTATAATATATGTTGATTAATTTTATGATTACTTCTTCTTATATGCGTGAGTTTCTTATGGTTTAATAATCGTATATATATTTGATTTAATGAGTAATATAAATTATAAATATTATGTTTAGTTATTTAATTTTTTTTTTTCAAAAAGATAATGGTATTTTAGCAAAAGTATTTTAGAGAATAAGATTTTGAGTAAGTTTACATGTAGATTTGAATTAGATATTTGTGGAGATAGTTTCGTGTGTGTTTGACTAAATGATAAATTTGTTCATAGTTATATTTTAATTATTTAAAACTATTTTCTATTTTAATTATTTGTTTTATAAATAATTGTCTTAAGATGTTAATAATATTGTGATTAATTTTTTTTTTTTATATATTTTCTATGATATGATGATTTTATACGTATTTATTATGATTTAGTAATCAATATAAATTATTGATGTTATATTTAATTATTTTATCGTTTGGACTATTCTATAAAGATGGTAGTACTTTTATGTGATTATTTTGTAAAATATTATAGTAATAATTGTAGTTAATATTGTGAATATGAGAGTTTTGGTAATTGTTGTTTTATTTTCAAACATGTGTTTTATGGATTAGGCCCATATATAAGTAAAATCTAATTTGAAACAAAAATTAAGATTATCGTTTGGCATCGGTGATCGATAACTGTTGCAGAAAACTTTCTCCGTTTCTGTTCAAATTTCAGTATGGTGTTTCATTCATTTAGCTAGTCAATTAAACACACTTTCTCAGATTTTTAACCATCCTAATTTCTCTCAAAAATATCCGACTTCACTATTTATGGAATTCGTTATTTTGCACCGTTCTTCTTCACCGTAAGTCTGAATTCAGTGATACCAACGCCAAAACGACCGTGTGAAAGATGGCTATATTATACCATGATTATTTTCCAATTTAAGGTAATTTTACTTGATTTAGTTTCGAAAATTGACCTTTTTAGAGTGTGCTTTCATAATTTATTTTTGACTTTTACCAATAAACTGTCGAGTTAGATCGATTGAAGGACAAGGAGTCAAAGAATAAATGTTTTTTCTTGCGGACTCATATTCGTGTGTGAAAGCGTCTGAAAAAGGTAAGGGGTGAGAGGACGTTTGATTTCATGAGTATATTATAATGTGAGTTGAAAGTCTTATTTATGATATATGTGATAAAATTTGAATTTATGTGTGGCCTATTTGAAGGTTTTAATTTCTATATGTATGTGATGAAAGTTTAAATTTTTATGATGGAACAGATTAAAATTTTGATTTTTATGATACTTTTATGAATATATGATTTCTTGATATGTGTAGTGGAAGCTTTGATCTTTGTGATAGTTGTTTATGGATATATGATCTTCATGATATGTGGGGTGGAAGCTTTGATTTTTATGATGGTTGTTTATGAATTTGATTTTCATGATAAGAACCTGTGATGTATGATCTTAGTGATATTTGAATCAGGTGATGATTTCGTATAAGTTATTTTGGATCATTTGACCTAATCTTAGTGGACTGTGTGAGAATGTTTGATTTGATAATACATCACCATGTAATGGCATATGCGTCTTAGTGGGCTGTGTGGGAATATTTTATTTTGATAATGCACCATCATGTCATGGCATATGCATCTTCGTGGAAGTTGTCTTTGTGGCATGTTTATTTTCTCCATTGGTATGAGTGATTTTTTGTGCGGAAGTTGCCTTAGTGACATGTATTATATCCAGATCATATAGTTATTAGGAGCATGCATAACATTGCACCATCTTGTGATTGTTTTGTTGTGGTTAATGTGTATCTAACGTGATAATAGTTTCTCTTAGATGATTTGATATTATAATGAGATATTGATTTTCCTTAAGTGATTTTGACTCTATAATATGATTATTTCGTTGAATGTTGTGATGTGGTTGATACGGATCTGTGTTGATTATTTGTGTGTTCTTCTTACTTATATTATACTATCAACATGATTTTAAAACTCACCTCCTTCGTTGTTTGTGTTTAACAGGTTTGGCCCTGCGATTGCGAAATCGCAGTTATTACAAGTTAATGAGTCTTGAAGTTCAAGTCTAGGAGAAGCCCCGATCTGTTAGGTTATATTGGGAATGAGAGTTATAAGTTGTATTTTACTTATTTAATTAGAAACCACTTTTTGTATGAAAACAATACAAGTACTACTAAGTGTTTAGAATTAAATTAAGAAATTATAGTTAAATCAAGTTTATTGAGATTGCACTGTTCTATAGGAGGAAAAAGTCTAAAATATTCAATTTGTATTTTGATAAACGTGATATCCTAATAACTCATAAAAGCTCCTTTTCTTTTGAAGGAATTTTTATTTATCATATTAGTAAAAATATGATATAAATTATTATGTATATTATTTTGGGGTTTAAGGTTTACTAATTATTTAAATGATAAGTAGTTTAGGTATTCTTACTTAAATAATTAAAAAAAAATAGTCGTAATTTTTCTAAACAATAAGTATTTTTTAAGTAAAGTTTTGGATAAAAAATTTGGGGCGTTACACCATCCCGCAATCTTGACACCACAAAATAGTCCACATGCAACAGATGCCCTCATCATAGCATTAAGTCCCTCAATGGCTATCAAAAATATAATGACGAGAGTGGATTCCCTTGTCTAAACGCTCTATGCATCAGAAATTCTGGTGTTGGGATCCTATTAACAAGTACTGACATAGATGCAGAACATGAGGCCACTCCTCAATCCATCTTTTCCACTTCGATGGAAATTGTATCAACTCCATCACAAAATTAAGAGAATCCCATTGTACTGAATCATATACTTTTTCGAAACCCACTTTAAACATAATCATTTCCTTCTTTGCCCATTCAACATAGTGAATCACTTCATTTGCGATCAAAATGCCATCAAGGATATATCATCCCTTAACAAAGGTCGTGTGACACTCTGAAATAACTTTACCAATAACTTGCTTCAACCTGTTTGCTAGAACTTTACCTAACACCTTATACATACATTCGACCAGCGAGATAGGACGAAAGTAAAAAAGCTTTTGCAGATTCTCTAATTTTGGGATCAACACTATAAAGGAACAATTAGCCCCCTTCAACAATCTACCATGATCATGAAAATCCAATATAAATTTCATAAAATCATGTTTCACTAACTCCCAAAACTCCTTAAGACACCTAAAGTTCACACCATTTGGTCTAGGACTCTCGAAACTATCACAACTCCAAATTGCCTTCTTAACTTCCTCCTCACAAAACATAGCCTCCAAGAAATTAGCATCCTCCATATTAATTGATTTAAAAGACAAATTTGATAGCATTGGTCTAAACCCCTCCTTAGACCTGAAGTGGGCCTCAAAGTGCTCCAAAACCCCCCCCTCTTGATGTCTTCTACCCCTCATATCGAACTCCACTCACGTCAATACTAACCAAACTGCTGTACCTCCTCCGACTTGCAACCACATTGTGGAACAATTTGGAATTGGCGCCCCTCTCCTTCAACCAAATCAATCTAGACTTTTGCTATTGTACATTACATCTAAGATGGAATAGTGAAAACATTAGTCAAAGCTCTTCTTTCTGCCACCTCCACTTCTAAGATGCCCTCTTCTTCGCCCTTAATATCCAACTCATTACGTTGCACCTTAACAATGTACCAATGCTAAACTAAGATAATTTGGTAAAATTAGTATTGTCTCTTTTATTTAAACTTTTTTTTAATATATGTCAAATGATCAAATAATTTAATTACTATTGGATTGATGGAATAATTTATTTTTTATTTTAGTTGGTGAAACGAATAATATTTAATAGTGTATATAAATTAAATATATTACATTAATTAATACATCATTTGGAGATATGAGTACAATTTGAGAGATATAGATTAATATGCGGGGCGGGTCGTAAAAAACAACGCTTATTAAAAGTGGATTGTTCTCTTCGGGTAGGGTCTATGTGAATTGTGATTTCGTCGTGCCGAATGTCATGGATGCCTTCTTCTCATATACCTTCCTGTATCATTTATGCTTTTTGTAGTATTATTATATTATACTCGTGAAAACTTATTTATTTAAATTCTATATAATTGATGATCATGTGAACTTGAAATTAGAATTCATATATTCTTCTATTATTTTCTTACTGCTTCTCATTTCTTTATGAACGAACAGTTTGCCACGTTTTCACTCAACATTAAGTGAAGTGACCAACAATAACCATACGATCGAATAACCAAGACCAGTTTTATCGAATATTTCTATTTGAGATTCTATGATTTTTTGAAACGTTTCAGTAGCTCTAATGAAATTTGACAAGTTATTTTTAAGAAGTTCAACTTCAGTTTTAAGGAGAACGTTCTCCTTTCTTTTTTGTTTGGATATCCTTTCCTGATCTGGTCTCTTCTTCTCAACATTCTTTGAATTCTTTTGGCGAGAATGGTTATTTCTTCATCAGTATCTTCCTATCCAATTTCTTCTGATTCTTCATCTGTTTGTGCTGGTACACTTTCTTGGGATGCTTTCAATGCTATTGGCTTGGCTTATAGCTGTCAAGATTTTCTAATGCAAGCACTTCAAGATTTTTGGCTTGGCTTATAGCTGTCACCATCGATCTCCATATGGTTGGAAGACATCTCATGATATTTCTTACTTTGTCTTATACTGAGTAGACTTTTCCAAGAGAACGCATCTCATTTACTATAGTTGTGAACCTTGAGTACATCTCATTAATAGTTTCTCCTTCATGCATTTCGAACAGCTCGAACTTCCTTATGCCAATGTCTAATCTTGTTTCTTTGACATGGTTTGTTCCTTCATGATGAGTTTGCAGTGTGTCTCATACTTCTTTAGCAGTTGTGCATTCATCAACTCTTTCGTTTTCTTCCCTGCTCAAAGCACACGATAAGAATAATTGAGCTTTAGAGTTTAGGAGTACCTTAGTTTTATCTTCAGTTGTCGAGTCATCTTCTTTCTTTTCAGCAGAGGTTGAATCATTTTGATCAACTCTTGGTATGAAATCTCCATTTGTAATGAAGCGCCACATTCCTGTATCTTGAGATTTCAGAAATAGTTGCATCTTATTCTTCTAGAAGTAGTAATATGTTCCATCAAAGTAAGGTGGTCTGTTTGAAGATCCTCCTTCAACAATGTATTTTGCTTTTGACATTTTTTCTTCTAGATCTTTATTCTAGCACTTGTTTAAGTGTTTAACCTTTAGAGACCTTGCTCTGATGCCAATTGAAGTAGCAATGTCAATTTACAAGGAAAGGGGTTTGAATTGTAAATTCACCTATTTAAAATTTCCTGTTAAGAACTTAATAAAATAACTCAAGATTGATCTTGGTTGTGAAAACAGAAAACGGAGAACGTTTTGGTTCTGGAAACAAAAAACAGAGAACGTTCTTGGTTAATTAAAATCAACAGTTTAGCTTATCTATTTAACTTGATAATCAAAAGGACTGAAAGTAAATAGAGATAAGGGAAGAGATAGCACACAATGATATATCTTGGTTCACCCAACTCGGGCTACGTCCAGTCCTCACAACTGTGAGATTTTCTACTAAGCGTTCAAACGGAGAACGTTCTTGGTTTTACACAGTTTTGTTCAGATTAACCTTGATCTATAACAGCAATTCATTTCCGCCCAAAAAGGGATCCAATCAGGTCACCTATCAATCTTTAGAGAGGATTTTACAATTCACCTTTTAACCATAAAAGGATTTTCTACAAACTACTCAAACTATAAACAACCCTTATAGTTTTGAGTTTACACAATAATGATTTAAAGAGATTGGTAGAATTTGAGTATGCTCAACTCGTATTTGAGAATAGATTCTTGATAAAAGAATTCAGTAGAACGATTCTGATATTTGTAGAAGAAAACAAAACTGAATCTTTTGTTTGTGATTGAAAAGCTTTCAAGTATGTAAGTGTATGTAAGTGATGGATTTTCTTAGCACTTGAAGTTTTGATTTTTCCTTAAGCTTAGGGTTCCTTTTATAGGCTTCAAGGAGGTTGATGACAACTATTTTGACCGTTGGAAAGGTGCCTAGTTGTCATGTGTCAAATTTGACTAAAGACCACACTTTTTGGACCATGAATGTTCTTGTCTTGAACATTCTGCGTTTTTGCTTCTGTGATAATAATGTCTGGTCTGTAGCTTCTCATTATTGACTGTAATGATCCTTTGTTTATGTACACAGACATCTCAGAGATTTTCTTACTGTATTCAGATCAAGACTGTCTTTTGATTCGTGCAAAGTCCATGTGTTGGAGATTAATTGTAACATGCTGGAGAATGATGTTAACATTCTGGAGACTGATGTTATCATGCTGGAGAATGATCATTTGTCACTTTTGCTTTGAATCATGCCTTTTAATGTTTGGTCGTTTGGAGTGTTTCTTTTGCTGATGCGAGAGCTGTATATTCCTTGTAGAGTCTTTAATTAACCTTTGTTTGTTTATATCAAAATATTAATTTGGGATTTTGCCTCAACAAATAGTATGTTGATACTGTATGAAAAGTTGCTCGTAGTATTATGAGTGAATAGTTAAATTCGTCACTCTATTCCCGCACCCCAAATCACATATCATTAAGATACTACAAGATAGTTTGTCTCTGATATAATCATAACACATACAAATATTCGAATCAGCTTGGCATGCCAAATACTTATGGCACTAGAACATACTAGAGATTGACTTTAATAGGAGGACACTATAGCTCACTAAATACTACTACTTTCATGTCAATTCCACACTATTATAGGTACTAAAATTTCATGTTTTATTTTATTTGTTTATATGATTATTAATATCTTAATCCTGCACACCACAGATATTTGATGCTATCGATGTTCCACTGTTAGCAATTGATTGTGGTAATACCTATACCAGTCCCATTACCATAATTGAAGAAGATCGCCTTCTTCTTGCAGACCTCTCCAATCTTGCTTTGCAAAAGTTTAATGATAAGAATCAGGTTCTAAACTACTTACTTATCTACCAATATACATAATAGTTTATTCATTCATCAACTTCATTAATCTTTCTCTCTTATTTAAGGTTCAAATTATGTGTTTGATGAACTTGTCAAGTCAACCTGTTGTCGAATTCCTCTTGTTACTTATTACATTACCTTTAAAGCAAAAGATGTTGCCCATCCTCATCTTTCCGACAGCCCTGCTACAACATTCCAGGCCCAGGTCTGGAAGATGTTGCCTAGAAAGGGTCTGTCTGTGGTCAAATCGAGTTCCATTAAAACCTAACACACGCACCATGGTAATAATGTTGCATTATTATTATGCACACACTTACATGTTTAGTATGTTATAGGTTAACTGTTAATCAATTTTTTTAGAGATTTAAAAGTTTTAACAGTTTATAGTTCTTTTTAACTTATATTTGATTATGGTATTTTAAATATACTTCTGCCAAATTTCTTTTCAAGAAAATCACAATGATCAAAGTTTGAAGTTCATAAAAAAATTAGAAACTGGTGGTAGGCCAAACAAACTAGCCTAATTTCGATAAAGAGAGTGTGATGATAAAAAATCATTTTTATTCAATTCTTCACATCACTTCTTGTCTCCCTTCAGTTAGAAGCTACATTTTGTTTTTTGCTGCTGACTTCAATTCTTTAACACATATAAGTTACATGAATAATATACTCCAAATGTCCACAACTTATTAGTCAGCTTTGGACATGCATTTTCCTCCGATTTATAACCACAATTGTTAAATGAAGTCCCACCCATCAACTCTTAAACTTATAACCACAATTAGTAAATTGATGGCACCGTTTCATGTATGATTTCCAATCTTTTCATGAATTTTCTTTTCTTCCCTCCTTTCATAATTGTGTTTGCAATGCTGATTCAAATCTCCCCATCAATTATTATTGTCATTGCTAAATTCACCTCTGGTAATTCATGGCTCTGGAAAAGTTGAGGCAATGAACTAGATCTTAAGACGATTTCAAAATTAAGTAAATTAAATGTGATATTGCCTTTGTGGTTTTTCATTGGGATTCTCTTTCTAACTGTTTTATATTTGAGTACTCAATTATATCTCTTCCATTTTCATGTCTAAATATTGAATTAGACATTGTTACGACATCTAATTGGTGATACTTTAACCTTACCTCATCTTTTCGAAGTTATTCTCTACTTTTGCTGGTGATAAATGAGGGAAATTGTGCTTTTCTTTTATTTGGGGGTTTCTCAATGGTGGTACATACCTTGTAAGACACGTGCTTGTAAGACATACCTTGCATGTTTGAATAATGTTGATAACTTGAAGCATGATTTTAAATATCATTCCTAAAACATACTATCCTCAACAACTATGAAGCCAATTCCCATCAATTATTCTTAATATATTGGACTAGAAGTTTTTGAAGATTTAAATATTGAGATTTAGCATGCAAGATTTGCATTTCAATTCAAATTAGTTATTTTGTAGTTATTACTTTTGTATTAAGTTCAATATTTTAGTACTTATTGCTTCTAGTTATGAAATATATGATTGTAGGTGTAAAGGATTAAGTACCGTATAATTTACTTTTATCTCTTGTCTGAAGGAGCAGATGGTCATGAGTCATATAATTCTAGTCGCATATGGTAAAAAAGATTGATTAGTATTTACTGAGAAAGGATATATATATATATATTATACTTGATGTGCATTGTGGTGCATGGTATATAGATAAGCATTTGAATACAAATGAACCATTTTACAATGGATTGGTTTAATAGGCGAAGAGAATAAAGGTTAGAATGTTTATTCTGATGTTGGTGTAATTATATAATAAAAAACTTGTCAATTTTGTCTTATATTGTAAAGTATCCAATTCAACCTAGCTAGGACAGTTAAAAAATGATGATATATTATACAGTTGATATAAGATATTATCAAATCTGATTGATTTTGTGAATTATGAATTTATTTTGGTGAATTTATTATTTGAACTTTGAAACATTTGGTTGCTTTTATTGTTGTTTCACGTGATTCTTGGAGTTATTAATTTCACTTAATATTTGGGATTTGGCTAATTGTTATTTCATGTATAGAACCATGTAGTTGGTGTCTAAAGTGATACATCCTTTGATCCAAAGATTTTGGCGTGCATAGTTTTTTTATTACCATATCTTAATAGTCATTTCTAATTTCTTACGTATGGTTTTTATTACAGTTTTGTTTCATTGTGCTCTATTAAGAGTGGCTCAGTCATTATCAATTTTGCAGACACCATACTAATATATCATAATTTATTTGGGTATTTAAGAAGAGTGTGTTATTTAAGTATTTGTAACATAGTGGATAGTCCTTCTATCTATACTACTACTAGGCAACTCATGGGTTTATTCCCATCTTAACTTTGAATTTAAAGCGACTTAGCCTATGTTTGTATTTGCTGTGTCAACGTGGGTTTGCTTACTTTATACTAGTTACTAATTAACTAACATTGGCCATGATAGATATAATTAATCCCATGAACAGGTATAATCCTATCCAATATTTATTATGATATATATTATGATTTTTTTTACTCAGTGATATACATTATGATGAAAAAAAAAATGTTTTTTGTAGCTATCATGTCACTTATAATCATCATATTTTTTCACCGTACCATTTAATTTTTCATTAATAATTTGTCTATTTGGTGATTTATAACAAAAATTAATAATTTCCTATCATTATTAGTTATAAACTTTAAAAGTATTTGTTTATTTTAAATGAATTTCTCAATATCCTTTTTTTTTTTTATAATTCTCAATTTTCTTTAAACCTCAATGAAATAAATCACAAAATTGAATACAATATTAGTTTTCAAGAGTGGTAATATAGAAAAAGTTTCATATCACATTTCCTTTTTTCTCTCTCCCCTCCTCTAAAAAGCT
>JBBPBQ010020324.1:35508304-35541118 GCA_037974755.1 Cicer yamashitae | reverse complement strand
AAAAAAAAAGGAAAGGAATAATTAAAGTTGTCCTCCTTTCATCCTTTTCTTAAATTTTTGAAAGAAGAATTTAAGGAAAGTCCTAATATATATATATATATATATGAATGATGTTTTTGGTAATATTTTTTAGAAATTAGTACATCACAATCATTTATTTTTAACAATCTAATAGTTGTAATTGGTTGTTTATGCCGACTGTATATATAAATTAAATCTATATGTTTTTCAAATGCTTTAAAAAATAGATGTAAATATACAATATAATTTAAAAATGAGAGAATGAAAGTCTATAGATTGATAACATGTAGCATGAAAAAAACATAAGTTTTATAGAGGCATAAAAAAATAATTACAATTAAATGGTAATAAAAAATAATTCATACGCTTTGGAAATAAAAAAATAAATAAATCAAGTGATTGAACTCAAATAGTTAATGAACTTTAGGTAAAGAGAAATCGAGTTCAAATCTCAACTAAAACAAAAACATTTGATTTTTATAAAATATTTAACATTGATTGTATCTACCTCAAATATAATACAAATGATAAGTAACAAGCACCACTAATAAATCTTTTCACAAAAAAAAAAAAAAAAAAAAAACCACAATTAAACCCACACACAAAATGGTGATCTTGGGTTCAAGCTCGGGTCACCATAAAATGTGTTCAACTAAATAATATCGGCATTGTTAGTTAAGTTAAGTTTTCTGAACGACAATTCCTTAAGATTATTGTCTTATAAATAATTTTGTTCATAAATATTACTTGTTCATAAACATTACTATATAATAAAAAAATACATCATAGTATTAATATAATATTTTAACGAAAGAAGTTATAAGAAAATGATTATAAAAAGTATCATTGGAGGGAAACAAATATAAATCACTTTATAAATGTTCAATAATTCGAAGATATTTTCTACCTTAGTTTGAAGCATCATTCTCTTATCCTAAATTTTTTCATAATAAAAAACTGAAATGCATATCAAATAAATTTTCTATTTTGTAGTTTTCAAAACATTTTTTCCGAAAATAATTAACAAACAAGTTTTTCATTTTTCCATCCTAAAACAATTTTCAAAACTAAAATTACGAAAAAGAATTCTTATTTATTTTCTTCTTAAAAACAACTTTCTAAAATTGATTTATCAAATAAATTTTAAAAACTAAAAACCAAAACTCATTCAAACAAGCCATAGTTTGTGAAATATTGATACAAAGAATTAACCGAAGAAAGAGAAGAATAAACATATAGGGTTTTGACCATACATGAGAAAAGTGAGTAGTTACAATTTATAAGAGTTGTCACATATTATTCTTCTCTTTCTTGCCAACACATCTCGTAACAAGCATTTTCCATTATAAAAATAGTTAAAAAGTTGACATTTACGGGGTTGAAATCTAAGTCTTGATCTAAAAGTACTTCAGCGTAGCACTAAACTAAATTAATTCATCATATTATTTTGACTTTGTTTCGTAATTAACAAAGGATGATCAGAACAATTGAAATCGTACAATTTTCTGTCATTGTTTTACCTTGAGTTGATTCGTTTCAACCCAATTTGTGAAACGTGAAGTAGCAATGTCAAGTTACAAGGAAAGGGGTTTGAATTGTAATCTTGCCTATTTAAAATTTCATGTTAAAAACTTAAGAAAAACAACTCAAGAATGATCTTGGTTATGAAAACAGAAACGAAGAACGTTCTTGGTTTTGAAACAGAAAACGCAGAACGTTCTTGATTAGTTAAAATCACAGTTTTTAGTTTCTCTATTTAACTTTGACAATAACAATAACTGAATGTAAATAGAGATAAGGAAGAGATACCACTCACCCAACGTGAGCTACGTCCAGTCCTCACAACTGTGAGATTTTCACTAAGTGTTCAAAGAACGGAGAACAATCTTCTGGTAACACAGTTAAAGATCAACCTTGATCTGTAACTACACTTCCTTTCCACACAGAAAGGATTCAATCAAGTCACCTAACTAATCTGCTAGGATTTTACAGTTAACTCTTTTAATCAACCTCAAACTATAAACAATCCTTATAGTTATGAGTTTACAATAATGATTTAAAGAATTGGTTGAAACTGATTATGTTCAACTCTTGTTTGAGAATAAAATCAGAATTAAGAACTCAGTAATATGATCTATAAGTATGAAACAATTTCAGCCGGATTTCTTTTGTGAATAAGATAGCTTCAAGAATGCATGTGAATGTGCTTTAATAAGAATACTTGGCACTTGAAGTTCTGAATAATGCTTGCGAATTTGCCTTCCTTTTATAGATGATTTGAGCAATTAATTCTGGTCAGAAAGAGCTGTTGGTAGTGCTCTGTTTTCCTTCTGACAGAAGCAACGAATCTGTTGACAAAATGCACCATTCATGTGACAGTTTTGGGCTTTGTTGTTTGGGCCGTTTTGCTTAATTTCGAGAACTGTTTTGAGTAAAAATGATTCCTATCTGTTCCTTGCCATGTACTGATGAAATTGGTATAAAGGATTAAGGCAGAATCAATGTAAAAGTGTTGGAGAAAGATTGGTGAAGTGGCTGTGACAATCATTCTTGATTCTGTTGATCTTTCTCTATTTTGTACAGTTTATGATCATGACTGTTTTATTTGTTTTTGATATGATTTCTTTGCTTTAATTGGTTCCTATCTTTAATAAAAACACTCAAGAGCACATATTAAATTAACATAACATTTAGAATCATAATTAATATTCTTAATTAATCTTTGTTTATTTTCATCAAAACTTAATTTGAGAGTTTCTCTTAACAATCTCCCCCTTTTTGATGATGACAAACATGTTAATTTAGATTTTAATTCTGATTCTAATTTTAATTTTGAAGCGGGTAAAAGCTCCCCTTCAATTGATGCAATAGATGTTTTTAGTAATATAACTAATGCGATCAGTTTATTTAGCAAAACGGATATTTCATTAATAATGCAATTGCTGAATACAAAAGTAAGATCCTGAATTACAACAGGTCATATTAAAAACAGAATAAAAACTAAAACTTAATTCTCCCCCTTTGTCATACAAAAAGGAAGGAGAAAAAGATCCCTATTTTGCTAAAGAATGAGAAGATCCTTCTGACGATTGAGACTTGGACGGTACAGGAACAGGCTCAAGAGCAGGAGCAGCCTGAAAAGGAGGAGGAGGAGGCACACTGAGCTTGGGTGCAAGTGTATCCGTGAGCCAAGATTGTAGCTGAGTCTGTTGAGCCAAGAGAAGTTGCAGAGTTGCCATTATTTCGAAGTTGGTGGGTTCCTTTGGAGGATTCATGATTGGTGGAGGAATGGGAGCAGTGCTGCTTGACGGAGCAGAGACAACTGGGAGAGAGACAGGTAGTGGCTGAGGATTCGATTGATTGGATGAAGTTGCGTTGTTGGAAGGTTCGGAAGAAGCCAAAAATTGACTAATTCCAAAAATGGATGAAGTGGTGGTTTGTAGAGAAATGTACGCAGGTGACATGGCTGATACATTTTGGTGAGGAAGCAGTGTGGTCATGGGATCAAGGGGAGAACGAAGGAGTTGGGAGACAGAGATGAAGTCCGTGGAGGAAATGGTGGATTGTTGGGGAAAAACGGAGAAAGTAGGATTTGTAGGAGGAGGGCTGAGAGAACGTTCTCTGTTTTGAGGGGAACGTTCTTGAGCATGTTCAGGAGAACGTTCTGGGTTTTTAGGAGAACGTTCTGGGTTTTGAGGAGAACGTTCTGGGTTTGGAGGAGAACGTTCTGGGTTTTGAGCAGAACGTTCTGGGTTTGGAGGAGAAAGTTCCTGAGCATTTTCAGGAGCTTGATTTGGTGAAGGAGAAGGTGATGTGGGGGCTGTAACAGGAGCTTCCCATTTGGCAGAGCGTTTTCTTTTTAGTGTGGATGGAAACGAATGAATGAGTGGGGCAGATTGTCTGGTTCTGGGTCGGCTAGTGGGTGGATATCTTGGATGTGTTTCAGGTGTGGGGGAAGGCTGTCTGGTGACGGTGATTTTCATATGGGCCATGTTTTTGGTGGAAAATTTTGAGATTTTGATAAAGGATTTTTCATTTGACAGAGGGATATGAAAATGATTAAAGACTTTTGTAAGAATCATACCATAAGGAACAATATTCTTCTTGTAGTCTTTATTGGCAGCAGCGATCATGTGGTGAAGTATCAGATGAGGGAGGTTGAGACGCTTGCAGTTGAGAAGATGATAGATGATGAGTGCGTCGTTTTCAGAGACATACTCATGGCTTCCACCGTGAGGAAGAAGAGTATGCTGACTCATGTTGTTGAAAATTTTAGGGAGAGGGCGAAGAAATGTTGAAAGGTACTTAGTAGAATTCTCTTGAAATAGTTCAGAGAGAACTGCAGTCTATTTAAGATTGAGAGCTGCATACCAGGATTTACCAAAAATAGCAGGACCTTCAGTAGGAAGATCCAATATTGAGGCCAGAATATCAGGAGTTAATCTGATCTCAATTCCCTTGATGGTGGAAATCAACAGAGATTTTTCACAGAATGTTTTGGCCTGACAATAGAAGGCTCGAACAACATCTGGATAGTGGGGTTCAGAGATTTGCAAAAAGGCAGTCCAGCCTAGGGCATCAGTAAAATGTTGGACAACGTTGCCATCTACGATGAGTTTGTCAAAAATGAAAACTCTGCCAACACCAATGGGTCTCTAAGCCCATTTGTCTTTAAATAGTTTGGTGGCAGAGGGAGGAATTAGAGGAACGAGCTGAGTTTTGGCTTTCTTGGAAGGTGGAGATGGTGGTGCAGGGGAATCAGAGTCAGAGGAAGGTTCAGAGGAAGGAGATGAAAGAGGTTGAGGTGAAAGAGGTCTTTTGGTGTTTTGTGAGGGAGAGGTAGTATGGAACGGAGAACGTTCTTCTGTAGATGAACGTTCTTGAGTTGGACAGGGAGATTTTTGGTGAGCATGAGAACATTCTTGAATGGGAGAACGTGCTGGAGTAAGGGAGGATGTGTTTTAAGTATGGGAAGGAGTAGTGACGGGAGAACGTTCTGGGATAGGAGAACGTTCTTGAGTGGGAGAAGGAGAACTGTGAGGGATAGGAGAACGGTCTTGAAGTGGAGAACATTCTGGAGTAGGTGTAAGGCTTTTTGGAGTAGTTGGAGTGGAAGGGATGGGAGAACGTTCTGGAATTTGGGTGGGAGAAGGTGTCGGGGTTGGGGAATGTTCTGAAGACGAGGAAGGAGAAAGACGGAATTTGTGCTTAGGTACAGTTGTTTTGAATCTCTGGTGAATGGGTAAGTTTGTTCTTGCCAGAAATTTGGAGGTTGGCATGGTGGTTTTTGTTTTTAGGGCACGAGTTTTAGGTTGAGTGGGTGTTGGAGAGGAGAAAAATTCAGTCATTAGTCTCCGTTTCTGGTTTGGAGGAGTGGATTGAGAGGCTTCAACTGAAAAAGATGATTTTGATGGGGTTGGTATTGAGGTTTTTGATTGATGAGTCTGAGACGAAAAATAGGATTTTGGTGAAGTGACAGGTTTTGTTGAAGGAGGAGGAGTATCAGATGATTCATCCGACTCGGTGTCAGAGATGATGAGATAGGCAGGTTTAGTGATTGGGGTCCTTGAAGTCCCAATTCCTGCCAAGATTCTCATTGAGAGTCTTTTAGGTGCTGGAGGATTGACAAATTTTTGTGGTGGTGCGGGTTTAGAGAAGGATGTTCGCAAGTGAGGAGGAACTTGAGCAACATTTGGAGATGGACAAGAATGAAGAGGAGGAAGAACAGGAGATATAGGTTCAGGAATGGAGGTGTTAGGGTTGGACTCAGGGGACGAAGAAAGGTAGTCAGAAAAAGAGGAGTCTGATGAGTGTTTTGGAGGAGTTGGCCTGGGTGGAGGTGAAGGTGAACGATTGTAGACTGGTGAGAAGGATGATGATGGTGATGGAGTGTTAGTGCTTGCATTTTTGTGAACAGATTGCTTTGTTCGAGCCATTGTTGACAGTTAAGAGTAATGGAAGATGAAGTTGGAGGAAGACAAAGGTTTTGAGAAGATGGAAACTGGTTCAGAAAAATGAATAGTTGTGATAACTCCAACATGTTTTTGCAGTTTTTCAAGAGAGAGAATAATGATGATTAAACCTAGGGAAGTGACAAGTGTTGGGGAAAGGAACAGATTTGACGGATTGGCAGTGACCTTTGAAAGCCTTGATGCACGCGCATTGAATGTTAGGACATGCCTTGCCTGCGCATGAGGAAGATGACGGTTGGGAAGAAGATTTGAAAAACGGAGAAAGATGTCTGAAAAACGGAGATTGATAAACGTTCTCCGTTTTCTGCAGAAGCAGATTTATCTTGAATTTTTTAGGATTTTTCATAATTTTCAGTTTTTCTTTGATTAAATTAAAACTTTCTTCAACCAAGGGCTTTGTAAAAATATCAGCAAGCTGATTTTGAGTATCAACAAAAATTAATTCAATATCCTTTTTAATAACATGATCGCGAATAAAATGATGTTTTATTTCAATATGTTTTGAACGAGAATGCTGAATTGGATTTTTTGATAGATTGATTGCACTAGTATTATCACAGTAAATTGGAATACGTGAGTAACTTACAGAGAAGTCTTCAAGTTGATTTTTTATCCAAAGAACTTGTGAGCAGCAATTTGCGGCTGATACGTATTCAGCTTCGGTGGTTGATAAGGCTATAGTATTTTGTTTCCTGCAAGACCAGCTTATCAAAGCATCACCCATAAATTGACATGCTCCACTGGTGCTTTTTCTTTCAGTTTTATCTCCAGCATAATCAGCGTCACAATATGCTACAAGATCAAAATGAGAACCTTTTCTATACCAAAGGCCAAGATCAGTAGTTCCAACAAGATATCTAAAGATTCGTTTTACAGCAGTTAAATGGGATTCTTTTGGCGCAGATTGAAATCTAGCACATAATCCTACTGCAAATACAATATCTGGCCTGCTAGCAGTTAAATATAGCAAGGAACCAATCATTCCTCTATATTCTTTTTCAGAAACAGATTTTCCATGTTCATCTTTCTCTAATGAAGAGGATGGATGCATAGGAGTAGACATGATTTTTGCTTCATTCATTTTGTACTTGGTTAACAAATCTTTAATGTAATTTTCTTGACAAATAAAAATACCATTTTCATGTTGTTTAATTTGTAAGCCAAGAAAATATGTTAATTCTCCCATCATGCTCATTTCGAATTCACTTTGCATGAGTTTTGAGAAGCCATCGCACATTTTTTCATTACTTGATCCAAAGATAATATCGTCAACATACACTTGTACAATGAGTAAATCATTTTTATCAATTGTCTTAAAAAGTGTAGTGTCGATTTTTCCTCTAGAAAATCCATTATTGATTAAGAAGGAACTTAACCTATCATACCAAGCTCTTGGTGCTTCTTTTAAGCCGTACAAAGCTTTTGTAAGTTTGAAAACATGATTTGGTTTTGATTGATCTTCAAAACCGGGAGGTTGTTTCACATAAACTTGTTCATTTAAAAAGCCGTTTAAAAATGCACATTTAACATCCATTTGAAATAATTTAACAAGTTTGTGAGATGCATATGCAAGAAGTATACGAATAGCTTCTAACCTTGCAACAAGAGCAAATGTTTCATCGTAGTCTATACCTTCTTGTTGGTTGTAACCTTGAGCAACCATTCTTGCTTTGTTTCTTACAACCTTACCTTCTTCATCTAATTTGTTTCTGAAAACCCAGCGTGTACCAATGATTGTTTGATCTTGAGGATTTGGTACCAAGGTCCAGACTTCGTTCTTATCGAACTGCTGCAGTTCTTCCTTCATGGCTTCAATCCAAGATTGATCAACTATGGCTTCTTTAATTGATTTTGGTTCAACTTGAGAAATCATTGCCATGTTGTTCTCATCATTCTTGAATGACTTTCTGGTTCGAATTCCATCTGCTGTATCCCCAATAGTTTGAGTTTGAGGATGATCTCCTATCGTTCTCCAGCTTTTAGGTGGAGAATGATACGAAGATTGTTTATCAATCTCCGTTTCCTGCACATCAGTTCTCTGCTATGTGTCTAGCAATTCTTCATCCTCATTTGTCTTTTCAAGTACTAAGTCATCAAACTCATCAAATAAAATATGTATGCTGATTTCAACAACTTTAGTTCTTAGATTAAAAACTCTATAACCTTTAGAGTCGGTTGAATAACCCAAAAAGATAGCTTTGTCTGATTTTGAATCAAATTTTCCAAGAACATCTTTGTTGTTTAGAATATAACAGTAACACCCAAAAATATGGAAGTATGAAATGTTTGGTTTTCTGTTTTTCCAGATTTCATATGGAGTTTTGTTTATGATTTTTCTAATGGATACACGATTTAAAATATAGCATGATGTATTGACGGCTTCAGCCCAAAAATATTTTTCAACATTAGATTCTTCCAAGATTGTTCTTGCCATTTCTTGTAAGGTTCTATTTTTTCTTTCAACAACTCCATTTTGTTGAGGAGTTCTTGCACAAGACAAATTGTGAGAAATGTCAAGTTCTTCAAGAAAGTTTTAGAAAGGGGCATTTATGAATTCTCCTCCATGATCACTTCTTATAGAAATGATGCTGGATTCTTTTTCATTTTGTACCTTTTTACAAAAGATTTTAAAAGCTTCAAAAGCATCATCTTTTTGTTTTAAAAATAGTACCCAAGTGTATCGAGAGAAATCATCAACAATAACAAAACCATATTTCATTCCTCCTAAACTGGTTGTTTTGACATGACCAAATAAGTCTATGTGAAGTAATTCAAGAATTCTGTTTGTGGAAATAAATTCTTTTGAGTGAAAGTTGCTTTTAACTTGCTTTCCCTTGACACAAGCTTCACATATTTTGTCTTTTTCAAAATTCAGTTTTGGTAATCCTCTGACAAGTTCTAATTTTTAAATTTTGGAAATGGTTTTCATGCTGACATGCCCTGCCCTTTTATGCCAGATCCATTTATCTTTATCAATAGATATGAAGCAGGATTCATCAGGCAATTCTTCAAGATATAATACATAAAGGCTTTTCTTTCTGGTTCTAGAAAACAGTTTTTCACCAGATTTTGTTTTTATGATTTCACATAGGTTGGGTTTGAAAATAACTTCACAGCCATTGTCACAAAGTTGACTTATGCTTAAGAGGATATGCTTCAGACCTTCAACATATTGAACATCAGTTATTTGAGCAGAGTTTTTCTTACCAATTGTCCTTTTACCTTTGATTCGAGCTTGATTGTCATTTCCAAAGGTGACAGACCCTCCATCTTTCTTGACGAAGGACATGAAGCAATTTTTATCACCTGTCATATGTCTTGAACAGCCACTGTCCAAGAACCTTGGCTTTTTCTTGACACCTTGAGAACCAACCTGCAGTTTTGGTTTCATTAACTTTTGGTACCCATTCTGTCTTGGGTCCTTGGGGATTAGTTCTAAATTTTGATTTTCTGTTAATATGACATGTAGATTCAGAGTGTCCAATCTTAGAACATGAAGAACATTTGATCATTTGTTTTTTAAAAGACTTTTTAACTAGTTTTGACAGATTTTCAGAACTTTCTCCGTTTTCTGTTTAATCTGGAGAACGTTCTTGTTTTTTTTGAGAAAAACCTGTTTTTGTTCTAGATTGTTCTTTTCTCTGTTTGTTCTTGATTTTCTCATCTCTTTTCTTAAAATAACATGCAAATTCAAGATGTCCAATTTTGCTGCAATATGAACATTTGATCTTGCATTTATTCTCTCTTCTTTCTGGAATAAAAAAGTTTTCATACATTTTGGTTTTCTGAGTTTGATTAAAACCAAGACCAGCTTTATCAAATATTCCAACTTGAGATCCCATGATATTTTGAAAGGTTCCAGTAGCTTTAATAAAGTTTAACAAATCATTTTTAAAAAGTTGAACTTCAGCTTTAAGGAGAACGTTCTCCTTTTGAAGTGCAGAGTGTTCTTGACTATCTTGATTTTCAGTGTGAAAGTTTTTGGTCTGAGATTCCTTCAGATTTTGAATGATTTCCTTTAGCTTATCATTCAGAACCTGAGTTTTTTCTTTCTCTTCCTTTTCTTTATAAAATTTATCTTATAAAGAACTACACTTTTGAATGAGTAAGTTTGAATCATTTAATAAGTTGTCAAATTCTTTTTCCATTTGTTCACATAAAATGCAGGATTCAGAATTTGTTACCTCATTTTCTTCAGTGTTTGCCATTAACCATATGTTAGCTTCTTCATCTTCTTCTTCATCAGATTCATCTTAGTTATCCCATGTGGCCATCATTGATTTCCTTTTGAAAGGAAATCTGTTTGGTGTTCTTTTGTTCAGAGGACACTCAGATTTGTAATGTCCCAGCTTATTACATCCAAAACATGTAATTTGGCTTTTGTCTAGTTCTGTTTTAGGATTTTCTTTTCTGTTTGGGATTCCCTTCTTGATTTGGTCTCTCCTTCTCATCATTCTTTGAATTCTTCTAGTGAGAAGAGCAATTTCTTCATCAGCATCTTCTTGACCTTTTTCTTCTGGTTCTTCCTCTGTATGGTCAGGCATGCTTTCTTGAGATGCTTTTAAGGCTATTGCTTTTCCTTTCTTAACAGGTTTATCTTTTTGCAGTAACACCTCATGTGCTTTTAAGGTTCCAATTAGCTCTTCTAGTGCTAGTACTTCAAGATTCTTGGCTTGGCTTATAGCTGTTACCATTGGTCTCCATATGACTGGAAGACATCTCATGATCTTTCTTACTCTATCTTGTACTGAGTAAGCCTTTCCCAAGGATCGCATTTCATTCACTATAGTTGTGAACCTTGAATACATTTCATCAATGGTTTCTCCTTCATTCATTTCGAACAGCTCAAATTTTCTTATGTCGATGTCTATTCTTGTTTCTTTGACATGGTTTGTTCCTTCATGATGAATTTGCAATGTATCCTAGATTTCTTTAGCAGTTGTGCATTCATCGACTCTTTCACTTTCTTCCCTGCTTAAAGCACACGATAAGAATAATTGAGCTTTAGAGTTTAAGAGTACCTTAGTTTTGTCTTCAGATGTCCAGTCGATTTCTTCCTTTTTGGCAGAGTTTGAATCATTTTGATCAGCTCTTGGAATGAAATCTCCATCTGTAATGATGCGCCACATTCCTATGTCTTGAGACTTTAGAAACAGCTGCATCTTGTTTTTCCAAAAGTAGTAATCAGTTCCATCAAAATATGGTGGCCTGTTTGAGGATCCTCCTTCAACAATGTATTTTGCTTTTGACATTTTTTCCTCTAGATCTTTTTCTCTAGCACTTGGTTAAAGTGTTCTTTTTAGAGACCTTGCTCTGATGCCAATTGAAGTAGCAATGTCAAGTTACAAGGAAGGGGGTTTGAATTGTAATCTTGCCTATTTAAAATTTCCTGTTAAAAACTTAAGAAAAACAACTCAAGAATGATCTTGGTTATGAAAACGGAAACGGAGAACGTTCTTGGTTTTGAAACAGAAAACGCAAAACGTTCTTGATTAGTTAAAATCACAGTTTTTAGTTTCTCTATTTAACTTTGACAATAACAATAACTGAATGTAAATAGAGATAAGAAAGAGATACCACACAAAGATATATCCTGGTTCACCCAACGTGGGCTACGTCCAGTCCTCACAACTGTGAGATTTTCACTAAGTGTTCAAAGAACGGAGAACAATCTTCTGGTAACACAGTTAAAGATCAACCTTGATCTGTAACTACACTTCCTTTCCACCCAGAAAGGATTCAATCAAGTCACCTAACTAATCTGCTAGGATTTTACAGTTAACTCTTTTAATCAACCTCAAACTATAAACAATCCTTATAGTTATGAGTTTACAATAATGATTTAAAGAATTGGTTGAAACTGATTATGCTCAACTCTGGTTTGAGAATAAAATCAGAATTAAGAACTTAGTAATATGATCTATAAGTATGAAATAATTTCAGCCTGATTTCTTTTGTGAATGAGATAGCTTCAAGAATGCAAGTGAATGTGATTTAATGAGAATACTTGGCACTTGAAGTTCTGAATAATGCTTGCGAATTTGCCTTCCTTTTATAGATGATTTGAGCAATTAATTCTGGTCAGAAATAGCTGTTGGTAGTGCTCTGTTTTCCTTCTGACAGAAGCAACGAATCTGTTGACAAAATGCACCATTCATGTGACAATTTTGGGATTTGCTGTTTGGGCCGTTTTGCTTAATTTCGCACAAGCTTCCTGCGCACTTAATGACCCATTAAGCTTTGATAATACTTGATGATAATTGGGCTTTGGTCTGGACACTTGATTTGATTCAAAACTGATTGGAAAGGAGTGAATAATTTTTCTGCAGAACTGAGAAGTCTTCTTCTGTAGAAACAGAGATTGTTCTACTTAAAAACGGAGAACGTTGATTAAGGGTGGAGAAAGATGATCAATCTGGTCTGATAGTCTTCTGGATAATCTGAGGACTTATGATCAATCTTGAAGTTTAGTTTTATTCAACTTTCTTGATAGTTCCAGACTGGAGAAAGTAGCAGTCCGTTTTTTGACATGCTTAGATTCATGATGATTTATCTTAGTGATTTCAGAACTGTTTTGAGTAAAAATGATTCCTATCTGTTCCTTGCCATGTACTGATGAAATTGGTATAAAGGATTAAGGCAGAATCAATGTAAAAGTGTTGGAGAAAGATTGGTGAAGTGGTTGTGACAATCATTCTTTATTCTGCTGATCTTTCTCTGTTTTGTACAGTTTATGATCATGACTGTTTTATTTGTTTTTGATCTGATTTCTTTGCTTTGCTTGGTTCCTATATTTAATAAAAACACTCAAGAGCACAGATTAAATTAACATAACATTTAGAATCATAATTAATATTCTTAATTAATCTTTGTTTATTTTCATCAAAACTTAATTTGAGAGTTTGTCTTAACAAAACGCATAACTGAATAGAAACCCAGATGTTTATCATGATTTTATACGTTGCAATTAACAAAAATAAATCACAGAAAGTATAAAAACATAATTATATTTAGTTTTTCAATTTTAGTTTTATTTTTAATTCAAATTAACTAAAACATCTCTATCAAAAAAAAATTTTGAATAAAACATATTACTCAAATCTAAAATGGGCCAAAACATAAAATTGTTTTCCATATGAAATAGAAATGATATTTCATTCTTATAGCAACTTCAACGACAAATAATCTTTTTGACGAGATATACGTGAAAATTAGCACCTATAGGAGTGGAAATAGGATAAACTGTTGAGTGGTCTATTTTGTTACTAACTAAGGTGATGACATTCATGCATCTATTAGTGGCCTGGACCTAATCGCGAGTCGGGAAACTGCTAGTCGCTAACTGTTGTGACCAAATCAACGACCGAATTCAGTGACCGATTTAGTGACCGAATTTAGTGACCGATTTAGTGACCGAATGTTGTGACCAATTTTGTGACCAATTTTTGAGACTGAATTAGTGACTAAACTTTGAGACTGATTTAGAAACCACTTTGAATTAAATTTCTATGTCATTAGCGACCGATTTAGAGACGAAATTTGTGACATAAATTATTATTTTTATTAAATATTTGGTGACCAATTCCGTCTCTAAATATTACCGTTTTTTTTAAAATACATTACTAATATCCAAAACAACAATAAAAACAATTTTTTAATTTGTTTTCAATATCTAAAAAATTCATACCCCAAATTAATTTAAAATCATTAATCATTTCAATATTTGTATTTTGTTTTATAAGATCACACAACAAAGTAATTATACAATAAAATATATAAAGATATATTTATTAATCAAAATGAAATTATATTAAAAATTAACATAAAGTCTTACAAACATATCAAATTAAATTAACAATAGTTGAATCAAGTACACCATAGAGTACTTGAGTATTTACTAATACTAAAAACATTGTCTTACTAACATATAATAGAAATACAAAGTATTTTACAAAAATATCAAAAAATTTAAAGAATGTATCAACTTAATTGCCAGATTGTCATCTTCAAGAACATATTAGCTTCTAGTCTTCACCTACAAGCAATAAAAAGAGCACATGATTAATAACACAATTCAACATAGATCATATTACTCATAAAAATGTTTAAAAAAGTCAAACTACAATATAGTTTCAAATGTCAACCTAATAACACCATATTGCATTTAAAACATACAAAGAAATTGGATCATATCCACTTTAAAATTTACTCCGTCAAGATAAATTAGATTCTAATCTTTTGCACTTAGCAAAATAATCACAAAATGAATGGTTACTTCTAGGAAAAATAAATATAAAACTTGTCAAATTAACATAATAAAAACCAGATAAACTTGCCTACCATTTGTAGATCAATACGAGTTAAGCAGTTGACTTGGCATCATACACAATAAAAAATTCAAACATTTACAATAAAAAATTCAAACATTAAAGCAGTATGAAAGTTCTCTATCATCATGCAATGGAATATTTTGGATTGCCAATCCAGATTAATTACTATTTCACAGAGCAATAGTAATTAGGAGGCAGCTCATTTCACATAAAGGAATGGAACAGGAAGTAGCAACCGCATCATTTAAAATAACACTTTAATATCCATTATCTTTACCGTCCTTGTGCTTAACATGGGTTATACCAAGTCCTAAATTCAACAAGACAAACAGCTAGGAAGCATAAAAAAATATAGAGAATTTTCAATGGTTCGGCTCACTTATTTGCAATAGTTAACATTAAATGGTATATTACCAATGACCCTCTACTCTCAGTTTTCTACTTTTCTATATATATATATATATATATAATCATGATAAGAAACAGAAGTGCATAGTTTTGGAAAACTAAGTAACAGAAAGCAAGTGAGACATGTCTACAACTACTTTTGAGGGTAAATGGAGAGAGTATTACAAAGATATTCAGTCTTCTTGAGCACACATGGCAGAGGTTGCGACGAAAAAAAAAAAAGAATTAAGGGTATACCTTTGAGCAAAATCAGCTACCCGCAGATTCCAGTCATCCACTAAGATAAGACAAGGCACAAATACCACCAAGAAAAGGGTCAATTGCCGAACAAAACTGCATCTGTAGTTAGTGAACATATAGGCAGTGCATGGGCATTGCATCGCCACTTATTCTAATAGGAAACTACACATTTGAATTTATCATAGAGTGCTGCTAACAACACACTCTTTGGTTGGTTAAAATTCACATATGTCCCACCAAATCATGTGAGTCCCATATGAATTTGGTGAGACCCATGTGGATTCTAACCAATCAATGACAGTGTGTTGAAAAATAGGTGTTAAAAAGTGTGTTGCTAGCATTATTCTTAATCATATTCTGTAACAAGCCAGTTTATAGCATTCAACCAATCTCTATGACTTCTATGCTTAAGCTATTTTAATTAACCCAAGAAACAAATTTTTCAGTTTTGGTTACTTGAATAAACTATGACCTAAGGTAATTTCAGGCGCTAAACACATAAACCAGAGGAGATTAAGCCTATGATAGAGTACTCAGTGCAATTCTACTCTACTACGAATAAATCAACAAACTATGTCACAATAGTATGGAACTCATGACACAATGCAAGATTTTCCGTCCAGAGCAAAACTGCAACCTCAAACTATGTCAAATATCTAAAATAGTGGCATTTGTCGGTTTTAAGAATAATGAGCCAACACATTTTTGCGATGCATACCTATATATAATAAAGGTAAAAAAAACCCTCCTCAACAGTTTTCTTGAATGCTTTCAACATGCTTGACCGATAAGCCTGCCATGGCTGGAGAACAAAAAAAAAAGCATTGTGATTCAGTTCATGTAACATATTGGAGCATAGAACATAGGAATTTTCCCGTACTTTTATAAACAAACATATTTATAGAAGACATAAATCCAAAATAAATGAAAGGAACAAATATACAAATTTCCTGCAAGGTTGCAACCAGGATCCAACATCCTAATAATTCCCAATTTACAACTTATAACATGCAAACGTGCTACCAAAAATTCTGCATTGCAAATATTAGGTTCCACTCTCTAGCTTCTTCATATTGTAATGTTTACATATTCCTGGCATTTTAATTTGAAATGCATTCAAACAAAATTCTCACGACTCACCAAAGCCTCAATCCCATATAGACGGTGTTAACATGATCGCTTAAGTCTTAGCAGAAGAAGTTTTAAGACAAACAATAAACTAGGTACACTCAGTGCACTAACACAGGTGCTAAGCAATTACAAAGAGTAATCAGAGGTGAAAAAGCATTTGAGCAAAATGGTAAAGCTTATCTTAGTAGTTTTATTACCTTCAAGCTTTGAAAAGGATTGAAGCCTTCGAGCTTCAATGTCACAATAACACCAGATCAAACCAAAATCAAAATACAGTCAGTAGCAAACCAAAATCAAAATAAAGTCAGTAGCAGTCCATTGAAACCAAAGCAAATGTTTAAAAAACAAAATACAAAATTTAAGTAGAAATTCAGAAGAGAATTAAGAAATTACCTGAAATTGCGCTTAGGACTCACCAGATGTAGGTTAGGGTTCCTGCCATTTGAAAGAGAAATTAAAAAATGAGAAACGACAGAAGCTGATTAGGGTTCACGCGATTTGGGAGAGAAACATAGACAAAATGCAAAACGGTCGAAGGTGATTAGGGTTCGTGCTACTACTGATATTTTGGTGCTATCACTACCACCATCAGAAGAAGAACCACATAACCGCTAGGGTTTGCGAAGGAGAAAGTGAATGGAGGATGAAGGAGAATGGCGAGAACGAAAAATGGAGGAGCTAGGGTTTGCGAAGATGAAGGAGAAAGTGAACGGTTATGAAATGGAGAAGGTGGTGGAACGCTGATGGAAAGGATGAAATCAATTTTTTAGACTTTAGGGTATGTTTCACATATTAGAGTTTAGAGAGGGAATAAAGTTTAGAGAGGGAACTGGAAAATGGAGAGGGAACTTTATTTTAGTGAAAATTGGAGAGGGAACTATAAAAATTTTCAATCATAAAAGATAAAAGTTTTGTCAACTAATTTTAATTAAAAAGACAACATAAATAATTGAGACCGATTTTTCAGTCACTAAAACTTAAGTAGCTAAGTTTTGTATTTTGGTCTCTAATTCAGTCTCTAAAATGACCGAAATAATTTGGTCTCCAAATCGGTCACTAAAAGCGAAACTTTTAGTAGTGTTAGCGACTAAAATTTTGTTCGCTAAAATTCAGTTGCTATTTCAGTCTCTAAATTTCGTTACCGACCGATTTGGTGACGAAAAAATATTTAGTTTTGAAGTTCAAAATTACGGTCTCTATTTCGGTCGCTAGTGTGACTGAAAATATTCGGTTTCTAAATCGGTCACTATTGGCGAAATTTCTAGTAGTGTACGGGGTGATGATATTCTTGAATCATGCATTGACATATAGTCTAATTTGTGCATTTTGATTGATTTGTATATTTGGTGTTTTGTGGTTATAATCGTTAAATGAAGAATATGATTTAATTATATTTTTGCTATAATATATATATATATATATATATATATATATATATATATATATATGTGCATGCTTATTTGCTCTATGTTTGTTATTTGGAGATGACCCTTACATTTGATAGGAAGTCACATATAGTGTTACTTGCGAATAATGTCGTTGGCCAACCTAGTAGGAGAAATGCGAGGAAACACAATAACATGCAGTTGGAGGTTCTGAGATACTTTTGTACTAGTGTTAGACTTGTTTTGGGAGAGTTTTCCACAAGCATCTAGATTTATGACCAACTAGGATTTATTTTTGGGTTGTAAAACGCCAAGAGTTTTGACTTTAGGAGTTTCTTTTGTTTTACGCATTAAATTTACTTTTTGTAATTGCAAATACTTTGATTCATTATTTTTGAAAAATACAATTGAAAAAGTTATTAATTGATTTTAAAGTAAATGAGTATTTAAGATAATCTTATAAAAAAATGAATGTGTCTCTTTACGTTTAGAATTTCGTTAATTAATTTCTCGAAAAAGCAGGATGTACTTCTCATACACCATACCCTCCATATCGTGGGCCTAGAATTCCTGGATGCCACCAACAACTCATTAACCGGCCCAACCGTGGTAGGTGTCCTACCAGCATGAAATAATTAACACAAGAAATATAAGAATAAACATATAGGGTTTTGACCATACATGAGAAAAATGAGTAGTTATAATTTATAAGAGTTGTCACATTATTCTTCTCTTTCCTGCCAACACATCTCGTAACAAGCATTTCCCATTATAAAAATAGTTAAAAAGTTGACATTTAGGGGGTTGAAATCTAAGTCTTGATCTAAAACCACTTCCGCGTACCACTAAACTAAATTAATTCATCATAGTATTTTGACTTTGTTTCGTAATTAACAAAGAATGAGAACAATTGAAATCGTAAAATTTTCTTTCATCGTTTAACCTTGAGCCAATTCGTTTCAGCACAATTTGTGAACAGAAATTTTATCATGATTTTTTACGTTACAATTTAACAAAAATAAATTCCAAAAAGTTTAGAAACATAATTTTATTTAGTTTTTCAATTTTAATTTTAAATTTTAATTCAAATTGACTAAAGCATCTCTATCAAAAAAAAAATTTGACTAAAACATATTACCCAAATCTAAAATGGACCAAAACATAAATTGTTTTCCATATGAAATAGAAATGATATTTCATTCTCATACCAACTTCAACAACAAATAATCTCTTTGACGAGATATACGTGGAAATTAGCACCCATAAGAGTGGAAATAGGCCAAACCGTTGACAAAGACTATTGCTCGGCCTTACCCATTTAACAAAAAGATTCAGGCTTAAATTTTAAACAGACTAACTCATATATATATGTATATAGAGCATATCAAATGAGATGAGTTTTATCATGAGAGAATTAGATGGTTAAATCTTAACCACACAACCACACATAGTCATGATTAAAAGAAAAAGTCATACGACTTTTTTTAAATCATCATATATAGTCAAGATTTAACGCTTTCACCCCTCATTGTAAAATTCCTCTCATTCGATATGCTATCTATAAATATACAAGCGCGCACACGTGTATATATATATATATATATATATATATATATATATAATTAAAATATAATATTTATATATACAATAAGAATAAAATAAAGACTTATCATATTTTTGTTGTAACCCTTTATTTCTTCTCTTTAAAATAATATTCTTTATATTTATGTAATAAAAGACCATTTATCAAAAATTTAAACACTGATTTTTTGTTTCCAGACGTCCATGTTCTTCTCCCTCTAAACCATTGTGCTATAAATTTGACGTTTGTGTTGTATTCTTTTATTTTGTTTATAATTGTTGTTTATATATATATATATATATATATATATATGGTTGTATGGGTCAACAAAATTCATGAGTTTTATTGACATATTATCCTTTTTAGAAATAGACAAAATAGTTTATTTAAAAGTCTTAAAAAAAATAGATTTTTTAATAGACTAATGGGTGCGTTTGTTTCAGATTTTTTCATGAAAAAATCTATTTTTTTAAACCAAAAATCATTTTGTAGGGTTTTAAGGGTGTTTGTTTCAGATTTTTTAAACATCATTTTGTTAAAAAAATCATTTTTTTGGCTAAAAATGAAAAGTTAAAAATAGTAGCTTCTCAAATTAGCTACTGATGAGAGAGAAAGATGCCACAAATTTTAAAAATACGGAACTTTTAACTCATTTATAATAGAAAATGATGTAATTACCTTACCCTTTTCGAAAAATCCAAAATTACCCTCATCAATTTTTACTGGGTTTTCTCTGTACTGCATCAGTTTCACACACTCAATTGTGACAGTTTTTCTCATTCCATGAGGTTGCATCAGTTTCACACACTCAATTGTGACAGTTTTTCTCATTCCATGAGGTTCTGATATAGGTTTTTCATCAAGTAAGTTTCGTTCTCTTTTTCAATTTTTTCACATAGTTTTTTTATTGTTTCTACGCCTTTTATTTGAATCATTTTATTTTTACATCATTCATATGTTGATACTATTTTTTTTTCTTTTGTGTATTTATTTATTGCTTTTTGATGAGTACTTAAGGTACATTAATCAATTTTAAAATGAGTATAAGAAATGGATTAAACTTATAAATTTTGTAGGGTATTATAAAAGTCATATCCTTTATGTTAATTTTGTAGTTTAAAAAATCACTTTTATAAAATTGTATACAAATAGATTAAAAATCATTTTTATGATAGTAAACAAACGGAAATAAAAAAATCATTTTTAAACAAATCTCTACAAAATAATCTCTAAATTTTTTAAACTAAAAATCATTTTTATTTAAGCTCAAACAAACGTACCCAATATAGGTCAGACTAAAACTTAAAATAAAACATATGCAGGTAATAGACCAAGTTCAAGCTTCAACTTTTTTAAACAGACTTGACCTATTTAAGCAAAGCTCTTCCTGGTCCGACTTATTCCCACCTAACTTCATCAACTAATCTCATTATCATTAAAAATATGTTGTGGACGCAAACATATTATATATATTATACCTCCAACGAATCAACTAGAAGTAGCTAGGGTGAGCATCAACCTACCTAATTTATATTTTACTAATATAATCTATATAAATAATTTTTATACATGACAAGTTTAAACATTATATAAAAAAAAAAGTTTAAACATTTACTACTTTTCGACTTAGACATGATTTTCTACAATAGGCCCAAAGAAATTACATTAGTACATGATTTATAAATAGTACCTAATTATTTAAAAAGAGACCAATGCAAAAAATAAATTTCTATTGTCATATTATTTATAATAATTTTTTTATCATTTAATTTAAATAGCAAAAAAGAAATTATCTCTCGCAGTAATTTGCACGGGAATATGCACTTGTACTAATAAGAGTAAAGAAGAGAACAAAAAAAAAATTAGATAATATAATTACTTATAGAGTATGCATTAAAGCATTAAAACAACATTCTATGTCTTTTCCTTTTACATTTCCACGTAACTAACAAAGGCAACATGGTGAAAACTTGACCTCGTACCATATGAATGGCACAATTTGTCCTCTTTTTCATCTAACTTTTATCTTAACATAATTTTTAAGTATAAATACGAAATAAATATCAAGATTGATAAGGAATTAATACAAAAATCATAAAACAACCAGAGAAAGTAAAGAGAAAATAATTAGAACTTTCATCTTTATAATAACACAAATAACACTGAAGAGAGATTGATTAAAAGTTATCTTTTATATATATATTTTTTTTGTTTAAGTCTATTATATTTTAATATGTGGATTTTTTATTTATAAATCCTATTCAAAAATATATACTAAAATGCCCTACTCACCTTCGCATCCCGTGACCATGTACTAGGTTTTAATTTTTTTTGAATTTAACAAAACAATAATTATTAGTTTAATAAATAAAAAAATAATAAAAATATTTTAAAAAACAAAATAATATTAATAAAATAAAAAAATACATTTAATAGAAAAAAAAAATACATGTGGTTGAGTAGACGGGCCAAAATTCTAATATTTTGCAGATAAAATAGCAACACAATTTTAGTTTAGTAACAACTTCCTCCTATTTTGTCTCCGATCTAATAAATAAAAAATAATAAAAATAAAATATTATTAATTTAATAAATAAAAAATAATAAAAATATTTATAAAAAAAATTAAAATAATATTAATAAAATAAAAAAATACATTTAATAAAAAAATACGTGCCGCCGGTTGAGTAGACTTAGTAAAACAAATAAAGTGCCACTAATATTTTGCAAATAAAATAGCAACACATGTTAACCGTAAAATTGTGATTTGTTAAAATAATATAACATGTTATTTGTTAAGATACATCTACTCAACCGCGTTAACTTTGATGTATATTTTTTTCTATTAAATTTATTTTGTTTGATTTATTAATATAATTTTTTTAAAAAAAAATAGTTTTATTACATTAACAATATTTTATTTTTATTATTTTTTATTTATTAGATCAGAAGAAATATAGGAGAGAGTTGTTAACAAAATACAATTGTGTTGCTAGTTATTTGTTAAAATACATCCGTGTTATCTTTGATGTATATTTTTTTTTAATTAAATTTTGTTTTTTTAAAATATTTTTATTTTTTTTATTACATTAAAAATATTTTATTTTTATTATTATTATTTTTATTAATTTTTATTTATTAGATCAGAAGAAATATAGGAGGGAGATGTTAACAAAATACAATTGTGAGGAAATACAAGAGGGAGTTCTTAACGAAATACAATGAGAACTTTTAATAAAATATTTTATTTTTAGGAAAATATGAGAGGAAAAAGTTCACTTTGTTACTGGCGGGTCGTACAAAAAGCAAGACTGCCCATACTACCAAGAAAACAAACTCTCACCGGTTTATGTGAATTGTGATTCATTCCATCTTGCCGAATGTTGATTATGGATACACAATTGCTGGGTGTCACCCGACCTCCCCCGGAAAGCTGCGATGACAGAGGTAAGCGGCCGAAATCAGATTCAGAATTGGAATTGAAGCCGGATAATGAATCAGATTCAGAATCGGAATTGAAGCCGGATCATGAATCAGATTCGGAATCGGAATTGAAGCCGGATCATGAATCAGATTCGGAATCGGAATTGAAGCCGGATAATGAATCAGATTCGGAATCGGAATTGAAGCCAGATAATGAATTGAAGACGGATAATGAATCAGATTCGGATTCGGAATTGAAGCCAGACCACGAATCAGATTTGGAATCGGAATTGAAGCCGGATAATGAATCAAATTCGGAATCGGAATTGAAGCCGAATCATGAATCAGATTCGGAATCGGAATTGAAGCCGGATAATGAATCAGATTCGGAATCGGAATTGAAGCCGAATCATGAATCAGATTCGGAATCGGAATTGAAGCCGGATAATGAATCAGATTCGGAATCGGAATTGAAGCCGGATCATGAATCAGATTCGGAATCCGAATTGAAGCCGGATAATGAATCTGATTCGGAATCGGAATTGAAGCCGAATCATGAATCAGATTCGGAATTGAAATTGAAGTCGGGTCATGAATCAGATTCGGAATCGGAATTGAAGCCGGATCATGAATCAGATTCGGAATCGGAATTGAAGTCGGATCATGAATCAGATTCGGATTCGGAACCGCATCCAGTTGCTGTTTGGAAATCGAAACCAACGAAAGATCTGGAGATTAGTGATTTCTCTAGCGTGTATGATAACAATCCCTCTCCTTTTATGTTCGCTGGTCCGCGATTTGTGTATATGAATCCCACTTTTATTAAGAAAGAGGAGGAAACTGAAAAAGCCAAGGCTGAGTATAGAGAGATGTCTCGTAACCTAACTGTACTTTTCTCTCTCTATATATATATATATATAATTATATATAATTTTGTGTTTATATAATTAATTAATTAATAATATCTTAATCTCATTCTGCACAGCCCTTTGATGCTATCCCTTTTCCATAGACGGAAGTACGCGCCCACTTCTTATTCGCCTCTCCAAACTTGCGTTAGACAACTACTATGCTCACAATCAGGTTCTAAACTACTCAACCACCAATATTTATTTATATGTTTATTCATTCATCAACTTCATTAATCTTTCTCTCTCTTTTTTAGGCTACAAATTATGTGTTGATGAACTTGTCAAGGCAGTCTATCGTCCAAATCCCCCTACTACTTATTATATTACCTTTAAAGCAAAAGATGCCGCCCATCCTCATCCTTCCGACAGCCCTTCCACAACTTTCCAGGCCCATGTTTGGAAGAAGAAGCCTGGACCACCTGAGGTCAAGTCGTGTTCCATTAAAGCCTAAATAACACACT
Source organism: Cicer yamashitae (assembly GCA_037974755.1). Classification (NCBI taxonomy): domain Eukaryota; kingdom Viridiplantae; phylum Streptophyta; class Magnoliopsida; order Fabales; family Fabaceae; genus Cicer; species Cicer yamashitae. The sequence goes on along the minus strand of JBBPBQ010020324.1, from coordinate 35,517,254 downwards.
CACCATGGTAATTTTGTTGCATCATTATTTATGCATGCTTACATGTTTTACATGTTCTAGAAGAATCATTACTCATAGAGACTTAACAATGCTGATAGTTTATAATTCTTTTAACTTTGTTTCACACCTCTTGTCAATATTCTTTTCCTTGTCTAGTCCCTTGTGATATGAACGGATGTTTTTTTGTTGGGCATACTCATGTTCTCATAGAGCTGTATAAAATTTTATCTTATCCACTAGCGCCGATGAACTTCACAATATTCTTTCCGTCTTTTATATATATATATATATATATATGGAGTATATCAAATGAGAGGTGTTTTACAATGAGAGGGTGAGAGAGTTAAATCTTGAAGATACATGAATGATCATGATTAAGAGTTATTTAAGTGACATATGATCATTTAAAAAAATCACATGACTTTTTTATCTAATCTCGACCATCTATGTATAGTTGTTTGGTCAAGATTTAACCTTATATATATAATTTTTTTTTAATTTGTCATTGGTAAGATCTAGTTGTGGTCTCACAATTTTCTTTTGGGGAAGATTATTTGAGTCATTTTACATGTACTAGTTTCATAGTTGTCTACTTAATGGGATAAGGCTTTTAGTTGCATGTTTCCATCTCAAATTAAAAATACAAGATCTTAAAAATACTTTAAAAATACACAATAAACATGTCTATAATAAATTTGAGTGACTACGTAAAGAAAAAAAAATCAAAATTATTGACAAAAAATCGTGGACTTGATTTTAGTTATTAATATTTAGATTAGATGATCTATTATGATATTAATCAAAATTATAGCAAAATATATTTTAAAAATGGAGAAGAAGAGAGTACGAAAGAATGAGAAAACAAGATAATATTGTATTATACTCTTTAAGGTGAAATGTTGAGTCATATTTATAGAACACAAAGTTAATAAATTAAAAGTATCATAATGGTTAAACATAATGCCATTAGCAGTCCACTAATTTCATGATTAAGCCTTTAACTCATGCATGGAAAGACAATCTATTGAAGGAGATGGGCATCCACCAAATTTATTCATAACATTATTTTTTGTTTAATACATATACACTATATCTAACCTTCTTTTTAAAATAGATTTGACTTCGAACGTGCTGATGTATTAACCATTCACATGCAATGACTTATTATAATTAAAAAAAAAAGGTTAAATTGCATGTTTGATTTTTTTTATGTTTATTTTTTATAGGTATAATTGTTTTCGCGGTCTCTTAACTTAATTTCAGATAACACTTCATTTCTTTATATTTTTTCTCTCTCGATTTGATCCTTTATTTAATTTTGAGTAACAATTTGATATTTTATGTTTTAAAATATCAACAATGTTATCATTTATTTACAAAAACTTAGAAAATTCATCAAAATCTTCAAACAAAATCCATAAAATTCAATACCAATTTCAAGAAAATTCATGTATTCATGAAATGCATAACTCAAATATTCAAATAAACTCATATTTCCATCTCCAATAATTTCAAATTGATCAAATAAAGAATGAAAATATGAGTTTATTTGAAGATTTGAGTTATGAATTTGATGAAAATTTGCACTATATTGAAGATGATAATTAATTTTATGGGTTTTGTTTGAAAATTTTGATAAATTTTTGTAAAAAAGGATAACATGGTTGATATTTTAAAACATAAAAGATCAAATTATTATTTAAAACTAAATAAATGACTAAATCGAGAGGAAAAAAAAAAATAAATGAGTGAAGTGTTATCTAAAATTAAGCTAAAAGATCGCGGGAGAAATTATGCCTTTTTTATATTAAGTTTGTCTCCTTATTTAACTAATAGAGATCTAAAGAGTTTAGAATTTCAGAGTTGAATCTAATTATAAATCATGAGAAGATACGAAGGTAGCCAAAAATAAAAATAAAAAAATATCAACAATATCCTAATTGCTAAAATAAAGATAAAATTAAAAAATCATAGCAAATAAAATCTAAAAATATAAAAATAGCACAAAATTTTTAAAGATATCAAAAATAAAAAATAAAAAACTAAAAAGTGGTCTAAACAAAAGAATTTCAATTTTCAAATCTGGATTTTAATATCAAAGATACAAAAGTTGTGATTCTGATTTAATTTAGATTTTCACACCAAATTTCAAAAGAATCCGAGTAGGTTGACTGAAAATTGTTTTTTTTTCGAGCGTCAAAGAAAAATCTAACGTAATAACTTGAAACACATGAAAACTCAAAAGCAAATTTTAGAAAAGTTAGTTGGGTTCTTAGATTGGCCAATCCTTATTAGAGATCTTTGACAATAGTGTCAATTTAATTTGCGGTCATACGCGAACAAAATAAGTTAAAAAGTGTAATATAGCAAATAAGGTAGTTAAACTTTAGTCATCTCACAAGAATATCTGATTCGATCAATACCCAAACTAAGAACAACACTAAAGAATTAAAATTGGGGGGTTTCGATTTCTTTAAGAATAAATTAATGAGTTAAACAATTAAGTAAAAAAAAATCAATTCATTGGCGTAGGGTTTAAACTTGACACTTCGGATCAATCACCGATTTAGAAAGGTATTTTTTTATATTCATAATCATGATTGATCATAAAATTAACTGAATAAGCGTCAATTAATTTTATAGAGTTCATATTCAACAAAGTGTCAAAACATTTGATCAATTTAATTATCGATTTTAATCAAACTTATTACTAAGTGAAATAGAACCTAACGATTTCTATGAAGAATATAATAAAGCAAGTGTTCATTTTATTTTGAATAATCACAGACGAAGCAAAAAATAGTTTTCATACGATTAAGTATCAATATAAAAGAATGAAAATAAACATTAAAGATTCAAACCTCAAGATCCTTATAATAATTCCGTAACCAATGAATTGATCAAGAATTTTAACCTTGCATGTACGATGAAACCACAAAACAGAATTCTAGAGCTAGAGTTTGCAAAATACGGAGAAAAATAAAAAGGTTCCCCAAAGGCTCTCATATATCTATTTATCATAACCTAAATAGCTTAGCCCAAAATCTGCACCAAAGTGGGCTCTAATGATGTTAAAGACCCAATGACCCCCCTCCTAATGTTGGGAATGTCAGTCTCTCTAGCTTACCCAAGTGACGTTGGAGATGCTACGGTTGATTCACATGAACAACCACTATTAATGACCATGCAATTTATCACACAATAGATTGATACGATGACACATGAAATCTAAATTAGCAATGTCAATTTACAAGAAAATGGGGTTTGAATTGTAAATTCACCCTTTTAAAAATTCCTTTTAAAAACTTAAGAAAATAACTCAAGATTGATCTTGGTTGTGAAAACAGAAAACGGAGAATGTTCTTGGTTTCTGACCAGAAAAAGGAGAACGTTATTGATTAGTTAAAATCAACCATTTAACTTATCTATTTAACTTGATAATCAAACAGACTGAAAGTAAATAGATAAGGGAAGAGATACCACACAAGAATATATCCTGGTTCACCCAACTTGGGCTACGTCTAGTTCTCACAAGTGTTCCCACTAAGTGTTCAAATGGAGAACAATCTCGGTTTTACACCACCAGTTCAGATAAACCATGATCTTTTACAAAGTTAAACCTTTCCACCCAAAAAGGAGTTCAAACAGGTCGCATATCAATCTTTAGATAGGAGTTTGTTTACTCTTCACCTTTTAACCATAAAAGGATTTTCTACAAACTACTCAAACTATACTCAACACTTATAGTCTTGAATTTACACGATTATGATTTAAAGTGTTTCGTCAGAATCTGAAAAACCTCAACACTTGTTTGAGTTTTGATTCTTTTGACAGAGAAATACAATAGAATGATTCTAGGAATCAAATGAGAAAAATCAGAACTGATTCTATGTATGTGAGTGAGAGACTTTCAAATATGATTGTAAGTAAGTGATGGATTTTCTTAGCACTTGAAGTTCTGATTTTTCCTTGAGCTTGACCTTCCTTTTATAGGCTTTAGGAAGGTTGATGACAGCCAAAAGAGTCATTGGAAAATGCTCTGTTGTCATGTGTCGAATTTGACCAAAAATCAGATTTTATGAATTAAAAATGTTCATGTCTTTGAACATTCTGCGTTCTGCTTCTGTGATGGGAATGGTTGGTCTAAAGGTTCTCATTCTTGGACAACTTTGACTGTGTTTAATGATCCTTTGATTCTCAGATATATGATTGATGCATTCAGTTCAAGACAGTGTTTTGATTCGCGCAAAACAGACTAGAGAATGATGTCAATCTATTGGAGAATGATGTTGAACATTCTAGAGACTGATCTGATCATTCTGGAGACTGATTTGATCATTCTGGAATCTGATCTGATCATTCTGGAGAATAATTTGATCATTCTGGAATCTGATCTGATCTAATCATTCTGGAGATTGATGATCATTCTGGAATCTGATCTGATCATTCTGGAGACTGATTTGATCATTCTGGAATCTGATGTTAACATTCTGGAGATTGATGTTATCATGTTGGAGAATGATGTTTTAACACGCTGGAGATTGACTGTTAACATGCTGGAGAATGATGTTAACATGCTGGAGATTGATTGTTAACATGCTAGAGAATGATTGGTCTTGCTTGAACTTTGTTTGATTCATCATAATCCATAGTTTTTCTACTTTGTATTTTGAATTGATTCTTTGTTGAGATGAATCTTTTATATTCCTTGGATAGTACAGATCACATGTGTTAATACAGAGGCACACCTAAGAGGGGGGTGAATTAGGTTTAGAAATTTTATGGTTTTTAGAGAGTTAATGGATTATTTTTCTGATTAGGATTTGTTTATAGAGAAACTTGGTAAATGACATAAAAATAAAGAACACAACAATTTATCCTGGTTCCCCTTTCAACCCAATGGTACATCGAGTCCTCTTGCACACCACAAGAGATTTTTTTTACTATTGTTAGAATAAGTACAAGTCTAACTCTAAGACTTCTGTTACAAACTTCTAACAATATGCCTAATATAGCACACCACTATCCTAATTTACAACACTTGAAGAAAGTACACCACTTCCCTCAATATACACAATAGCTTGAATGATTTTACAACAATGATTTTGACTAAAATCAATAAGATATAACAATTGATGCTTTCTTGTACAATGATAACAGTCTAATATAATTTCAAGTACAACAGAGAACCTTTCCCAATGATATGACAATGTAAAACATGTACTTGAAATATGAAAATATGACTTTGAATGATTCACAAAATGTTTTAGAAAGTTGTTCCAAAATTCTTGTTCAAGGTTCTTCAGTTAAATATGAAACTAAGAAGTATTTATACTCCTTAGACATCACTTCAGATTAGTGGCAATCATTCCTAGAGGTTTGATGAACATTTGCAATGATCCAGATTGAATCTGAATTGAAAAATTGCATTGCTTCGCAGTTGTATTCGGCTACAGCCTAAGTGTAGTCGAATACACCTCTGTAACGTTCAGTTTTAATTCAAAATTTTAAGCTTGTATTCGAATATACATCCTTGAAGTCGAATACAGATGACTGAATTTTGCCACTTACTTGATTTTGTATTCGGCTACAACAGGCTGTAGTCGAATACAAAAGTGTAGTTTTAGCTACTGACTTGGTATTTTTATTCGGCTACACCTTCTTGTAGTCGAATACAGATTTGTTATTTTTGCTACTGAATTGGATTTGTATTCGGCTACAACATGTTGTATTCGAATACAAATGTGCAATTTTTGCTACTGACTTCATCTGTATTCAGCTGCACATATATGTAGTCGAATACAATCTTGACTTTTGTCAAAAACATGATTTTCAAATATTGTTTATGCAGTTTGACACTTTGAAAGTTCTTTTGATGCATATGCTAAAATAAAAGGCTCTCATGTGCATTTGAAATATAACAATATTAGATTGTATCATGTACCTTAAATTATAAGTCTTCTAGCATATTGATAATAGTTGACTTGATTGTTGACTTCTCTTTGAACTTGCAACTTGATCACTTTCCTTGGTCTTTGTCTTCATCAAAAACATAAGTATTTTACAATATGATTGTGAAATACAGAAACATGATTGCAAAATCCAGGAGCAAGTTCTTCTTCAACAGAGTAGATCATTTGTTCTTCAAATTTCAGAACTATGGAGAACGTTCTCCGTTTTCTAGACTTTTGTCAAGAACGTTCTCCGTTCTGTCTTTGTATTTTTGCTTCCTTTTCAAATGATCTTGCTTCTGATTTATAGCATAGTGTGATCAATGATTGTTGTATTTGATCATCTTCTTCATGAAGATGCTATCTTAAAGATGTAATAATCATTCTCTTGAATGATTGATATATGATGCATTCCTTTTGAGATTACTTTATTATTGATTACTTGAATTGTTGTAACATTTGTAAACTGAATAGTAAACTGAATTGGTTATCGAAAATATACCAATATATTACATATCCAAAATATACCAAAATATTACATATCCAAAGTATACCAAAACATTACATATCCAAAATATACTAAAATATTCCAAAATATTACTTAACCAAAATATTACATATGTAAATAAATCCTAAATCCGTCTATTTCTCCTACGATATGGTACTGTGTTAGACCAATCTCTACCACCACCCCTCTGATTTCGCATCATCAAAATTAACTCATTGACGAGTGCCATGCCATCAGGTAATACTAGTTGCCCACCAATAAGCTCTTCAACAATTTCTATTGCTCGACGCTGCAATAAAATATAAATTAAATAATTTAGTTAAAATAAAATTTGACAAATTAAAATATGACTAGTTAAAATAATTTAGTTAAAATAAAATATGAATAAATGAAATATGGCAAATTAATATACCGTTACGTTGACTGCTTTATCGGCGGCATCAACTGCATCATCAACAGGTTCTGCATCAGCTGCATGAGCGGCAGGTTCTTCATGGACTGGTTCTCTACGAATGATGTATGGATGAGAAGTTCTGCAAAACCAGTCCATATAATCATTCGAGCAGAAGACATGTCCCTGCACAACTGCGCCAGCATCTACTACATGCACAGCGTACTGCATAAACATAATGTCCATTTCATCTGGTGTTGTCGTTTGACCCACTATATCTAACGGTGAGCCAGGAATGGTTTGGACATGACTGAATTGACGCAATACCCTGTATGGCAGATGAGCATACATCTTCGGACCCCATCGTATCCACCCTCGAAAAAAAGAAACCTCTTCAAACGGTCGCTTCACTCGATGAGCCTTGTATGGTGTCCAACAGACCTCGTCAATGTCAATCTCGTCAAGAGCTTTCCTAAATGGAAGAACCAAACCCTTATCCCTTTTTGGCTTCCATCTAAGTGCTCTGGGGTAGTCTTCAACATAACTAGGAGAGAGTCTACAACAATCTCTACATAATGTACGAAAATGCTCATAGACCCACGCCTGCACAAATATAATAACATATCATTAGTTTAGAATCATTAATAATAGATATTATTAACACAATAAAGAACCATATAGTTTACCTGTAACAGTGTCAGATACCCTGAAACAGTTCTGGTCTGATGCATTATGGCTTCCCGAAGATTGTCATATAAGTAAGCAAGAGCAGCTGCACCCCATGCAAATCCCCCGCAAGAATTGAGGTCTCGGAAGCAGTCAAGATAGGCAACGCTAACTGCGTAGGCACTCTTATCGCTAAACAGTGTGCAACCGACCAAAAACAAAAGAAATGCCCTTGTAGCCATCTGCCAATGTTGGTTACGACAGCGCTGATGGTATACCTCAAGTAACCAACTATACCACACTGTGGCTGTCCGCGTGACATTAAATTCAGCATAAGCAACAACATGACTAACTTCAAGAAGCTCAGCCAATATATATGCACCGTCATCCTTGTTAAATACATTAACACTGAAGAATGCACCGGTGATGGGCATATGCAGCAGAGAGGACACACCGTCCAAAGTAATCGTCATCTCGCCAATTGGAAGATTGAAGCTATTAGTGTCACGATGCCACTTCTCTACGAATGCAGAAATGATCCCTTTGTCGATCATTTCGTAGCTGCATTTTAGCAAAGAATACAATCCTGAACTTTTAACCAGTTGCTCAACCTCTTCATGTTCAATAACAACTTCTTTTAATTTTTTGCCGTTGCTAAACACCCTTAATTCCTCGTGATCTTGAAATTAATTAAGTGAAAAAATATAAGTTAAAACACATCACAACAACAACAACTATTAAAAATTTGATTTCATTTGATCGATAAAATTACCACGCCATCCTAGAGTCGAGTTGCCACATGATCGCCGAATATCCTAAGGACAGAACTATCAATCAGACCACCAGGATATCCATCATTCTGTAGAGGTTCATCTATGTCATCTGGTTGTGCTTCGGGTTAGGCTTCTTCCTGTTGCTGCTGTAGTCGTTGTCGTTGTGCCTGTGAAGAAGCAGTTGGCCTAACACGACGACCTTCAATACTAGATGTACCCTCGTTAATTATAGCACGGCCCTCTCTATTAGTAAACAGCACACCATATCTACAAAACCAAAATCATAATAAAAATCAAAACAACAAATCCTACGTGAACTGAGTTCACGTACGTGAACCCATTTTCAAAAACCCAGAAACGTACGTCAACTCAGTTCACGAACCATGTTCGTGAACTGAGTTCATGTAAGCTATACGTTAACTAAGATTACGTACACCTTACGTGAACTCAGTTCACGAACATGGTTCGTGAACTGAGTTCATGTACGTTTCTGCGTTTTTGAAAATGGGTTCACGTACGTGAACTGAGTTCACCTACGTTTCTGGGTTTATGGCAGCGAAGGTTTTCATCATCGTCAACAATGGAAACTTGATTTCAGGGTTTAGGGTTTCTGGCATTGCGTTCGTAATAATAAACACAAACAACTACAATAATGTACAAA
>JBBPBQ010020324.1:35476475-35508294 GCA_037974755.1 Cicer yamashitae | reverse complement strand
TTCAATACTAGATGTACCCTCGTTAATTATAGCACGGCCCTCTCTATTAGTAAACAGCACACCATATCTACAAAACCAAAATCATAATAAAAATCAAAACAACAAATCCTACGTGAACTGAGTTCACCTACGTTTCTGGGTTTATGGCAGCGAAGGTTTTCATCATCGTCAACAATGGAAACTTGATTTCAGGGTTTAGGGTTTCTGGCATTGCGTTCGTAATAATAAACACAAACAACTACAATAATGTACAAAAAAACAACAAAAACAAGGATCATGCTTACTTGATTCGTGAACTGATGATTGATGATGATTGTTGATGATTGAACAATAATGCCGGCTCATTTGATGATTGATGAAGAAACTCAGAATAAAAAACACAATAGAAGTTGATTGAAGAAGACGTTGAAGATGATTGAAGAAAATGGAGAAGATGATGAATGAAAATGAAGATAGAATGAAGAGGAAGAAAATGCAATGAAGAGGAAGAAGATGGGTTAGGTTAGGTTAGTTAATAAAGGGAATGGCAATTTTGGAATTTTAGTTTTTAAAAAAACTTGAGGGGTGTGGGTAGTAAAATAAGGGGTGTTGGTAGCAAAAATGACTATTGAATCTATCCTAAAAACTTATTATTCTATTATATAATAAATTATTGCAGAAATAGACACCAAGTCAAATTGCGCAAACTATTCTTACTTTCTAAAACGAGAATAAATAAGAATCTATCTCCATTGTCAATTCAATAACTAAAAACTAGCCAGGTGCAAAATATTTGAGGATCTAAGAACATCTTAATCAGATTGTAATAAATAAACTCAGAAGAAGAAACTAACCAAATTGTAAGATGGAGCACTGTGGAAGATCTATGAAAGGTAAGAAGTATCATAATTGAGAAAGATTTGGAGTTAAGAAAGGGGGAGAGTGAGATAAATTTTTTATTCTAATTAGCTCAAGTACAGACCTACAAAATGTGAGCAATCACAAATCAATAAGCAAAACCAATGAGCAAAAATTCAAAGCAACACAAGAAAAATTGCAAAGCTCAATCACTACGAACAAGGGTAGACGAAGTTGAATCACATTGTCGAGATTAAAGTATCAAATGAAACCAAAATGAACCCTAATCAAGATGAAACATTCAAACAACCATTCAAGAACCCGTTAAAGCAAAGCTGAAGCAAGGGAAAATAACTTGACAGTTCTCCCTAAAATCCTAAAATCTTTTGAACCATTTGACAGTTCCCTAAAAATCGTTTCCTTAAAATCGTTCTTAGACTGATTAATTAGAAGATATGATAAGAAAATCGTTCTTAGTAGAAAAATATAAAGTACCTGGTGCAAGCTGCGGAGAGTCGACCACCGACTGTGAACGGCGGAGCTGCGAACAACGATGGACAAGGTACGAACTGTTGGAAATGATAGAAGATTGTTGGAAATAATGAAGATATCATTGAGAGCTGATGTTAGTGTGAATTGAAAAAATAAGGAAGTCCCACATAGGAGGATAACATACACTAGTAGTATTTATAAGGTAGAGGTATGGAACTTGTGTGCCCTTAGGGTACCCCAATTTTGTGAAGGGGTAGAACACATGTAAATTTGACTACCACATGCGCGCGCCGCTTAGGCCTGGGCCCGGGCCTTCGCTTGTGAACAAACGTGTGATTTCAAACTTAAGTAACTTAGGCTATCAAGCTAAAATAACTAAGAGTTCACATAAAGTTATTTTATTACTTTTATTGACGATTTCTCTGACTATACTTTTGTATATCTAATGAAAAATCAAAATAAAAGTGAAGCGCTTGACATGTTTAAAGATTAAGAGGTTTTGTAGTGATAGAGGAACAGAGTATGATTCTAGTTTATTCAATGAGTTTTATAAAACGCATGGAATTATACATGAAACCACTGCACCTTATTCACCTGAAATGAATGGTAAAGCTGAAAGAAAGAATAGAACCGTTACAGGACTAGTTGTTGCTATTATGATTAACTCTGGTGCTGCATCTCATTGGTGGGGGGAAATTGTTTTGACTGTTTGCTATGTGTTGAATAGAGTTCTTAAATCTAAAAACAAAACATCTCCTTATGAGATAATGAAGGAAAGACAACCAAACTTGTCTTATCTTCAAACATGGGGTTGTGTGGCTTATGTTCGATCCCAAGCGAATTAAACTCGCTAGTAAAGCCTATGAATGTGTATTCATTGGGTATGCAGTAAACAGTAAAGCGTATAGGATTTATGACCTAAATGCGAAAGTGATCATAGAGCCAAATGATGTTGACTTCAATGAAAATAAATTCCCTTTTAAATCGAGAAATAGTGGGGGCCGCGAACCAAGTCACGTTCCTGTGACAAGAAGCACTGAAAGCAACAAACAAGGCGAAACAGAAACTCGAAGAAGTAAGAGAGTAAGAGTTGCTAAAGATTATGGCCCAAATATAAGGCCTATAATTTAGAAGAGGATCCTGCAAATCTTAAAGAAGCTTTGTCATCATTGGATGCAGACTTATGGCAAGAAGCCATAAATGATGAAATGGATTCTCTAGAGTCTAACAAGACCTGGCATTTAATAGACTTGCCTCCTGGTTGCAAACCAATAGGTTGTAAATGGATCTTGAAAACGAAACTAAAACCCGATGGAACTATTGATAACCAAAGGAGAAAATATAAATTTCTTCGACACTTTTTCACCAGTCACTAGAATAACATCCATTAGGGTACTCGTATCATTTGTGACTATGCATAACCTAGTGATACACCAAATGGATGTTAAAACAACCTTTTTAAATGGTGACATGGAAGAAGAAATTTATATGGAACAACCTGAAGGTTTTGTAATTCATGGACAAGAGAAAAAGGTATGTAAGTTAGATAAATCTATGTATGGTCTTAAACAAGCCCCTAAGCAATGACATGAAAAATTTGATAGCTTGATTATATCGAATGAGTTTAAAGTGAATGAAAGTGACAAATGTATTTATTACAAATCTGAAAATGTCATTTGCACTATCATATGTCTCTATGTAGATGGCTTACTCATATTTGGTTCATACATTCATGCTATAAATAATGTGAAATCATTTTTGAGTAACAACTTTGATATGAAAGACCTCGAATAAGCGAATGTAATCCTCAGAATCAATATTACTAGGTCATATAAGAGAATTTCTTTAGATCAGTCTCACTATATTGAAAAGATCCTAAAGAAATATAAATACTTTGATTGTAAACCTGCTTGCACACCATATGATCCAAGTGAGAAACTTTTCAAGAACATCGGTGAAGGTGTAAGACAGACTAAATATGCGAGCATCATTGGCAGCCTCAGGTATACCATTGATTGTACTAGACTCGACATTGCCTACGTCGTGGGACTGTTGTGCAGGTTTACCAGTAGACCTAGTATGGAGCATTGGCACACTATCGAAAGAGTCCTGAGATACCTAAAAAGGACCATGAGTCTCAGATTACATTATCAAAGATTTCTTGCTGTCCTTGAAGGATATAGTTATGCTGATTGGAACACCTTATCGGATGACTTCAAAGCAACTAGTGGCTATATTTTCAATATAGTCGGTGGTGTTGTATCTTGGATATCGAAGAAACAGACGATACTGGCTCAATCCACTATGGAGTTTGAAATGATAGCACTAGCTATTGCTAGTGAAGAAGCGAGCTGGTTAAGATGCTTTCTAGCTGAAATTCCTTTATGGGAAAAACCTTTGCCAGCTGTGTTTGATCCACTGCGATAATACCGCGGCTATTGCAAAGATTGAGAATCGTTATTACAACGGTAAGAGACGACAAATATGTTGTAAGCACAACACAGTTAGAGAATTACTTTCTAAAGGAGCTGTTATAGTGGATCATGTATGCTCTGATGAGAATTTAGCAAATCCTTTGACGAAAGGATTATCTAGAGAGAAAGTCCTAAATACATCCAAAAGGATGGGACTATTGCCTATAGATTAATGAGTCACTGATGATGGTAACCTGACCTAAAAGATTGGAGATACCAAGAATTAGGTTCAATGGGTAATGAGAAGTCGTAGTGATATGAGATGAACATGCTATATTATATAGGAGAGAAGCATGATTCCTGAAGCGATGAAAGGATGAGATAATAGAAACTCTTAATGAGATCTATACTCTATGTGGAGTGGAGCACCTAGCTACAAGAGTACTCTTGATAGACTCACCGATGTGAATGTGGAAGTGGGGCCGCTTCCTATGGAATTTCGAGGCAGAATTCTCAGAGCATTCACTATACTAGGATACACGTGCAGGGCCATAAATGCACGGGCTTTTGAGAATACACCTTATGAAAAGGTTGTGTGTGAGTTTGATGTCAGAGATAGAGTTCAAGACTACGAGTCACTCTTGTTGAATCTGAATCTTACTTGCTATGCAAGGGTTCAAGTCAAGAGACACCTCTGTTAATGCACGATCTTATGGAAGCGTTTGACGCTATTTCATAAACCTTCTTTTTAAATTCAAGTGGGGGATTGTTGGAAATGATAGAAGATTGTTGGAAATAATGATATTAATGAGAGCTAGTGTTGGTTTGAATTGAAAAATAAGTAAGTCACCCATATGAGGGATAACACACAATAGTAGTGTTTATAAGGTGGACGTATGGAACTTGGGGTGTGCCCCAAAGGGTACCCCAATTTTGTGAAGGGGGAAGAACGCATGCAAAATTTACCACCACACACGCACACGTGCTACAGTTCGGCCGATCGGGCTTGGGCTTGGGCTAAGTGGTGTATTATTTTTTAATATTCAAAAGATTAAATATATATATATATATTTATTTTAATAATAAATCCATGCATTTTTACGTAATTGCCCTCCACCAAGTCAACATTCAACATCAAATCTGGTTAGTTCCTTGCCTCGATTTCGCGCATCAGTTCTCTGGTCAAACCCTAGCTATTTTCTCGTTTTTGTTGTGGACTCGCGCATCAGTTCAGAGCGCATGTTTCTGTGGTAAAAAACCTAGGGAAGATTGAAGCGCACGTTTTGTGAACCTGGACTGATGGATCGCTTGTTTTTCTCTCATCCAGTTGCAAATTTCCTCTATAAAGAGAGGGTTCTACTCAGTTGGAAAAGTACACCAAAAGCTCTCCGAATCTGATACTTTTCTCTACTTCTCCCCCTTTCTTTCGAGTGGTCGTAGTACCATATTACGAGTGGCAGCCATCTGACTACCATATTGAGGGTGTAATTCTAGAACGATTTTCTACGGTACAGTAGAACTCCGATACAGTTTATCTGGGCTGTTTTATCCTGGGGAATTCATGGTTGATAGTATGACTTGCACAATTTGGACAGTGCCGCGAAAACGTCTTAAAGAGAGCGACCTAGTTTGCGGCTCAACCCAATAATATTTTCGGTGGCATAAATTGATTTTTAAAAGTTTTTCAAAACTCAAAAATAACACGAACGAAGGAAAAATGTTACTAGGGGAGGGAGGGGGAAATATATAGATGAAGGAAAGGTTGATGAGAGGGGAAAATTAGGGCTTCACTAGAAAGACCACAAATAAAAATTATATTTTAGCTATGAGAAATGTTATTTAAACACATTTAAAAACACAAATACAAACACATATACTGTATACGTATACATACTTAAGGGAGTATACATAATTAAGAGACAAATTAGTCATTTTGATAGTTCTCTTTCTATTCCTCAGGAAACCCTTTCTCTCCTTTATAAATGCTTCTCCATCTTCTTCTCTTTGTTTCTCCATCTTCTTCACGACCGAGAGCCTAAACGGTTCTCCATCTTCTTCTCTTCGTTTCTCCATCTTCTTCTCCATCGAGAGGAATTTTTGTCGTTTCTTACTTCTCTTCTTTTCTTCCTTGTTGTCGCTCGCTCTCGTTGCATCCGATTTCTGTCGTTTCTTTCGTTGTTGTTCGTTCGCTCGCTCATTGCATCCGATTTCTGTGCATTTGTGTCGCTCGCTTATTGACGCTCGTCTGTGCGATAGTTACAGGTTGTTGGGTATTTTCATTGTCAGTTTACTTCTCTCTATCATTGTTGTTGCTTCTTTGTATGATTGTTGTTTCCTTCAATTTAGGGTTTTTAGTTATTGATTTAGGGTTTCTATTTTTGCTTCTTCGTTTAGGATTTTTGGTTTTTAGGGTTTCTATTTTTTGCTTCTTCGTTTCAATTTAGGCTGATGTAAGTAAAACAAATTAGTTGAATTCCTTGCTGGTTTGAATAAAACTATCGCATTTAGGTTTTGGACTTCCTCCACGATAGAAGAATTTTGGCCAGATTGATTTTTTTATTGCTTTATATTTGAGACAAAAAGTCGCTAGCAACAAAGAAGAGATTAAAAGCCAAAAGAAGTGAAATTAGAGTGAGCTGAGTTGTGTGGAGGAATGAATGTATAATATTTCACAGAGATAGGGTAAGCACTAAACAAGTAGGTGGTAATATGGCTACCTAGAGCTTTGCAATTTGCAAGTCACAGGCACGATGGGCAGAGATACGTTAAGCAAAGATTAGCAATGTGATTAAATTACTAGTTTGTATCCCTTGTCCATTTTGATCTTTAGGTTTTGGCCAAAAGTCAGTGCTTGTAACAGCTATTTTGTGTTCACTTTTCTGGCTTTTGTGTGGCCCTGATAATTGCCTTTAAATTTTTAATATTACTGTGTTTATTAGATTTCATGGATAGTGAGAACTAAAATACATGTTTTGACCATCTCTAACTATGATAACGATAATTAATTAATAATAAATAAATTATCATGCCTAAACTAAGATTCCAGTTTAAATTCCCTGATAATTGCCTTTAAATTTTTAAGAGTATAGTTTTGTCGATTCAAATGATCATTAGATTGAATTTGAAATCCCCTTTTTGGTGTAGGAGTATAAGTATATTATTATAATTTCGATAATAAGCAGAATTTCCCAATTTCTCATAATAAATGAAAAATATTAGTGTACTTCTGTTTGATAATGTCACTTATTTGATAATGTCACATAATAAGCATAATTCAAGTATATTTTTGTCTATTATTTCAACTTAGACAAATTTAGTATCATAAATGAGCTATTTTATTTCAATGTTAATATTTTGGTATTTATTTTTCTACAGTTATGATGCTTTAAGACATGGCATCGACAAATGAAAAAAATGTAAGGAATTTATAAACTAGTTGTATTTGTATTGTTGCAATTTATTTATCAATATTAACCATATATTCATACATTTCAGATACGTACGAGACATGCATGTTTACCAATTTTTTTGCATGAAATCAACCTTCATTTGACAAATGCACATCGAACTCAAATTATGACAACACCATTCAAGTGGGTTTTAGATATGCCAAAAAATTTACAAATTTCTGGTGCTCTGTTGTCGGAGTTGGCTAGTAGGTGGGATGGACGTAGTGGGGGGTTTAGGATTAGGAGTAAGATAGTTAATTTTACTCCAAGTGATGTATGTTTAGCTATAGGACTACCAATAGTAGGTGAGCCTTTGAAAGAATATGAAAATGAGGAATGTGATACATTGTTGTTGTTTAGGGGAAAAGAAGTAACTTGTGATATGATTGGTGTGTTGCTTCACATGTGTCGTCATAACAAAGTCAATTTTTGTAGACTTTATATACTCCTTGCCTTTGGCGAGTTCTATTTTCCCGAATCAGGGAATCGAGTAAATACTCGTTATTAAAATACTTGATGATCTAGAGTCTCTGCATAGCTACAATTGGGGTGTAGCTGTGTATAATGTTTTAGTTGAAAGTTTAAGTAGGATTGAAACTGTGTTGAAAGAGGGGAAGGTAGATTCGCAAACACACATAATAGGTTGTGCGGCTGTCCTACATGTATATATTTTATATCGTTTTATGTCACCATCTTCTATCTTGTGTTGTCTTTAAATTAAAATACATTTATTAAGTATATTAATATTTGTTTTAGATCTGGGCGTTCAACCACTAGTCCTTCGGTGAAACATCTGTTCCCAAGTTTAGATTCCCAAGATTTTTGAATTGGCCAATCTTACAGTGTCAGAAGAAAACAATATTAAAAGCATTTCAAAATAACATGGTAAGCATTTATATTATTTGCTTGTAAAATTTGTTTAATAATAATGTGTGTGTTTCAATTGTTTTTCATTTTGCAAGATGATTGAAGAGTTAACTGCAACAAATGAAGAACTTGAATTTGACATGGTAAATGAAGCATTGCATGAACAAGAAAATCATATTGTACGTTATGTTGATTATCAACGATTGGTGGCGGAGAATAGGCAGTCCCAAGAGAAGATTTCGATTCTTGAGGGTGAGGTAAATTTTTTGAAAGAAGAATTGTGTAAATGTCAGCCAATGCATGAATCTGATCATGAATTTATGGGAGGTTCTCCAGCAAGAGCTTGTAATAGTTTCCTCTCAACTTCATATGTTGAATTTGATGGTATGAATATTGAATTTTTTTGTCAATCAAATATTTATAGTATGTAATTCGACTTGTTAATAACATACTATTTGTCACCAGGTGAGGTGGGAGTTAGTACCCTTGTTGAGAATGTTGGGGATGAAGTGGCAGAAAACGTTGTTGGTAAGTAATAAATTGTATATGTTGTGGTATTGTTGTAGTTTTGTTATGATATAATTTTAATACATTTGTCAACAGGTGAGCCTAACGCGAACAGTTCAGCAAAACCTACGTCAAACATAATTACGAGAATGAAAGAAAAACCAAAAGAAGTGTGCATGACGAACCAGATTTATATTTGTGTGCATCGTTAAACCAGGTTTATATCTTGTTTCATTAGAATGCCCAAGTTTTCAGTTCAAATCCGTTAACCAAGTTGTTCACAACATTAACCATGTTTCTTAAAGCCATTAACCAGATTTATATTTTGTCTGATAAGAATAAGCAAACCATGTACAAATCCATTAACAAAATTGTCATACAAAAAAGTGACAAAAGTGATAAACCACGTACATGATTATCATACAATCCATTTACTTGACTGCTTGTTGCAACAAAATGTCATATAAAAAAGTGACAAAATTGATAAAACCTTTACATTTTATCACATAGTTGTGCTGAATTGTGACAAAAGATCCAAGAATGATCTATTACTTCCAATCTGAACAACAACATATAATAAGTTAGCACAATCTTACATATAATAATACAACCACACACTCGGTCATAAATTCAAACACGAACCAATGTGTTACTTTCGATAGCTTCAATAGATGATTCTATGCAGATGTTACCTTCGTTCTGATTTCTCACTATTTCAGTATTGCTCTCCTACACATTTCAATAAACAAAAAAGAAATATTTTAACATAATATGTACATGATGGATACATAATTTTTGGACGAAAAAAACTTACAATGGTAATCTCTCTGTCATCGCTTTGATTGGTTCGATTCCTTGACCTCTTTACGATTTTTTCAACTACAGATATTTTTCTTTTTGATGGAGGATGACCTTTACGCTTGACCCACAAAGGACTGCGAATTTCATTATCATTGTTTGGACTTGAAGCATCAATAGAACTTCTTTTAACCTTGTTATTTGTAGTATCCATGGTGGGCACATTAGAATTAAATTAATATAATATTTCATGGAGTTCCTTAGTCGCATCTTCAGACTCTACAGCTTCTTCAACAACTTCATAGAAATTCTTGCACAATTTGTCAAACCTGTCCATTTGTGGCTTCAATTCTTTCACACCATAGCTGCTCTTCATATATGAATGTTTCCTTTTAATATTTTTCTTCCACCTTGTTAAGATATACTTCTCTGGAACATTTTTAACCCTCTCTTGAGTACACACATATAACACATGGCGACCCAAAATACCTCTAAACTCAAACAACGAACATTCACAGTTGACATCACTATTTTCTCGATTAAAAACAACTTTTAAGACACGTTCTTTTGGTCTGTCTCCAATTGACACCTCCTCCAACACATGGTATGTAGCAAAGGAACCCTCCACAGTATTAGGCATGGCAACGGGGTGGGGCGGGGGCGGATTTTGCCTCCTCCACCCCCGCACCCGACTAATCGGGGAAAACCCGCACCCGCCCCCGTTTCATAGCGGGTGTAGAATTTAGGCACCCATCCCCGCCCGCAACGGGGTTCGGGTTTCCCCGCCCGCACCCGCACCCATTCATATATATATAAAATTATAAATTTAAAAATCATATCTATTATAATTAATATAATAAAATAATTGTTATTAGACAATTATAAAATAAAAAAATATTTTCTATAGAGATAACATTATAATTTTTAAAATTTAAAAAAATATTAAGTATATTCAATGTGTATATGTATATAAAATTTAAAAATTACATTAATATTACTTGCGGGGTGGGTTCGGGTGCGGGTGCGGGGTGGATATCATCACCCCCACACCCGAATTTTAATTTCGGGGAAAATCCGCACCCGCACCCGCGCCCAATCAAAGCGGGTTTTCCCCGCCCAAATCAAGCGGGTTTGGGTGGGTACCCGCGGGTGCGGGTTATATTGCCATCCCTACACGGTATACAGGGAAGCAACACAATTCATTTAAGATCTAAATTCTGTTTGAACTTCCTTAAATTTGGCATGAGTGTATTCACCTTGGAATTGCTTTTCAATTGACGAGTTTGACCGACAAGAAATTGTAATATCCATCGAATTAAAATCTGCTTCAAATTCTTTTTCTGCTCGACTTATGAGAGCATTATCATATTGTTTTATAAATTGATTTAAACTTGTCGTTGAATTGATATAACCATCAAATAAAGAATGTATACTCTCACTTCGCTGTGTAGTAGACATACTTGCCCAAAAATATTTCCTTAGCAAGGTTGGTGCCCATCCATGACGTTCATTATACAATCCATTCAACCAATCATTTTGTTGAAGCACAAATTTGTCGATGAAAGAACACCATTTTTCTTCAAATGCCTCTTTTGTGACTGTGTCATAAATCGCTTCTTTCAATGCAAACTTAATCTTTTTATACTCACTATATTGACCGAGCTTTTCAGGAATTTTTTTCATTATATGCCATAAACACCACCTATGACGAGTTGTAGGAAATACTAACTCAATGGCATTTTTCAAAGCCTTGCATTGGTCAGTCACAAAACCCAAAGGGACCTTTCCTAGCATACAACGAAGCCATTTTTTGAAAAGCCATACAAATGAATCTGTATCTTCACCTGACAACAGTCCACATCCAAGTAATGTTGATTGACCATGGTGATTCACACCAACAAACACAGCAAAAGGCATGTCATACTTATTAGTCAAATATGTTGTGTCAAAAGTCACAACATCTCCAAAGTATTCATAAGCAGCTCTACTTCTTGCATCAGCCCAAAACACATTCTTTACGTGAAAATCGTCATCCAAATGTATGTCATAGAAGAAATCTGAATTTTTTTCCCTCATTTGGCAGAAATAACTTATCAAGGCATTTCCATCACCTTCTTTTCCTATTGCACGTCGTTCCTTGTTAACATAATTCCTCACATCTCTTTCACAAAATGGTACGTTTTCATGCCTTCCTGCATCTTTAACAAGAGATTGAAATGTCTTGTTGATCCTCACTTCTGCATCATCATTGATTTGTATTGTTCTCTTCACATGCAAATTCATCTTCTTGCTAGCTTTGAACAACCTTGCCTTTGTAGGACTCATCTCGTGAGTATGATCAGGTTCAAATTTTGTAATGTACCACAATCCATCTTTATCCAACTTAATAACAATCTTGGCGGGACAATTATTTACCTTAGTTGGAAGTGTTTTTAACGTACACAAATTTTTAGATACTTTAGACCCCTCTCTTGAGCATGATAAAATTCAGTAGTAGAGTTCCCCATCTTGCCCTTTTCTTGAAGATCTAATCTTCCACCCAAAATCCTTTCTCGAAGAATACTCTTCATAAAATGATTTAACTTCATCTAAGCAAGAAAAACACATCCCTGTTGCAGGCTCCCAACAACATATGTTGTCATCATCATCAAGGTTGTCAACTCTGATACATTCATCTTCAATAGTACCACAATCCATGAAGTTTCAATTGATAGTGCAAATGTCACACAAAAACTACAAAAAATAATTCAATCCGATCATTAACCAATGTGTGCACTTTAGTAACCAACAATTAGCACACCATTAAACACATAATATGAAATGTGTTAGACCTACCACTTTTAGACAGAAATAATTCATTAACCATCTATTGTACTTCACTAACCAATAATATTTACACTATTAACCTGAAACAAAAAATCAGAAAGACCCAGAATTAACTATTAATCACATAATATGAAATGTGTTAGACCTACCAACAATTTAGATATTGATGAAACTTAACAATTCAAATCTGATTAACATCATTGATTAACAGTAATGAAACTTAATATTTAGACAAAAATAATTAACATGATTGATTAATAGTTCACAGCCCTAATTTTTAGACAAAAATAAGTCATTAACCACCTACTGTACTTCATTAACCAATAATGCTTATATTATTAACCAAAAGCAGAAAAATCAGGTAAGAACCCAAAAAATCCAGAAAAAACGTGTATGAATAAAAAAAAACCAAAATTTGAACCCAGAAAACCCAGAAAAAATTTCTCAATACTAATGTCTAAAAAAAATAACACATTCTTAAAGTAAACAAGATAAGCAAACAACCCCATTAATAAATGAAAGACAAAATTTTAAACTCAACATTATTGGAAAGAAGGAAATGAGAAGTTACCTTGCAAGGGAGGAGATAAGGTTGCTTAAGTTACTTCATTAAAAATTTGATTAAAATCAGTAAATAAAAGGAAGAAGGAGGAATTATGGATGAAAGGGAAGATGAATGTGTGAGGTTTGTTTTTGTAGGAAGACAAAAAAAAAAGTGAAAAAAGAGAGATAAAAAAGGGGGAAAGTAAAAAAAGGGGGAAAGTAAAAGAAGAGAGAGATTGTGTGGGGTTCACATTGACCACCACACACGCGTGCGCGCTACTGTTCGGCCGGTTGGGCTTGGGCTTGGGCTTGGGCTAAGTGGTGTATTATTTTTTAGTATTCAAAAAATTAAATATATATATATATATATATATTATTTATTTTAATAATAAATGCATGCATTTTTACGTAATTGCCTTAGCTATTTTCTCGATTTCGGGCATCAGTTCTCTAGTCAAACCCTAGCTATTTTCTCGTTTTGGTTGTGGACACGCGCAACAGTTTCGAGCGCACGTTTCTATGGTAAAAAACCTAGGGAAGATTGGAGCGCACGTTCTGTGAACCTGGACTAATGGACCGCTTGTTTTTCTCTCATCCAGTTGCAGATTTCTTCTATAAATAGAGGGTTCTACTCAGTTGGAAAAGTACACCAAAAGCTCTCTGAATCTGATACTTTTCTCTACTTCTCCCCATTTCTCTCTCACTTCTTCTCTTTCTTTCGAGTGGTCATAGTACCATATTACGAGTGGCAACCATCTGACTGCCATATTGAGGGTGTAATTCTAGAATGGTTTTCTACGGGACAGTAAAACTTCGATACAGTTTATTTGGGCTGTTTTATCCTGGGGACTTTGTGGTTGATAGTTTGACTTGCCCAATTTGGGCAGTGCCGCAAAACGTCTTAAAGAGAGTGACCTAGTTCGCGACTCAACCCAGTAATGTTTTCGGTGGCATAAATTGATTTTTAAAAGTTTTTGAAAACTCAAAAATAACACGAACGAACGAAGGAAAAATGTTATTGGGAGAGGGAGGGGGAAATATATAGATGAAGGAAAGGTTGATGAGAGGGGAAAATTAGGGCTGCAACTGGAAAGACCACAAATAAAAATTATATTTTAGCTATAGCGTCTACCAGACAGACACTAAGTATCTACGAATAAAATAAATAAACTACAAAATTGTTAACGTAGAATAAAATCGACGTTACATACAAAAGAATTGCAGTGTCTATTTAGCGTCCGCCTTAGCGCCAGATAGACACGGTAACGAGACGTAAGTAGCGTCAGAATTGAGACCGACGCATGTTGAAGCTAAGAAAAAAGTCTGTTGCAGTGTATCTCATATACAAAACTTCATTGTCATTAAGTTGATATGTCTACGGCTAACTTAATTAGATAAATAAGTTTTATAAAATATTTGAATGTAATCAATTTGTTAATTATGACAAGTTAAATTAGATTTTAAGCAAATCAAGTTGTGTGTCTCTAGAACAACATAGTCATATCCACTCTTAATTAAATGACATATATTTTCAATCATTTATTTTTACTCAAAGGACGCCATTAGAGCATATTTAATAGTAAATTCAATATGGGTTCACATAGGATCTAGTGTGTCACATTATCTTAAAGTAATTCATTTATTTTTTACTCTAACAGTAAATTTAACATGGGTTCACTAAATAGGATCTGCTATGCCACATCATCTTGAAGCAACTCATTTATTTTTTACGGTTTAAAACCATATTAGATCCCACAACTTTAATTTATACATTAATATTTTATTTATATTTAATTTTATTACAAATTAAAATATTAATTAATATATTTCAATTAATATTATTATACATTATTTTAATTTAAATTTAAAATAAAATTGAACTTAAATTTTTATAACAATAATAATTAAAAATGATAAACGTAAATAATAAATTTAAATTTCGTTATTCTGTGTCCAAATCGCTCCCAAATATGCTCTATTAAAAAGAAGCTAACGGTCATAAATTAATAAAAAAAAAGATAATGGTCATAAATTTATTATTATTAATAAATTAATAAAAAAAAGGTAACGGTTATAAATTTATTATTATTAAATTATAAAAGTATTGTTCCTTCTTGACGTAGCCGTAATGACAGATTGACACAACTCGAACAATGAACTCGCAAAAAACACAATTTTACGTAACACCACGCTGGCGGAGGAACATATTTGACTATTGTTAAAGATAGTTTTAAAATGTGAGTTGTCCGCTTTTAATCTAAGAACCTATGATTCGTATGTAAGATATGCAAATATATTAACTATTCTGAATTTTATAAGTGTTATGGTTGGTTCTAAAAGGAGTTATGTAAGATATGCAAATGTATTAAATATTCTAAATTTTATAAGTGTTAGATGGTTGGTTCCAAAAGGAGTGCCATACCATGCTTCTCGATGGCGGTAAATTTAATTATTTATAAGTCTTTTTTTTAGAAAAACAATTTATTAATTTAGTCTTTGCTTTTCACTTCATTTTATTTTTATGAAAAATAGTCAACAATCAAATGATTGTTTTATATTTACACGTAAATAGTAAGTTATCATTATTTTATACAAGACAACTTTGTGTAAGTTTTTAACATTAGTGTTTAAAATCTATTAGCATCGTTTTTATTAATTTTTTTATTTGTAAAATAATTGACAATGATTTAATTTATTATGTATAAATTTTTATCTATTGTACTCTAATTCATGTTAATTTATAATATATCTATTGACAATATTATTTTGTCATAGCCATTTTATTTTTAATAAAAATTAATAACAACTCTTAAATATTAATTTACTATATATCTAAAATTTAAATAATATTAACAACACACATCTTTTAATAGTTTCTTTAATTGGTTAAAATTTACATAGGCTTCCACTAAATTTATATAAGACTCACATAATTTAGTTTATGTGAATTTTAATGGGTCAAAAAATATTTATTAAAAAATATATTGCTAATACTCTTTTAAAATTTTCAATACTAGTCACCGGAAGTGACTGTGCGTTGAAAGCTCATTGTCTCTTATATTACTATATTGGAGTTTTTTTTTTTGTTTTCGATAGATAGTATGTATAATTAAGACTTAATTAAGGACTATTGGTATTTTAACTTTGCAACAAATAAAAATTTGATTGCTTACCCACAAATTTGAATATTTTCATCATTATTATGCAAATATATAATGCTAATGTACGTCACACATACGTCGTCATACGTATATTGTACTAGTAGTTTCTTACTCCATGAACGGCCTTAAATAATTGCAAACGTGTAAATTTATTGCCAGTGCATTAAGAGCTCGTGTATGCCATCCATTGGCTCCTGCTGTACGTCTGAAGTCTATTGCAATTTTTGTTCTCTCTATGACAACTCTTCCTTCTAGTGTGTGTGTTTGTATGTGTAATGTTATATATGTGTTGAACGATTAATAGCATTTCTTTACTATATTTATTTGTCAAATATTTGATGGTTTTGTTGATTATTAATCATCCTTTGACATACTAGTTAGTTACTAATCCAAAGTGGAACTTGAACAATAGTTGAAATTGAGGAAGCATGGTAGACCATGACAATTCGAAGTCTTAAGTGGAATGGTGTTTCTGCAGGCACTTTAACACTCAATTTAGTAAAAGATATTAATATGAATGCAAAGTAGTAGATAATGATATTTATCGGGCTTTTAGAGGAAGTGCGTCGTTTATAAGTAATAATCACTACGCTAAAAATGACATTTTATAACGCGTCTTTTACAGCGCTTATTAAATACAAGCGCTGTTGTATAATTTTTTAAAAATAACGGAGGATACAACAGCGCTTTTTTTACAAGCGCTGTAAAAAAAAGCGCTGTAGTAGGGTCATATAGGGTCACATACGCTTGCACATAATGTTTACAACTCTTTTACAACGCTTTTTTAGAAAGCGCTGTAAATTGAAGCGCTCTCACATAGCCTTTTACAGCGCTTTGTGAGCGCTTTAAACACAAGCGCTGTAAAATGTAGCGCTCCCACCTTATGTTACATAGCTTTTAAAGCGCTTCTTGTGTAAGCGTTGTAAAAGCCTTGCGCTTTCTCATAATCAAATGACCTATTACAGCGCTTTTGATACAAGCGCTGTAATAGACTTGCCCTTTCACATTTTAAATAAAAAACATTCACTTTAAGTAAATAAAAACAAATTTAATACGTTGTCCAAACCCTACGAACCCTCATCTCCCCTCCCCTGCGAACCCTCCTGTGCGTCCATCTACAAATTGATTTACCTTCTTCCTGCTTTAAAACAAATTGATCATCAACGTTGTCTGAGGTACTTTATTTTATTTATTTGTTGTTGTCACTAATTCAAACTGATAAATTGTTACATGATATTAGATATGTTCTCATGATATATATGTTCTGTTTTGAAATCAATTAATCTTGGACCAATATTATAAGATATGTGTATTATAAATATATAGGTCATATATATCAGACTTGAAATCATGCTTATTGTGTAACTGCATTTATATATATAGGTCATATAAATGGATCGGAAATGGATGTCTGCCAATCGATTGACAAAAGAGTATGAAAATGGAGTGAAGGAGTTTATTGAGTTTGCAGTGATGAATGCAAAAGATCCAAATAGAGTCGTTTGTCCTTGTTTAAAATGTTGTTTTGGAAAACGCGTTAGAGCAGATGAATTGGAAGGACATTTAGTATGGTATGGAATTGATCAAAGCTATACATGTTGGATAAGACATGGTGAGAAAATCAATGGAAACACCCGCACATATACATATGTTTCAACTGATTTCGACACAGATACATATGAGCCGGACCGAGTTGAGGAGATTGCAAAAGCAGTTGAAGAAGATCTTCGTGATTGTCCTAAAATGTTTGAGAGCTTGTTGAGTGATGCAGAGAAACCATTATATAATCGTTGTTCTAAATTCACAAGACTTTCGGCGATATTAAAGTTGTACAACTTAAAAGCGAGTAATGGATGGTCTGATAAAAGCTTCACAGAATTACTAACACTCTTAAAAGATATGTTGCCAGATGATAATGAACTTCCCAGTAGAACCTACGAGGCTAAACGAATTTTGTGCTCTATTGGTATGAGTTATGAAAGGATTCATGTGTGTCCTAATGATTGCATTTTATTTCGAAATGAATATGAATTACTAAAGGCATGTCCGAAATGCAATGTCTCTCGATATAAGAAGAAAGAATCTACTCCAGCAAAAGTAGTGTGGTATTTTCCTATAATACCAAGATTTAGGCGCATATATCGCAGTGAAGAAGATTCAAAACACTTGACATGGCATGCAGATGAAAGAATTAGAGATGGAAAGTTTCGACACCCTGCAGATTCTCCGCAATGGGCAAAAATTGATCACGAGTATCCTGAATTCGGGATAGAGTCGAGAAATCTACGCCGTGCACTTTCTACTGATGGAATGAATCCACATGGTCTTCAAATCATCTCACACAGCATGTGGCCTGTGATTTTGTTGATTTATAACCTACCTCCATGGTTATGTATGAAGCGTAAGTTTATGATGTTTTCTCTGTTAATTTCTGGACCCAAATAACCGGGGAATGATATCGACGTATACTTGGCTCCTTTAATTGAAGATTTAAAAATTATGTGGGAGATAGGTGTAGAAGTCTATGACGGGTATAAGAAAGAATGTTTCAATTTGAGGGCTATGTTATTCGGCACAATTAATGATTTTCCAGCATATGGTAATTTATCAGGATATAGCATTAAAGGTCAGTGTGCATGTCCTATATGTGAAGAGAGTACAAATTGGATGCAGTTGAAACATTGTAAGAAGAATGTATTTCTTGGACATCGTAGATTTTTACCTTATAGTCATCAGTATCGTGGGTGGAGAAATGCATTCAATGGAAAATCAGAGGAAGATAGAGCTCCTGTAGCATTGACTGGATATCAAATACTTGAGAAAGTACAAGGTTTGACCAATAAATTTGGCAAACCTTTTGCGGGAGAGCTGGTCAAAACTAGGTGGAAGAAAAAGTCAATTTTCTTTGAGTTGCCATATTGGAAGTCATTGTATGTAAGACATTTTCTTGAAGTGATGCATATTGAGAAAAATGTATTTGACAGTGTTATTGGTACGTTACTCAATGTACCAGGAAAGTCTAAGGATGGCATCAATGCAAGATTGGACTTGGTCGATATGGGAATAAGAAATGAATTGGGTCCCGTAAAGAAAGGAAATCGCACATATCTACCTCCTGCCGCTCATACTCTATCTAGAAAGGAAAAAATTGTTTTGTGTAAATTTCTACACGAAGTTAAAGTTCCAGAAGAATACTCTTCAAACATTAAAACTTTAGTTTGTATGAAAGACCTCAAGTTAAAAGGTTTGAAGACCCATGATGCTCATATTCTAATGGAGCATTTTCTACCAATAGGTATACGTTCAATTTTACCTGAAAAAGTTCGCTGAGCCATAACTAAATTATGTTTCTTCTTCAGGGAAATTTGTAGTAAAGTGATCGATCCTCCGAAATTACCGAGATTGCAGAGGGAAATTGTTTTTACTTTGTGTGAGCTTGAAATGTACTTCCCACCCTCGTTTTTTGATATAATGGTTCACCTTACTGTTCATCTTGTTAAGGAGACACAACTTTGTGGGCTAGCTTATATGAGATGGATGTACCCGATAGAACGATATATGAAAATATTAAAAGGGTACGTAAAAAGTAGAAGTCGACCAGAAGGTTGTATTGCTGAACGGTACATTGTCGAAGAAGCTGCTGAATTTTGTACTGAATATCTGTCAAATGTTGAATCCATAGGGCTTCCCATGTCTCGTCATTCGGGAAGATTATCAGGAGAAGGGATAATTGGAAAGAGACTAATGACTATATCAAGGACATAATGGGAGCAGGCACAATTGTATGTTCTGCACAATGATGATGAGGTTCAATCATATGTTACAATACACATGGATCAATTATCTAGTTTGAACATGAATAGGAATCAAAATTGGATAACTCGAGAGAACAATCGAAGTTTCATAACATGGTTAAAAAATCACCTAAAGTCAAAGTTTGATGTAGACCCCGGATCAATTTCACAGAGATTGAGGTGGCTAGCAAATGGTCCGAGTTTACATGTCTTTTCTTACACCGGTTATGTAATTAACGGCTACACATTTTATACCAAAGAACAAGATGATCAAACAACTATGCAAAATAGCGGAGTCACTCTCGTAGCTGAAGCGATGCATATCTCAAGTGCAAAAGACAAGAACCCAATATATGCAACTCTATCATATTTTGGGGTTATCGAGCGCATATGGGAGCTAGACTACACAATGTTTCGTGTTCCCATATTTGGTTGCAAGTGGGTCGATAATAATAATGGCGTTCGGATTGTTGAGTCAGGGTTCTTGCTTGTCGATTTTAATAGGGTGGGATACAAAGATGAGCCTTTTATTTTAGCGTCGCAAGCTCAACAAGTGTTTTATGTCACTGATCCTGCTGATGATAAATGGTCTGTTGTCCTATCGACCAATAAAATAAGTGATGATAACAATAATGATGAAGATGTTGGTAATGATCTTTTCTTTGCAACATCGCAACCACATGAAATTGGTTCAACTGATGATGGTTTATATCTTAGAGATGATCATGATGAGGGAATTTGGATTAATCCATCGTTTCGTATCATTAATGGACAAACAAATGTGAATCCCACCAAGAAAAGAAGAAGGGCATCTTAATGTGTTTAATTGTTTTTAAGCCATGTAATCTGAACTGAGTTCATGTGTAATTTAATTGTTTGATCTGCCATAATTGAGCATTTTGGTATTTAGCTTGAACTGTTAATTTGTAATTTTCTGCTTATACTGTATGTAATTGTATACTGAACTTGACCTGATCAGGTAATTTAGCTTGAACTATTTGAACTTGACCTGATCAGTTCAAGTTCAAACAGTTTAACTAATTTGGAAGAAAATAATTTGGAAGAAAATAAATTATTAAAAAGGTTGTGTAAGAATATAAAATAAGGAGGTATTTTAAAGCGCTTTCCTCATAAGCGCTATAAAAGGTTCACACAGCCTTTGGACATGATAAAACAAAGAGGCATTTCATATATAAAACCATATTACAGCGCATTTTAAAAAAAGCGTTGTAATAGGGTTTAAAAAAATAAAATAAGGAGGTCTTTTACAGCGCTTTCTTCATAAGCGCTGTAAAAGGGTCACACAGCGTTTGCATATAATAAAACAAAGAGGCATTTTAAAGCGCTTTATGTAAAAGCGCTATAAAAGGCTTTTAAAAAAATAAAAATAAGGAGGTCTTTTACAGCGCTTTTTCACAAGCACTTTAAAAGGCTTATAAAAAAGCGCTATAGTAGGCTTTTAAAAAATAAAATGATGAGACCTATTACAGCGCTTTTTCAAGAAAGCGTTGTAATAGGGTTTTATATATAACAGTAAACCTCTTCAGTTTCATGTTCATTACGTAAATTTCATACGAGTGTTTCAGTTTCCTCTGCGTTCTCCTTCTCATTGCGAACCCTACGAACCCTACGAGAGTTTCAGTTTCCCTTGTTTCTTCCTCATTACTTACTCTCATTACATAAACATCCTACACCTACGATTGTACGTAAACATCATAAACATCAAGTAACCCCGTTTTCGTCCTCGTTTTCGTCTGCGAACCCCGTAACCCTACGATCGTTCGTCCTCGTTTTCATCGTCTTCTGCGTCGTTCGTCTGTGAACCCATAACCCTAAGCATTAAAAAGAGCTATTTCAGGTATTGTATTTATTAGTTTTTTGTTTCACTAAAATGCATGTTAACTTATTTTGCTACGTACTTAGACTACTGCATGTTGAACTTTGTTGAAGTTATACTGAACTGAACTGCATGTTGATGTTGAACTTGTTGTAGATAATGGATACCAACAAGGAGTTATAAAAGCAAGAAGTACAGGGCAAAATTTTGAGGTATACTTTGTTTGTTGTTTTCTTTTTTTGCTGTTTATACAATACTTTGTTGCTGTTTACCTTGTTTGCTGTTTATAATTTGAGGTACTTATTATATGAGTTTATTAGGTGGGATGGAATGAGAGTGGTCAACCAATTGACCCCAACAGTTCCATGTTTGTTAGTTATATTGGAGCTGTTGTTCGTCAAAATATCTCAAACGAAAGAGAGAGAACAGAGAGCGAACGACAGAACGAAAGAGAGAGAACAAGAGAACCTGCGAATGAGACGTTGAAGCGGCGGCCAGAGAGGTCTTAACGACAGCAACGTGAAATCTGAGTTGGAGGGGTTGGAAGAAGAAGAAAGGTTTCTAGTTTAGGGTTGAATAGAGATAAGTGATAATGAGTTAGTATTTTTAGTGAAGTGAGAATGATTTAATATTTTTAGTTAAGTGAAAATGATGAGTTTTTTAACTCAACAAAAAAAGAAAGTAAGAAACAAAATTTTACTTTCACTTTATCTATGGACAATCCGTGGAACAATTAAAACTATTATCTTCATTTACCTATAGAGAATTTGTGGTAAACAAAATACGGAAAAAATTTGAACAAGGTTGAGTTGCATTTTTTTAACTTTAACCACGAATTATTTTAATTTTACCTACGGAATAAATCGTGGACTCTAACTAAAAAAAATCAATTTATTCAATAACAAAGTTACTCACAATTTTTCTGTAAATATTAAATAATTTACTCACGAACTGAGATTCGTGGATAATTTTCTGTAGGTATACCGAAGTTTTCTTGTAGTATACGGATTTTGAACTCAACTCAATCCAAAAATAATCGATCGATTCGAGTATCGGATTTTGTCAAAACCTGCCCAACCCAGCCCGCGTACACTCCTACGTATTATATATATTGTTTTCTCTCTCTTACTTCATATTACTATATTATTATTTGTTCTTATTCTCTCCACAATATTATTATATTAATGTATCTATTTTTTTCTCACTTTATATTATTATATCTATTTTTCTTCTCCAATTAATTAAAATAGAAATATGTACTTATTCTTGATTAATTAAAATAAATATACGTATTTTATTGTACCCAAGAAATATTGTTTATTAATAGTGTATTTTTTTGTATACCTTTAACATAAAAATTTGAATAAAATTAAAAAAATACAATAATTGTAATTTTCTGTATAAATTATATACTAGATCAATATTAGTCATTGATCACATAATTAAAAAAAGTATTTCATAAATTAATTAAATGAGAAATATGTATTTCATCAACTGTGTATTTTAGATATCTCTGATAAATAATTTAGAGAAAATTACAATATAATACACTAAATATAATTTTTTGTATAAACGTCACATAAGATAAATGTTTGTAATTAGTTAAAAGTTTAAATATAGTCTTACACGCACACCTAAAATATAGAAGGTGTATGTTAGCATTGTATACATTTTCTATTTGGACTAAAATAACCACTACCAACTATTTGAAATCAGTTTTATGTGTACGATAATTTTGTAAATTTTAATTACTTTTTTTAAATGAAAAAAAAATCACAATACTTTTCCTTTTCATGTAAGATTTGAAATCTCATTTAAGTAAGTTAGCCAAACCCCAAAGCTCTTATGCCCTCTGAATAAATGAATTTAAATTTAAGTTAAATATATTTTTAGCCTCTACAAAATTTTAATATTTCAGTTTTAATTTCTGTAAAGTAAAAATACAATTTTTAGTCTCTGTAAAATTATCAATCAAATAGTTTTAGTTTTTGCAGAAATGAAACATGTTTAATAATCTTTAAATTTTAAAAACTTTGAATGTTTTTTAACAAGTATGTTTATAACATTATAAAAAGTTCTTGCACGAAATTAAAATATTTTAAGTTCTAATGAGTTAATTAAATATGATTTTTTTTAAATGTTAAAAACTCAAGATAAAACTAATTAAAATATACACTTAGAAATCGAATTTTTAGCTTATTTTTTATGGAGAAAATTTTTATATTGTTGTAAATATATTTGAAAAAAGTTTATTCAAAAATATATTTCCACTTAACAGCAAAGACTAAAACTACATGCATGACAATTTTGTAGAAACTAAAAATTATAGACTAAAATTAAAATGATAAAATTTTATAGGGACTAAAAATATATTTGACCTTTAAATCTATAATCATTAATATATAATCATTAACCCTAATCCATTTAACCTATTAACTAAGTGTGATTTTTCCGTCTAATCTATATAACCATATCTGTATCCTCTTATGCATTTAATATAGGAATATTATGGGAAAATGGGATATTGAGTTTGGTGACCATTAATGTTGGAATTATGATGAAGGTTTAATTAGTCATATATGGGAAATTATGTAAAAATGATCAAACATTAAATGTTATGTTAAAAAATGTCACATAAGATGAATGACAGCACACTGCACTAATTAATATATCTATAGTGTCTAAAGTCAACTAAGTATTGCTATCACAATTACATAACCCTAATCCAAAACCCTAATTCCCCCACAAGTCCATTTACACATGCGCATGGCTGCTCTTTAAATCCATGAGACTTAGTAATAGATGGCTAGACTTAATTATATATGAAAGCTAAACATAATTACAAATACATTGCTATCATAACTTCGTCATTCCTTGATTAAGACTCATATGTATTTAATTCATTGTTTGTAATATGATTAAAATTTAATGAGCAATGTATTGGAATTTGAAGTCATATATTATGCTTGGAAAATGGACAAAACATAAAATGTTAATGCTTGCTCTAATAATGAGTCAAATTGAAAGGACAAACTTAAAGGGCTTAAATCATTTCTCATTCTCTTCAATGTCATTGTTCCATTTCCTTCCCTTCCTTTTTAACTTAATAGAAGCTATGTCACAATTGTGCATTCGGTGGCGCAACTTGGGACAACTGTTTCGCTACATGGTCATGGTACCCATTAGAAATTTTGAAGATGGGTTTGCAATATATTTTGTTGATGGTTTATGAAATATTTTGTTCAACATGAAAATGATAAGTTTCATTTTTTCTGTTTATAATCATCTCTCTCTCTGATTTGGGATTGGAATGCACTGTTTTAAATTTTTCCCACTACAACATTTTTGCTTTTTAACAACATTTGAAAAATGTTGCCAAAACAAAGAAAAATGTTGCCAAAGAGAATAGGCAACATTTTTCGCGCGTCTCATATGCGAGCGTTGTCTATTATCTTTGGCAATATTTTTCTCGCATTTATGGGCACACTATTTATAAATGTTGCCTAAACTATGAGAATAGGGAACAATTTTTCAACGCATCTAAGGCAACATTTTTTAATTGTTGCCATATCTGACAACAATTGATAAATGTTGCCTTAAAGCAATACAATGAGAACATTGATAAAATGTTGCTAAAGCTTATAGGCAACAATTTTAAACTGTATTCATATATGTAAAATAAATTTTAATTTTTCTATTATTTTAATTCAAATCATAAATTAGACATTGTCTTTATTTTATAATAATAAATTATTGTGTATATAATAAATTTAATTACATACACAAATTGAACTAAGGAAAACATAATGCAAATTTAACACAAATTATTAACAAAGTTGTATTCAAATAAATGGTAGTAAACAAATTGTCTAACATAATCTATTAAAGTTTAATACTTAAAGTTCTGAGTCTAGCAAAATATAGTTTATTGAAGTTTTGATACTTCAATCAAGTACATGCCTGGTAAAAAAACATCATCCCAAAAACCATAATCTAAAATATCATCTAAATCATTCAAGTGTGTCTTCTTCATATTTATCATCTAAATCGTCCTCTTCAAATTTGTCATCTATGTCATCCTCTTCAAATTCATCGCCTTCATCGTCAACTTGAATTAATTTATCATCATCTTCATTGTTACCCTGGCGCATAATAAAATAAAAACAAAAATAAATGATAAAATAAAACCGTCCTTAACTCAAACTACTTCACTTTTCTAGCAAACTACTTCACTTTTCTAGCAAAACAACAATACAAAATTTAAAATAAAACAGTCCTTAACTCAAAAATCCAAAATTCAATACAAGCAAAAATAGAAGCAATATAAAACCATGTTTCAGCTTACAAAATGAAGGGATCTTTCTACTTTGGGGAAAGACTAGTCAAGATAATTGAAAGCTTTCTGGCCTTATAAAATGGAGCCAACATTTTTGTAATGGTTTCTCAACAATTCAAACAAGTAAGATATTTAATTAATGTAAATTTAATATGGTGAAAGAAAAAAATACTAACATAACAAATAATATAATATAATATATATACTAACATTTACCTGTTGGCTTTCAAACTATATTCTGTAAGAGACTGTCGTATTAAGTCCTAATTGTCGAGCCAACTTTTGAACTAAGGTTTTACTTCCAGTTAGTGGAATTACTGAATCTTGATCTCCACTAAAGAAATAATAATGCAGATGATTATGTTAATTTAGCACTAAAAACATGTGTATATGAAGCCTCAAGTTCAAGCCATAAATAAATCAAAATGAGAAGGAGAACTCTAGATACCTGTAAATTAGAACTCTAACTCCAGATTTTATCAATGATCCAACAATAGGAAGTGTCGGCACTTCCAAGTTATGCACATCATAGTCCAAAATGCTGTTACCAACAAAACAAAAACCAATGATTACATGGATTGGTTAAAAACCATTATTAGCCTAATAGAAGTATAAGTTTTTCAACTTAGTGAGATAGACCAATGTTATAAAAACATATCCGCGGCCGCAATCTAGGCTATGACATCAAGGTTTTGATGTCTCTACAACCTCAAATGAGGCCTTTTCTTTGAGATTTCTATTCATCTTTGTACATGTCACATTGATTTTTCTTAAAAAAGCATTTTTATGTATTTATATGTAGACATATGGGTTTATTGATCTTGCTGGAAACTGGAAAAGAATGCAGAGGATTGTGCTATAACAAAATTGAATGGCATAGAGTTCAAATTTGATGGGTATAAAATTGTTGCTCGTGATACCATCGAAGTGGATGGGTTATGGACCCTACATTTGAACGATTAAGTTTGAATTTCTGTTTTAATTTTCATTTTGCTTTTATTTATTTTTTATACATATAATTTTAGATGTTTCATCATTGTATTCTAAGAACTTTTTTTCATTAAATTATGATTATTTTTTTTTTCTAATTTATATATGTATTTTATAATGAATATTTCATTTCTACTATCATTTAATTAAGAACTCCTAAATAAATGAAATATTTATATATTAAAATTATTATACTGTTGATGCAAATGAATTAAATCTAAAATATAAATTTAACCCTTCAAAATTCTCTACTCTAAAACTTATTAATTTCCAACTACCAAATCCACCCTTAGTGTATTTATTTTGTCAAAAAAACCTGTTGTATTTAATTTCTATTGGGTCACACAATTGAATATATAGAGAGAAAAAAACCAATATATTTTACATCAATATTTGTTTGTATATTAAATTAAACTATTAATTTTTTTATATTTAAAAAACAATAAATTTAAAAAAAATTAAACTATTACACTACTAGAAATCAGTGTTTTTTCAGTGGATTTTCCCGCGGAACATTTTCTAGAGGAATACCTGAGGATTTTGCGACCCTTCACAATCATTTTAGGTATGTTTTTGCGGAGGCAGATTCCGCAGGTAAAGTTCTCGTTTCCTACGGATTTGCATGTGACTGTAAATCCGCAGCAAACTTCACATTTTTCTTGAGGATTTATCTGCGGCTGTTGTTCGCAGGAAATGTCCCGCAAATTCTGCAGGTAAATGTTGCAGAATTCATACCAATTTTTATTATTATTTGTTTTTAGATAAATAAAGTAGTTTTTATTTTTTTTTCTCGAAGGTTATTAAACTTCTATGGTCTAGCGATTTTACTTTTTGAAAAAATGGTTTACGTTGTTGCATCTGGTTTTTTAGCAATAATGAGTTTTTTTATAAAAAAAGAAAAAAAAACTTTTTTGAGTAAATGTTATTTTAGTTAGATTAAATGATTAAAAAGTTGTGGATAAGTAAATACGACTAATTAAGAACACTTAAGTGATGTAAAACTTAAAATTCTAAACAAAAATTAATGAAATATACCTGCCTAATTCTAATTTTTTTTCTAATTAATCTAATTAAACAGAGTTGATTGTGAATAATCTATCACTATTGTTGTAAAACAACTTAGAATTTTTTTTTAAAAAAATTTAATAGATATACATCGTCAATATAAAATAATTTTATACTAATATTGAGTTATCTATTTTGCTATAAACAATTGCAAGACTGTTTGAGAGAGCTTATGACATATCAATAACTTACAAATTGACAGCATTTAAATTATTGTACTCTTTCTCTAATGATGTCATATATCATACTCTAATCAGGTGAAAAAATGATTAGGAAAGAGATACTGACTCAATAAAAGATAACTAGTTTATTGTACTATTTTATAGACTAGTTACGTATACCATAAAATCAAGATACAAATTGAATTAGCCATGAGCTGTTTATTTGTTTCAATGCAGACATTCTTTTTGTAATAAAATTCAGTTTAACATTTAAGTATGGTTAACTATCATGTTATTCCTTAAAATTATATGCAAAATACATAATTTATTATCAAAAGATATATGAAAGATACAATTTACAGATACTAAATTGATATGGACGAAAATGATTATAACAATGATTAAAATGATAATTCAACATTAAGGTTGTATAAATTTTCATTAATAGGAACTTATACTTAAGATATTGAGAGTGTAATATAATATTAGTAAAAGAGGGCCAATAAACTCAAATCAAGAGTACCTTGATAAACCCTAAACTTAAAATCTCAACTTCTCTCGTCATCAGCCGCTGAGACCTCTCTTCTTCTCCTTTCTCTTTTTCATTTCGTCGCAAATAGCCACCACCGCCCACCTCCGTCCACGAAGGCGCAAACCGAGCCACTAATACCTCCTTGTTCGGCCTTCAACTACAGTAAACAATCATCAACTCAACAAGGTATGGTATCGCAAAATTACATTGTTTAGGGTTTAGTGATTTGGTTGATTCATTAATCGATTGGGACTACTAGTAATATATTTGTGTTCTGAAATCATTGCTAGAGTTTTTCATATGTTCAAAATTAGGGATTTTATGTTATTCTTCAAAATTGTGGATTTGCTTATCATATTTTCATTTTCTCTCCCATAGATTCTTCATGCTTGCGCTTTTCATTTACGTTGATTTGCGCTTCTCATTCCTCAAATTTTTCTCAGCTTTCTAAGCCGTACACTAGCATTGCCCCTAATGCTCCTCTGTAGTATGCACTTGTCACTGCTCTGTACCTCTGTAGAAAGACTGGCTATGGGAGAGTCCCGAGTGTCCTTGTGCTTTTACCTACCAAGGAATTGGCCAATCAGGTATATATACTACAATGGAGCCAGTGTGTCAGTTTGGCATTATTTGTCTAATTTAAGGTTATTGTTAGTAGTTAGCAATTTGTGATATTGTGTACCACATAGATTCAAAATCTTGTTTTTTTCTGCCTGTAAGTAGAGTTGTGAGTGATTTTTATTATTTCAATCCTCTAATGGAATACATGATTGATGATGACATTGGATTAAGATGTAGCTCACTGTCAATCTAGATCATTTTTCTTTTCCTCATAAAATGTGGTTCTTATAACTTGGAGCAATACTGCAATTTAATTTAACTAAGGGTCATTTGGGTAGAAGGTTAACTAAGCACTCATTTATTATATTGTATAAGTGTTTATTATATTGTATAAGTGTTTATGTATAAGTTGTTTTTACAATTAAGGAAGAAATAGTTATGTTATCTTGGAGCAATATGACAATTGAATAAGGCCAAGTGGCATTTGGGTAAATAGAGTTTAATTAAGCGCTAATCAACTAAAGTGCTTATGTTTAATGATAAGTTAAACTAATCTATTCCAAGAGCCTCTTAAATATTTATTGAAATTCATCTAACAATCCCTCAAAAATGATTACCTCATATGTCCTACCTAGTGTGTGATGCTGTCTACTACACATCACTCAAGTTGTGTTTGTAAATTTTTTAAGTTCCAATATAATTTGGCATTACAATTGACTCGTTTTTGTTTTTTGCAGGTAAGGCACAAGATGTTACTAAAGTTCAGACACTTCTTTTCAGTGCTACTTTGCCAAGCTGGGTTAAGCAAGTATGCACCTCTGTGATCCTTTCTTGTTCTGAATTCATTGTTTGTGCCTATTAGTTGTTATTTATATGACATGTTCCCTTACTATTTTTTTCCAGATTTCTTCAAAATTTCTAAAAGCAGATAAGAAAGCTGCTGATCTTGTTGGGAATGAGAAAATGAAGGCTAGTACCAATGTTAGGCACATTATCTTGTAGATAACTATTAAACATTATGATATCGTTCGATACCTGTAGATAACTATTAGACTTTCAATTATTAGACATTATGATATCGTTCAATACTTGTAGATAACTATTTAACAGGAAAGGCGTTTAATGTCATTTCTGTAAGATTAGAAGACCAAATTTGCATATCTGGGTATGCTGAAAATTAGTTAATGCAAATATCGGATGGTTGAAAAATAGATTCTTGTCTTGACTTCATTTTTGGACTATCAAGCAATTTGGAGAAGTGAAAATAGATCCTTGTCTTCAGATTCTTTACCCTTGCTCCATTTCCACTTTTCTTTCAACAATATCCAAGTTTTATGAATCACAATTGATGAAAGTCCATTTGCAGTGCCCAATCTTGAAAGCTTGCTCTATTTCTTGGTAATTTATTGAAGCTAGCTTAGGAAACACTTTCATCCGACTGATATTCTCTTTTTGTTTTGCAAGGTTTTTTGGCAATTTATTAATGCTAGCTCCTTGATAATCTAAACCATGCTAAATTACCAATGCAAAAAGGTGCAATGCAAATGGAACCTACCATCAAGGGCTCTTCAATGGGGCCAGATAAAAAGGTGCAATGCAAATATATTTTTTACGAAATTAATTTGGTTTTGAGTTTTCTGTACCCTGTACGCTGCCACAACTGAGAGGAACATTTGGTAAAGATCATATTTAGTAGGATTTGTTTTAATATTTGTAATTTGGTTATATTTTATACTGTTATACTTTTAGTTTTTTTGAGACATGCTTTAATTATCTTTTAGATTTTTTGTAAACATGTTATAAATTATGTATGAGTTTTGAAGTTCAACTTTTAATTTTGTAATAGATTTATATTAAAAAAACAATGTATAATTTTGATCTAAAAAAATTCATCAATA
This sequence comes from Cicer yamashitae, assembly GCA_037974755.1. Classification (NCBI taxonomy): domain Eukaryota; kingdom Viridiplantae; phylum Streptophyta; class Magnoliopsida; order Fabales; family Fabaceae; genus Cicer; species Cicer yamashitae. The sequence goes on along the minus strand of JBBPBQ010020324.1, from coordinate 35,477,226 downwards.
GCCTATTGATTTACGGTAGGAAATTTTTTTGATGCAAAGTTACCTGCGGATTTTCATGCGAAAGGTATTTCCGTGCAAAATTTCATGTGGATTTACTTGCGGGATCATGCTCAGAACGTATTTGTAGGAATAGTATTGCAGATATTTCTGCATGAAAAGTCGTAAAAAATGTCTTAAGTTTAATTAATGTTTGCTGCGGAATTTATTTATTTTTTCTGCGGATTCAGAAATCCTCAGCAAAACGTTGATTTCTAGTAGTGTTAATAATAAAAAACGCAAAACACAGTAAAGTATAATTTTGATTACTTATCATTTACTTAATATGTATTTTGGTTGTATATCTTTTTCATTTGATTTCGTCTAATATTTATTTTAGTTCTTAATAAAAGAACAAACATGTATAACTTTCCAGTACATAAATGATTAAAATGATTATTAAGTAAAAGATAAAGAATTAAAATAAAAGATAAACGACCAAAACGAATTAAAAAAAATTAAAAAAACAAAATAAATATCAAATAAAAATAAATTACCAAAATTATATTTTAACCAAGTATCAATTGAAAAACATTAAAATCCAGTTGTTATTCTATTTTTAATTTTTATTCTATTTTTAATCCAATTGTCTGATTCAAATAGCTTATTTTGGTTAGTTTTGTAATGATATTTTTTAAATAGATAAAGCTTAAATACATTTTTGGTTATTTATTTTGTTAAAAATGAATTTTTAGTTCTCCTATTTTTGAAATTA
>JBBPBQ010020324.1:35403624-35476064 GCA_037974755.1 Cicer yamashitae | reverse complement strand
ATATTTTAAATATTTTAAATTTTAATATTAAATATTTTATTTTATAAATAAAAAAACATAGATTCATTTTTAATAGTTTAATATATAAATAAAATAAATAATATTAAAAATGTAATAAATTAAACAGTAAAAATAAAATAAATAAATTTTGAATATTTTATATAAATAATTTTAAATTTTAAAATATAAAAAAAGTTAAATAAAATAAATAAATTTTAAATATTTTAATTACAAAAATAATGATATAAAAAATATTTTATTCAACTCATAAATGTTATCTAAGTGTCATGTTATCAATGAGAGTGTCACATCATAAACAAAAACTAGAGAACCAAAAATTTCTCAAGAATTAAATAATAGGGATCAAAAAACTGGTTTTAAAAATAAAGAGATTAAAATATAATTTTGACAAAAATAAGATAACTAAAAGTGCCTTAAAACCAAACAATAAATAGCGTTTCTTGTTTTAGAAAAATTAAACGGTTCATTGGCTCTAGGTAAAATGGTTGACTTTAATGACAACGATTTGTCCTTATTTAATTCAATATATTTACAAAATTATCCTTTTTTTTAAATAAAAAAATTTAAGAAGGAGAAATTTTATTAATAATAGTGATCCTAATAGCCATTTTACAATGACCTCATACAAGATTTGAACTCTATTCTTTTATGATACAATGTCAAACTCTTATCATAGAGTTGACATATTGAGGATTTACAAAGTGTGTACATTGCTAATAGAGTCCAACTAGAAAGTGTGTACATTGCTAATCTACACCTTCTATATTTTTAGGTGTGTATAAATTAGTAAATCCATAATTATATTTGCGTCTTTTATGAGTAGTGTGTCACTAAAATATATTTAAGATTAAAATTTGAATAAAATTATAATTTACTATATAACTTATATATAATGAGACAAATATTTGTTACAGGTCAATTAGTTAAATAATGGTTTTTCACGAATAAGTAGTTAAAATAGATGACGTGTTAGAATTATTTCTTAAAGATATATATAGTTGTTTTGAAACTAATTGCAAAACAATAAAAAAAATTTGTGGTAGTGTATTATTCCAGGGATTCCTTTTGGTGGAAGGATATTTTTTACTGGCCAAGGATGGGACGTGATGATTCAAGTAGAATTCGGTAAAGGTGGTAGGGAATGGTAGGAATACTTTGTTCTAGTTGGAGTCGTGGGTTGACGGTGGGGCTTTACGTACTCGGTTTATGAGGCTTTTTAATTTGGTTGCTATAAAAAATGCAACGGTAGCGGAGTTGGTGAATAGGGGTGAGGGAGGTGTGGCTATTAATTGGGTATGGCAGAGGGATTTGTTCGAATGGGAAAAGGAGTTGGTAAAGGAATGTAGGGATTTGTTGCTTAATACCTTTTTGCAGGACAACGTTTCAAATAGATGGTACTATCATTTGGGACGCAAAGGCACTTACACAATGAAGGCTGCTTACAACATGCTTTCAAATCTTTCGCATTCTGATGGTTCAACTTCTCATCAATTAATCTGGAATAAGGTTTTTCCATTAAAGGTGTTTGTCTTCTCTTGGAGGCTTTTTATTAATCGCTTACATGTGAAATATAATCTTCTAATTAGAGGAATTCACATATTGATTCTCCACTATGTGTTGTAGGATATGGAGAGGTTGAAACATCTCATCACTTATTCTTTGGGGGGTTGAGGGTGGAGCTTTTGAGGTGTTTGTGTCGTGAGTGCTTTTAACAATACAATAGAAGCGAATACTCATCAATTTTCTGGTTTAGTTTCTAATTGTAAAAGAATTCGATTAAAGCTATGCACTATTTGGATGGTAGAGTGAATAGGAAAATTGATCCTTCAAATTATAATCGTCAGTCAAATTAATCCTTGAATTTTGCAAATTGCAAATGAAGTAACAATGTCAATTATAAGGAAGGGAGGTTTGAATTGTAATTGCCCCTTTTTAAAAATTCATGTTAAATCTCAAAGTATTTAACTCAAGATTGATCTTGGTTATGAACACAATAAACGCAGAACGTTCTTGGTTAGTGAAAGCACACAATTTAACTTATCTATATAATATATGATTAAAAATAAATACAGATAAAGGAAGAGATATCACACAGAGATATATCCTGGTTCACCAAAAACAAGTTACGTCTAGTCCTCACAATTGTTAGATTTTTCACCAAGTGTTCAAAGCAAGATCGTTCTTGGTTTTCACACAGCCTTTCTAGATCAATCTTGATATGTTATAATGTATTACCTTTCAACCTAGAAAGGATTTCCACATGTTACCTTTCAATCTTTAGAGAGAATTTTTACACATTACCTTTTAATCATAAAAGGAGTTTTACAATTTACTCAAACTGTTTTCAACACAATAGTTTTGAGTTACAAAGTGATTATTTAAGGAAGTTATAGAACCTGAGTATGCTCAACTCTAGTTTGAGTTTATATTCTTGACAAAAGAACTCAATAGAATGATTCTGGTAACTGAATAAAAACAGGACTGAATCTTTTGCTTGTGATTGAGAAGCTTTCGAGTATGAGAGTGTAAGCGAAGGCTGCTTACAACATGCTTTCAATTCTTTCGCATTCTGATGGGTCAACTTCTCATCAATTAATCTGGAATAAGGTTTTTTTCATTAAAGGTGTTTGTCTTCTCTTGGAGGCTTTTTATTAATCGCTTACATGTGAAATATAATCTTCTAATTAGAGGAATTCACATATTGATTCTCCACTATGTGTTGTAGGATGTGGAGAGGTTGAAACATCTCATCACTTGTTGTTTGGGGGGTTGAGGGTGGAGCTTTTGAGGTGTTTGTGTCGCGAGTGCTTTTAACAATACAATAGAAGCGAATACTCATCAATTTTCTGGTTTAGTTTCTAATTGTAAAAGAATTCGATTAAAGCTATGCACTATTTGGATGGTAGAGTGAATAGGAAAATTGATCCTTCAAATTATAATCGCTAGTCAAATTAATCCTTGAATTTTGCAAATTGCAAATGAAGTAACAATGTCAATTACAAGGAAGGGAGGTTTGAATTGTAATTGCCCCTTTTTGAAAATTCATGTTAAATCTCAAAGTATTTAACTCAAGATTGATCTTGGTTATGAACACAATAAATGCATAACGTTCTTGGTTAGTGAAAGCACACAATTTAACTTATCTATATAATATATGATTAAAAAAAAATACAGATAAGGGAAGAGATATCACACAGAGATATATCCTGGTTCACCAAAAACAAGTTACGTCTAGTCCTCACAATTGTGAGATTTTTCACCAAGTGTTCAAAGCAAGATCGTTCTTGGTTTTCACACAGCCTTTCTAGATCAATCTTGATATGTTACAATGTATTACCTTTCAACCTAGAAAGGATTTCTACATGTTACCTTTCAATCTTTAGAGAGGATTTTTACACATTACCTTTTAATCATAAAAGGAGTTTTACAATTTACTCAAACTATTTTCAACACAATAGTTTTGAGTTACAAAGTGATTATTTAAGGAAGTTGTAGAACCTGAGTATGCTCAAATCTAGTTTGAGTTTAGATTCTTGACAAAAGAACTCAATAGAATGATTCTGATAACTAAATAAAAACAGGACTGAATCTTTTGCTTGTGATTGAGAAGCTTTCAAGTATGAGAGTGTAAGTGATGTATTGCTTTGCACTTGAAGCTCTGCCTTATCCTTGATGTTGAGGTTCCTTTTATAGACTTCAAGAAGACTTATGACAACTCATTTAACCGTTGAAGATGGTCCAGCTGTCTTGTGTCTGTTAAGTGGATACGATATGTCTTAAAGCAAGAATGTTCTAGCAAAGCAAGAATGATCTTCGTTTCTGCTTTGAGGGGTGCTGAGGTTAAGCTTCTTTGACAGCTATCTTGAAGTGTTTCCCTACTTTTTATCACGTGTGCAGGCTGCTCAGAGGTATAGCTGAAGTGTCCAATCGAACCTGTCAAATTTTTACTTGATTCTTACTCAAACTTGGAGAATGATATTGCTTAATAGATTATGAAGCATAGTTTTTGCCCTTGTTCTTTGGAGTGATTCTTTTGCTGATATGATCCTTATACATTTCTGGTGAAATTCTGGAAACAGATTCTGTATACTACAAACAATCTTTTCTTTAAGAACATGAACATTCTTGTTATCTTGGAACTGTGAACAACGTTCTCCGTCTGACAGAATTATGTCAAGAATGTTCTTCATTTATTTGAATGAACTTGTTTCTTTTTAATATGATCTTGTTTGAAATGTTTAGTACCTATCTTTGATTAACACACTCAAAAACACATGTTAAACAACAAATCACTTAGAATCATAATTAGAAGTCTTAATTAACTTTTGTCTCAACAACAAATACAACCCTAAAATGGTCAAATAGTAATCAAAATAGTCCAGATTTAAACTTTTAACGTTAGAGATTATGATATGATATGTTGATTGAATATCTGACCCTTCCACGTTTTTCTCATATCAATGTTATCACAACGTGAACTAGTTGTTCTATCAAATTTAAATCTTTCATGAACGAATTTGTCCATAATTAGTCCATGCGCAATTATAATTACTCACAAATTTATCTGTAAGATAACAAAATTTTATTGGCAAATTTGTCCCTAGGAAGATACATTGATGTTGGATCAATGTGTATAAGTCACATATTCAATTGTAATGCCACATCAAAATATGTAACGACAAAAATTTGCACATGGACTATTTTGATTAATATTTTATAATTTCAATGATGTATTTTCCAATTCACGAAATTCAATGAATAGTATGACTCACGCTTACAACTTCAATGTCCAATTTGCATATTCATTTTTTGAATGGCATGTGTGTGGTCTTTATGCAAAATGTGAAACTCAATTATCTTTAAGCAGGACGTTTTTAATGCAGCGCTCTTGAGATGATCAAATTATTGTCTTAAGTGTGGTTTAAAGATAAAGATGCGAGTTTCAGTTATGATTTCACTTCTTGGTGTTTATAGCCCTTGAGATATATGAGGCTTTCTATAATGTAATTGATGTTCAATATCTTAATGGAGTTTTTATGTGATAGGGGATTTAGAGTTGGTTATTATGGTGATTGAAACTTATGTTATGTGTAATTTTTAATCGCTTTTTTAATATATTTTGATCTTCGAAAATAAAATAAAATATTTGGGGAAAAAATAATAAAGGCCGAAATTTTTTAAGGCAATAATTAGAATAAAATCCGAAGAAAGTGTTGATGATGGGATTGATTAAGACTTTTTAAGTAGCAGACACTATTAGAAATCATCTTTTTACTTCTGGATTTTCCTACAGATATGGGTTGAAAATTTATAGAAATAAAGTTACCTATGAATTTTCGTGCGGAATAATTTTCTCCGTATAAAACCTTTGTGGATAAATATTTTTTGAGAATTTTAGAATCTGTGGATAATTTACCTACGGATATTTCTACCTGAAAGTTATACAAACTAGAATATAACCCGCGCGTTGCGCAGGATATATAGACTTTAACATATTAGTAGTATTGTGAATAAGATTTTAAAATTTCAAAAATAATATAATTTATTCAATTTGTTTGTAGAGTATTTTTTCAAGTGAGTTTATTTGAGTAATTATTATATATGAATTGACAAACACACATTTGAGAATATGTAAAATGTTTTGCAGAATGTAATTGCAACTAATTCATATATTTAGTATTAAAAATCCATAGTGAAGATCATCCTACAAACAAAATTCATAAATTATATTTAGTGTTAAAAATCTTTAAAATTTTTTTGTAAATATTAATATATGTAATTATCTACCGCAAAATCAGATTAGTCATGCTCTTTTTTTGTGTTGTCAAATATAAATTTATAGTCAAAATATTGTTAGAAAAATATAAAAATGATTTTTTCATTTGATATTCATTTCATTCTAATCATGTCAAAGAAATGACAAATCTAAATTCCAATATTTTGAGTATGAGACTTCTATATAACATGACTTGAAAATTTTCACAAACAACTCGTATGTACGGTTGAGTAGAATTAAACAGACGTAGAAACTTCAAATTGGTAGTATTTTTAAAAAATTTGACCAAAAAAAACATCTCCATAAAAAAACAACAAATAATTTTTTAATCTAAATATTAAACATTATTCTTTTATCTATAAATGGTAAATAGGTTTCTCCCAAAGACACAATAATAACACTCATATAAAGCTGAATATGGACAATCTTCTTTGTCTTTTGAGGAGCCAATATATTTTCATGTCGTAGATGAGATCAAATATGTGTGCAAAAACAATACTCTAACTAACAACAATCAAGGTTTTATTTTACTATTATTATTATTATTATTATTTGAGTAATTATTATACTTAATATTAGATGCTAAATAATAATAATAATAATAATAATAATAGTAAAATGTGTTAAAGCAAATTGGAAGTTGAATAATAAGGAGAATTGAAGAGGAAAAGCCTTTTAGATGTGCCACATATGATTTTTTGTTGAGGTAGCAATATTTGAATGAAATGGCACAATATTAGATAATTGGGTTGCAAGGCACTATTGGTAGAGATTGTTTGAAGAAATAGAATAGTATACTAAAAAAAATTATATATTGATTGTACTTTAATTTGTAACTCATGACACATTAATAGTTATACATAATATTAGATGCTAAATAATAATAATAGTAAAATGTGTGTTAAAGCAAATTGGAAGTTGAATAATAAGGAGAATTGAAGAGGAAAAAATTTTTAGATGTGCCACATAGGATTTTTTGTTGAGGTGTCAATATTTGAATGAAATGTCACAATATTACATGATGTTTATGTGAGAGTCTATTTTAATATATATAATAAATAATAGTAAAATGTGTGTTAAAGCAAATTGAAAGTTGAATAAGAAGGAGAATTGAAGAGGAAAAACCTTTAGATGTGCCACATAAGATTTTTTGTTGAGGTGTCAATATTTGAATAAAACGTCACAATATTAGATGATGTTTATGTGGGAGTCTATTTTAATATATATAATAGATAATAGATGCGCAACAAAAATTTAGTAGAGAAATTGCACCTTAAGACATTTTTCTGCAAACTTTCCTGCAACTATTTTTCGCAAGTACATTTTCTACAAATATTTTATCACGTAAATCCATAGATAATCTGTAGAAAAATCCTCCGGAAATGTATGCATAATTTATTTAACCATAGAAAAACTGCAGGTCGTGATTTTTTTTTATGATAAACATTTTGAATAATTTATTTTAATATAAATCTATTACGGTTCAATTAAAAGCATATGAAAATAAATCTATTACACTTTAATCTTCACAACTGCAACAAGAGCCATACAAAAAGATATATAAGTTATTTTTTCACTAAAAAATCTGTTACACAATTTATAACTATTGGAAATTTCATTTTTGACATTTCCGGTAGTACAATTTGTTAACTGGAAATGTCCCCAACAAATTTCCTGTGCGTTATTTATACTACCGGAAATTTCACAGTTTTGAAATTTCTGGTAGTTACTTTTTCTTGACTGAAAATTTCAAAAATCCGGTATGTAATTTGTTTTTTTTTTTTTTTTAACTTTTTATTTTTGTTGAAATAGGGATGGAAAAAACACAACCATTATGTATAGATTTGACTGAAGCATTCACAACTGATCAAATTTTTTAGTCACGGGAAGCTGTCATATCTTGGGAAAGAGAGGTTGGCCGACAAAATCGAGTAGCTGTTATCATTACTCGCTCTGACGTAGAAACCGGAAAGAGAGGAAGGAAGTCTAAATTAATTCTTGGTTGTGATAGAGGTGGAAAATATAAGTCAAATAAAAGTAACTCAGGTACTTCAACAAAAAGGTGTGGCTGTCCGTCTAAACTTCGATCGAGACCATTGGAAAATGCTGAGGGATGGATTATTAGTTTAATGTGTGGGCTTCACAACCATGAGTTAGTGGCTACTTTTGAGAATAATGCATTTATGGGGCGCTTAAAAGAAGAAGATAAGAAACATGTTGACGGGCTGACAAAGTATCATGTCGCACCGAGGCACATCTTGTCATCTTTGAGAGATCGAGATAAGGAGAATGTGACTAATATCTGTCAAATTTATAAGCGACGAAGTACATACAGGATGAATTTGAAAGGACCTAGAACTGATATGCAACATCTATTGAAGTTACTTGAAGCTGAGAAGTATGTTTGTTGGACTAGGACTCATGGAGACTCCAACGTTGTGAGGGACATGTTTTGCACGCACCCAGATTCCATAACTTTGTTGAACATGTTCCATCTTGTATTGATCATGGATAGCACCTACAAAACCAACAAGTATAGGTTACCATTGTTTGAAATTGTTGGTGTAACTTCAACTGGGTTGACATTTAATGTTGCATTTGCTTATATGGATTGTGAGCGTCAGGAAAAATTTTGTTGGGCATTGGAGAAATTAAAAGAGTTGTTTGTTTCAAACACCCCATTTCCTCAGGTGATCGTGACTGGCAGAGAGTTTACTTTAATGAACGCAATTGAAGTTGTATTTCCATCTTCAACAAAATTACTTTGTCAACTTCATATTAACAAAAATGTTGGAGCCAAATGCAAACAATATATATTAAAAAAAGATATGCAGGAACCTATTCTTGAGTTGTGGAGGAAACTTGTTTATTGTTCTGAAAAGAAGGAGTATGAGAAACTTTTGCAAATGTTTGAGCAAGCATGTGTCGATAATATTATTTTCTTTGACTACGTCAAAGACACATGGTTGAGTCATCACAAAGAAAGATTTGTTCAAGCTTGGACCAATCGAGTATTGCATCTAGGAAATACTACGACTAATAGGTACGTCATTAAAACTTTGCATTTTGTTTTATATTTACACTTATATAGGATTGAAAATGCATGATAAAATTTTTATTGAAATAATATCGAACTTTGTTTATGTTTGAATATTAGGGTTGAGTCTGCTCATTGGTCATTGAAGAAATTTTTGGAACACAGTAAAGGAGATTTCTGTAAGGCATGGAATGGTATGAATGACATGTTGAAGTTCTAAATTATTAAGATAAAAGGTTCATTTGAGACAAGTAAGGGTCGCAAATAGAATATACACAACAATCCATTCTATGAGAATTTGACTTGGGTTGTATCCAAGAAAGCTTTAGCTAATATTGTTCATGAATACAAGAGAGTCAGCTATGTTGGTAACGACAAAGCTGCGTGTTGTTGTATATTTAGAAACACTCATGGATTACCTTGTGCATGTGAGTTGGCACGATACAAATTGAAAGGTGTTCCAATCCCATTGGAGTCTGTTCATATACAATAGAGGAAATTAACAATGAATAGTGATCAAGAGGAAGAGCAGTTGGAAAATGATTCAGAGTTGGACATTACATCAGAGATGAATATTATTTGGAAAACACGAGAAACCCATTTTTTTCATCTCAAATGGATAAAAAACATATTTTCACAGTAGATCTAAATACTATCTTACCTTCTTCTCTAGTTCTGACCTTCTCTGGTTTCTCAACCAGTATTATACATTACATGATAGTACAAATAATTTTAATAAGATTTGTGCAATATTGTGATTAATTCACAACGCAGTCCATAAGGCAACATTTGTAATAGCCGAAATTGTGAAATCCTTAACGCAGCTGCTACTTAAAACCCTGCTAAGTATCTCCTATGGTTTTCAAGCTCCATGTTACTCATTTGAATTTTTCTCTATCCTTTCAAATACTAAGCTACATAAATACTCAGCATTTGCAGGTCCAGTGCTTTGTACCATCTTGTAGAATGCGGTTTCTTCATTTTGTAGGAGTTTCTCAGGTGAACTGTATTCAAGAACCTGGAAAGTATACAAGAAGATGAATCTTATTAATTAATCATCAACATTGACTTGTGATTGAAAAAATCATCCATCCTCATGATTTAGAATGCTTTAACTCTTTTGGTTAAATATGTTTTTATCCTTATAAGTGAAATTCATTTTCCATTTGATCCGTATATGAAAAGGGTTTGAATAAACCAACAATTTAGTCTCTGAAGTATTAATCTCTCTTCAATTTATTCTTTAAACTATATAAATATATCTTCAATTTATTCTTTAAACTATCTAAATATAATAAGTAGTCCTAAAGTATATAAAATCCGTCAATTTAGTCCATATCATTAAGATGTTAGGGATTAAAATGACGGTGTTTATACTTTAGGGATTAAATCGACGGATTTCATTTACGTTTGGGACTATTTATTATTTTTATATACTTTAGGGACTAAATTGGAGGGAGCAATAGATTAGGGACTAAATTGATAGTGCTATATGATATTAAAATTTTCCTTTCAAACATACCTCATGAAAGCAAGTAAAATTTTCCTATTGAACATGATTGTTCATTTATAGGCACTAAATTGAAAGCCTTTTTTGTATGATATAAATGGAGGCAAGTGAAAATTTTTAGTTCATGCTACTTGGACGATGTACGTACCCGACCGGCATCTAGTAACAGAATCCGGTTGCAGTCGATAATTGTATTCAATCTGTGAGCAATGATGAGCATTGTGCAGGAATGAAATTCTTGTCTGATAGTTTTCTGTATAAGAGCATCTGTTCTAACATCAACAGAAGCAGTTGCTTCATCCAAGACAAGAACCTTTGATCTTCTTAGCAATGCTCTAGCTAGACTTAATAGCTGTCTCTGTCCAAACTGAAATTGTCTCCTCTCTCAGAAACCTATGTTCAGTTCAAAAGAATTAACTTGTCATATTTCTTTCTTTTCAATTGAATGTTCAAAAACTCTAAGAAAAACCAATTACTCACTCATCTCATATTACTATGTGTCTCATATAGAATGTTTCTCTGTCTCAAATTATTTGTTATTTTATAATATCAATACAGCATTTATTACTTTTACTACACAAAGTTTCGATTACTGTTATTATATGTACAAAAACATGTTCTAATATCATAAGTCAACTCGTGTTTAATTTCCACAAAATTAGCAAAGTATGATTAAAAATATGAGATTAATTTTGATTCATCAAAGTAAAACTTTTATGGTGTCAACCAATCACAAATCATCATTAGTATGAATTTTAAGGTAAATAAGATTAAAGTCAAATATTTGTAGCAATCAAATGGTTGTGATTAACTACAAATTAATATGACCAACCTAAATGCGTAAATTTATACCACATTAATCAATGTACCTGAGCATCTAGACCAAATGAATTTCTTCTTAATGCATCCTTCAAGTGCACCCTTTCCAAAGCTTCCCATAAGTCAACATCATTGTGTTCATTAAATGGATCAAGATTGAAACGAACGGTTCCTAAAAGATAGAATGACAGTTTTCAGAAGAAAAGTTATATTGAAATTGATAGACAAAGTTTATTCACAACTTGATTGCAATTTAAAATTTTGCTGACAATGGATTAAAATTAAACTCATGTATGATTAACTAAATATAGAACAAGATTTATAGTTATAGTTGGTACCGGAGAAAAGAACCGGCGACTGTGGTATGATAGTAAGAACTCTTCGCAAATCTGCTAGTCCGAACGTAGAAATATCACATCCATCAATAATGATCCTTCCACTTTGTAGTTCCACTATCCGGAATAACGCATTAAGCATGCTAGACTTTCCAGCACCAGTTCTTCCAACTACACCTATCTTCTCAGTTGAAGGTACTGTAAAGGACAATCCATGCAAGACCGGAGGAAGTTCAGGCCTATAACTAAGAACAACATTCTCAAACTCGATTGATCCTAATGTCGGCCATCCGGGTGGTGGACGGTTTGTCTCAATTATACCTGGACCCTCAGTTTCTAAATTTATATATGTGTCAACACGTTCGATCGAATTCAAACTGTTTTCAGCATTACTTGCTTGTCTAAGGACACCACTCAAGAGACTTGTTATGTTTAATGTATAACTGAGAAGTAATCCCATTGTAGATGCAATCATTGCAGGGTTTTCTGATCTTGCATTTTGCAAGACAGCAAATGTTGCTATCAACCAAGTCATTAGGCCTCCTAAGGTTTCTAACCGTATTTCCAGCCAACGGTTCGAACTAGTATTCACAAGAGTGAATTTGATATTGTTATCCATGAATTTTCCATTGACATTTGAAATCCTGTCGTATGCTTTGTAAGCGCGAATACTTGACAAACCATTCAATGATTCTCCAAAATGTGCATAAACAGGAGATCTTGTAATGGAATCCATGCGCTTCACTTCTCGAGCAGTGCTCTATTAGGCATGATGTTAATATGAAAGATTTGTTAATTCCTTCAACAATGATCACTTAGCGAATGTTTGGATCCAGGATTTTGGAGGGTTGACTCTATATTTTGGTATTTATTTGAGATTTTAAATAAATTGAAAGAATAACATAATGAATTATCATAAAACATTTCAATTGCAGTTAAATTACCTTTAAATCATTTTATAGCTTCCTTAATTTAGAAAATAAAAATAAACCGTCCCTGCCCTCCTCTCAAAAATCCTCCATCCAAACATAGCTTTAGTGTGAATGCCTCAAAAAATTATCAATTCCTAAAATTAAGGGCAAGATATAGAACACACCTGGTAGTATATATAAGCAGCATAGAAAAATATCAGAAGTGGCATTATAGCCCACAAGGATATGGTGCTGACAGTGCCTATAAGAACAAATGTTGAAAGTAGTTGGCAGACTTGCCCAAGAAACATATTCCCCAAATTAAAAACATTGGTATCTATGTCTCCCGTGTCTTTTGCAAATCTATTAATTATGCGGCCAACGGGATTAGTCTGGAAGAACACCATTGGAGCACGTAGAATTTTATCTAGCATCGCATTGTGCAATCTTTTGGCAGCACGAAGACTTGAAATGATCAACCAACAAGAGTTTGCAAGTGCCACAGATACCTGAATGCAGCAAAGAAAAAATTCATTTCATTTTTCAAAAATTGAAGGAAGAGCAGAAAAGTATTTAGTGGTAAGTTACATAGCTTGTTGAAGGATGAACATTTTCTTGAGCAATACTAATTCCTTACAAGTTGTTGCATGAGAGGAAAATAGAAAGGTATATGGTGAAACCGTGTGTATCAAGTACACAACAGAGACTCTTTAGATAGGCTCAAAAGCAATAAATAAAACAATTACAAATATTCTATCTCTATTTACAAGATATGATAAGATTGAAAGCTGATCCTAAGTGTGTTTTAGGGTGCAGCTAGGTTAAAACAGGAGGGAAGGAAAATTTCTTATTATTGTTATTGAAACTGAAACAGTACAAATATATATATATACAATGCTGCCAGCTATCTAATGAATGCAGAATAAAGTAAAAATAAATTAGGAAATAAATCAAATCAGAGTGATTTGATTATTTCCCAAAATACAAATAAACTTAAATAGAAAATCAACTAATAAAGACAATCATATCAGATCTGATTGCTATATGTCAACACCCCCCCTCAAGTTGGTGCATATATGTCTAGCATGCCCAACTTGCTTACAAGAAATTCAAAACTGGGTCTGAATAGTCCTTTGGTAAGGATATCAGCAACTTGTTGTGAAGTAGGGACAAAAGGCATGCAAATCAGACCTGCATCTACTTTCTCTTTTATAAAATGTCTATCAATTTCAACATGTTTGGTTCGGTCATGTTGAACAGGATTTTGAGAAATACTAATTGCTGCCTTGTTGTCGCAATACAGTTTCATTGGAAGATTTATAGGAAGTTTAAGCTCTTCTAAGATTCTTTGAAGCCATAGGATTTCACAAACACCTTGGGCCATTGCCCTATACTCTGCCTCAGCACTGCTTCTAGCTACTACATTTTGTTTCTTGCTCCTCCAAGTAACTAAGTTTCCCCAAACAAATGTGCAGTAACCAGATGTTGACTTTCTATCCGTGATGGACCCTGCCCAATCTGCGTCAGTAAATACCTCAATGCCTTGTTGATCAGTTTTTTGGAAAAACAGTCCCCTTCCGGGGGAACTTTTGAGATACCTTAGAATACGGTAAACAGCCTCTAAATGTTCTTCGTGAGGTGAATGCATAAACTAACTCACTAAGCTAACAGCAAATGCTATATCTGGACGAGTATGAGATAGATAAATTAGTCTTCCTACTAATCTTTGATACCGAGATGTATCCACTGGATCACCACTGCCATCACTACCAATTTTCTGATTAGGATCTATTGGAGTATCAGCTGGCCTACAACCCATCATCCCGGTTTCTTTGATAAGGTCTAAAATATATTTCTGTTGTGATACAACAATCCCTTTCTTTGATCTTGCAACTTCCATTCCCAAAAAATATTTTAAAGACCCAAGATCTTTAATTTCAAACTCAGCAGCAAGAGATGCCTTCAAATTTTTTATTTCATTAGAATCATCCCCAGTGATAACAATATCATCTACATAAACGATCAATATAGCCATTTTACCTTCAGAAGAATGTTTCACAAACATGGTGTGATCGCTTTGACATTGAGAATATCCCTGCTTCTTAACAAATTGGGTGAATCTTTCAAACCACGCTCGAGGTGACTGTTTCAAGCCATAAAGAGACTTCTGAAGCTTGCAGACCTTTTGGTTGAATTTAAATTCAAACCCCGGGGGTGAATCCATATAGACTTCCTCCTCTAAATCTCCATTTAAAAACGCATTTTTTACATCTAGCTGCTGTAATGGCCAATCCAAGTTAACCGCTAAAGATAAAAGAACTCTAATGGTGTTAAGTTTTGCAACAGGAGCAAAAGTTTCTGAGTAATCAATACCATAAGTTTGTGTAAAGCCTTTGGCAACTAGTCTGGCCTTATACCTCTCTACTGATCCATCAGCCTTGTGTTTTATGGTAAACACCCATTTGCACCCCACAGTTCTCTTTCCCCTAGGTAGATCCACCTCTTTCCAAGTTTGATTTTTTATAAGAGCACTCATCTCTTCCAAGACAGCTTCTTTCCACTTAGGAACCCTTAGAGCTTGTTGTATATCTCTTGGGATCTCTGTTTTTGTCAGTTTACAAGTAAAAGCTCTAAAAGTGGGGGACAATTTGTCATAAGATATAAAGTTACTGATAGGATGTTTTGTACATGTTCTTATCCCTTTTCTAACAGCAATGGGTAGATTAGAATCATCAAAGGTAGGTTCTAAAGGAACAAAATCATTGGGAACAGGTTCAGCAAAGACAAGATTATTATGATCAAAATTTTCAGAATTTTGAAAGGGTACAACAGAATTAGAAAGACTTGTACCTGTTGGTTCCTTGGATGTTTGGCAGTGTTGAGGTTCTCTTCTCTGAGGCACTTTTTTTCTTAAGTATACATGGTCAAATGGTTGGATACCTTTGTTACCAATCTCAACTGTCTCATTCTCAACTTCTGGTTCTGTCAAAACATTTTCTTGAATATTATGTTCATGGCTTTCTTGACTAGATTCACCCAAAGATTTTGTTGTTATTTTCCTCAATTTCTAGTATTTTCAAATAGGATTCTGTTATGTTACTTTTCTCACAATCTGTTTTTTCCAAATTATTTAGAAAATCCAAATTTGCAATTTTTAAATATTGAACATCATCTTCTTTAATTATCCCCCCTTGAAGATGATTACCAAAAAAAGGAGTTTTTTCAAAGAAAGTGGCATCCATAGTCACAAAAATCTTTTTGGAAATAGGTTCAAAACATTTGTATCCTTTTTGATTGGTTGCATAGCCAATAAAAACACATTTTCTTGCTCTAGGCTCAAGTTTTCCTTGATTTGGATCATGAATATGAACAAAAACAGTACATCCAAATATCTTTAGGGGTAGAGTGTATGAAAGTTTATTATTAGGAAATAGACATGTGAAAATATCAAAAGGAGTTTTGTAATTTAAAATTTTGGTAGGCATCCTATTTATTAAATATGTTCCAGTGAGAATTGCTTCTCCCTAAAGATACTTTGGAACGTTATTTTGAAACAACAATGCCCTAGCAACTTCAAGGAGATGTTTATTTTTTCGTTCAGCCACTCCATTTTGTTGTGGAGTATCCACACATGAACTTTGATGAATGATACCTTGTTGTAGGAAAAACTCATTTAAGTGTTTATTAAAATATTCCCTTCCATTATCACTATGGAGAATTTTGATTTTTACTTGAAATTGGGTCAAAATCATTTGAAAAAAACTTTTGAAGATACTTTCAACTTCAGATTTTGTTGTCATTAAGTAAACCCAAGTTAATCGAGTGTGATCATCTATGAAGGTAATAAACCATCTTCTTCCATTAGGAGTAGGGTCCCTACAAGGTCCCCAAACATCACTATGAATTAATGTGAATGGACTAGATGGTTTATGCACCTGAGGAGAATAGGAAGAACGATGATGTTTTGCAAATTGGCAAACTTCACAAAAAAACTGATCTGGATTTTTATTCTTAAAATACTTGGGAAATAAGTGCTTCAAATACAAAAAATTTGGGTGTCCTAGCCTATAATGCCATAACATTATTTCTTCATTATTATGAACCAAAACTGAGTTGAGACAATTACTATGAAATTCCTCTTTAAGATCAGCCTCATCATCGAAGAGATAGAGACCATTGACCTCTTTCGCACTGCCAATCATCCTCCCCGATTTCAACTCCTGAAATTGACAATTAACTGGGTTAAAAATAGCCAAACAGTTAAGATCTTGTGTTAATTTGCTTATGGACAGCAAGTTACATGACAAATTTGGAACATGAAGGACATTGTGAAGAGTTAGAGTTTTAGAAATAGGAATAGAACCAACTCCAGCTATGGTGGAAAAAGTACCATCAGCTATCTTTACCTTTTTATGACCTGCACAAGTACTATAAGTGGAAAACAATTTTGAGCAATCTGTCATATGATCAGTGGCTCCAGAATCGATGATCCATGGAGTTTTTGAATTTGGTTTGGAACTCAAAAGAGCAGAAGAGAAAGAGATACCTTTTTGAGCAAGAGAGGATGAAGAAGTAACTGACATAGAGGTAAAGAGCTTATACAGATGCTCTAGTTGTTCCTTAGAGAAAGGAGATGCCTCAGAGTTAACTTTATTCTCCACATTTTCTCCATTTGCAGCTTGGAAGGCCCTACCCTCTCCATTTGACTTCTTCTTCCAGTTGGGTGGTTTTCCATTAAGTTTCCAACAAGTTTCCTTAGTGTACCATGGTCGTCTACAATGATCACACCAAGGTTGTTTTTTTCTTTCTCCATCTGCTTCGTATCCCTTTGCAGCCATAGCCGAACTCTCAGTTTCTTGCACCCTTGTACTATCAGAGTTTTGCAGCATAACTTTCCTTCTGGATTCCTCCCTCCTTACTTCAAAAAATACTTCCCTCAATGAAGGCAACGGTTTTCTGCCCAAAATTCGACCACGGACTTCATCAAGTTCTGGATTGAGTCCTGCTAAAAACATATAAACCCTATCATTCTCTTCTCTTTTCTTAAATCTGTTTTCATCTTTGGAATTCTCCCAATCATCCTCATAACATTGGTCAAGCTCCTGCCAAAGGACAACCATGAGATTAAAGAATGTTGTGACATCTTTATCTCCTTGTTTGGACTGCCACAAACGAGTCTTAAGTTCATAAATCTGTGAGGAGTTCTCCAAGTCGGAATAGCAATCGCGTACAGCTTCCCACACCTCTTTTGCAGTGGAAATGAATAGGTAGGGCTTCCCAATGGAAGATTCCATTGAGTGAATCAGCCACCCAATGATTAGGGAATTCTCTGACTTCCATTTTTGGTAGGCTGGATCGGTCTTCTCTGGTTGAGGAGTATCTCCAGTCAAGTAGCCTAACTTTCCCTTGCCATCAAGAGCTAACTTCACAGTCTGGGCCCATTCAACATAGTTTCTGCCATTCAGCTTTTGGATTAGAAGCTGTAAACCAGAGTTTATGGATAGTGGATCATTTGTGGTAGGGGTTGACACGATTTTAGGGTCACCAGAATTTTTTTCTGGTATTGTAGTAGTGGAGGAACAACTTTTTTCAGTTTCTTGTAAGGACATGGTGAGCTGCCACAGGATCAGAGCCGAAGCTCTGATACCATGTGTTTTAGGGTGCAGCTAGGTTAAAACAGGAGGGAAGGAAAATTTCTTATTATTGTTATTGAAACTGAAACAGTACAAATATATATATATACAATGCTGCCAGCTATCTAATGAATGCAGAATAAAGTAAAAATAAATTAGGAAATAAATCAAATCAGAGTGATTTGATTATTTCCCAAAATACAAATAAACTTAAATAGAAAATCAACTAATAAAGACAATCATATCAGATCTGATTGCTATATGTCAACACTAAGAGATAAACGAATATATTATAATATAGTATCAAGATATTATTTTATATTCAAACACAAGTAAAGCAAAGGATACTAAATGCTAAGTAGAAAGGTGAATATTGGAGTTTGGAAGCATGTGAGAAATGAAAAGATACAGTTGTTAAATAGAAACTCATAGTCATTGAAGAATCACCTGTACAAATGAAAAAAGTGCATAAATGAAAAGAAAATATCCTGCTTGAGAAGCTGCAGTGGAATCTTGAGATGTCCACACACTTAACCATGTGCTACTCGAAATTCGAAGAGCTTCTGTTAATGTGTAACAAGCAAAGAGTATAGAAACTACCCAGAGTCCTCCAACAGCAGATGTGTAACTGTAATTTTGGATATGTGATTATAAGTCATAACCAAACTAGAGTATCCAAATTGAATCCAAGTAGAAAAAAGTGCAAAGCATGGCTAGCGGTCACAAAAGCAAAAGAAATGCAACTGGATTCAAACACCAAAAAAGCTTCCATAACCAAATTAAATTAACATAAATGTTATTTGAACATCAATTTGTGATGACAAAATTCGACAATTTTTAATGACTAACGCAGTTCACACACGTGGTAAATGAAATGTTATATTTTATTAATAGATATATCAAGTATCATAACTTTTTAACCATCCACAGAACTTTATGGCCCACAAATTTAAAACATGATCTACCTTGATTTTCAAGTGTTCAAATCTACATGTAATTGGAACACCTGAAATTGTGGTTGATAATGTTCAAAATTGTAGTTAAAAAAGTTCAATTGATGGTGAATGAATTATCCAATCTTGATATACTTATTTACCACAAGTTTTGAACGGCATTACCCAAGTGTGTGAACTGCGTTAACCATTTAAAAAGTAGTTGAATGTTGTAGTCTCAAATTGATGTTCAAATAACATTTTAGTTAAAGTAAATGCAGCCTAAATGTTATTTATTAACTCATTTTATTTATAAAATAAGAATGCGTTGAAAGAGCAAATGGTACAAAAGAAAGGAATTAAGAATATTTCATAGGCTACAAAGAGAAGAGACCAAAAAAATGAGAGAGAGAGAGAAAAACATTGTCATTTTAATGACGGGAATTTCATGTGTTCGTAATACTGGTCAAATGACAATTGCATTCACTTTATTCTTACTTTCTTAATGTTAGAAATAATAAAAACTATTCATGTGTATTCACTTAACAACTTTATGTTTTTAAGATAGTTGATTCAAGACATGACACTTAAGCTTCTATGACCAAGTGGTCTAGATTTTGAACCTTGCCTTTCTCAGTCTTTAAGCATAAAATCGAATTTCATCACAAGATAAGTTGACATGTGTTTTGTCCAATACTTAAGCAGCTTAACCTTATTAGATAGTTGGTTCATGACATTATTAATAACTTGAAGGAAATGATTCATGTACTATTCAAATTTCAAACTTCATGGAAATCTTACCTCATTAAAACTTTCCAGCTAACCACGCCTGTCTCCCGCTCTTCTTTCTTAACAAGTACCGATTTTCACAATTTTCCCTTCTCATAGTTTTTATCATTTGGTAACTCTACAATTGCCTCATTATTCAAAGGTAAGACATCAGCCTTGTTTTCATGACTATCTCTATCTTTGTTACTATCTACCTCTTGTTCCATTTTCCCCGCATTTTCCATTAGTTTCTGAAATAGAGGCCCACATTTCGACAACTCCTCGAACGTTCCGTGCTCCTTAATCATACCTTCACTAACAAGAATAATTTTATCCACCTGAGGGAGAAAATGGAGCTGGTTGGTAACAAGAACCCTGGTTTTTCCTTGCAGCCCTTCCTTCATACAATTCCTGAAAACCTACAGGACATTGAAAATCAGGTTATATGAACTACGAATTGTGATCATAGATGATTTCAGAAGAATTAAATGGTCAAAATTAGTGGTGGAATCAGCAATTCCAATCTACTGTGAACCACCTGCCAAAGCAGTCTATCATAAAAACGACTTGTGTTGTACAGCTTGATAAGAACGATACCTCTTGAGCAATATGAGCATCAAGAGCACTTAAAGGATCATCAAATATATATACATCTGAATTTGAGTATACAGCCCTAGCTAAAGAAACTCTTTGCTTTTGCCCACCACTAATATTCACTCCTCTTTCTCCAATCTCTGTAAAATCCCGTCCCTGAAAATATATAAATGAGATAAATCAATCATATAAAAGTTGTGTATTAATTTTTTTTAAATTATAGAGAAGATGAAAGTTTATAAACAATCTTACAGGTAAAAAGTTGAGATCATGCTCCAAAGAGGTGACATCAATGGCCTTCCAATACCGGTTATGATCGAATTTCGATCCAAATAATATATTTTCACGAACCTGAAAAATAAGAAATGATTTAGAATGATAAATAGTCCTTATTGAATGAGAGAAAATAAGAATATACGAGAGAAATCATGCATAAACCGTGTGACTCAACTACACAACGGAGGTTTCATTATATAGGTTGAAAACCAATTACTATACAAGGTGCAAATAAGAATATTTGTTCACTTTGAATTTTTTTTTATCCATAAAAGGATGGTAAATATACCATAAACTCACACAACTGTGAGGTCCCGGGTTCGTGTTCACTTTGAATTTATTATGAATAAATCATAAATTTTAGAAGCACAAACTAAGGTGCAACTCACTGTAGCATTGTAAATCCATGAAATCTGAGGAACATAAGCAACAGTGCCTCTGATTGTAGCATTTCCATCAGATATAAGAGGTAGCTCTTCAAGCATTGCTGAAATAAGCGATGTTTTCCCTTCTCCAGTACCTCCAATGATTGCAACTAAGCTTCCAACTGGTATTTCAACATTGATATTTGATAATGTGGCCTTCTCTTCCTGTGAGTTGAATAGGTTTTTCATACAAGTGAGTTTTGCACACTACTAATATCAAGATTATAAATAAAATGGATCAAATCAAATGAAAAATGATTTTTTTTGCCTCAATTTAAGAATATTTGCAACCATTAGCATCACATTACTCAAAAGCAATAGTTTGGTCTGCTAAGATCTATATGAACTTTAAATATCAATATTCCAGTTGTCCTTGGTGTTTTCAATAGCAGACTGAAGAAAATATATAGCAGTTGGTTCAAATTCCTCTATGCCACAATGCCGTTATAGCAGCATTTCTATAGCGTCTATTTGACAACACTGGTGGTCCTTGATATGGCCTATGATGAACTTTTAGGTGATGGTGGAGGGAAGAGAGAATTTTAATCGAAATTTTATGCAGCATATTATGACATGGTTCTATGTTGCATTTTTTTAAAGTTTGTTTCAACTTTGAAAATGATTATTGATCATTATTTTGGAACTGTTTGTTAATTATTATTTTTTGTTGAAGAATTAAGAGAAATCAGATTTGATTCTCTTTTATTTTATATTATTATGTTTATTTTTATTTTATAATTATGTCATTATTACTCAATATTACTATTGTAATTTATTTTCCTATATAAACAGCTTAGGGCTGTAGTAATAAAATATGAAAGTATTTTGCTTTTTACTTTCTTCATTTTTCATAACATGGTAAAATTCTACTCTTCATAAAAACTGGTTTAAATAAAAATGTTACTATAAATAATTTGTTCTCTATAATGTTGCTATTAGTTTAAAAACAATTGAGACAAGTTAACCAAAATAATGGCAATGGTCACAAGAATGAGTAAAAATTTAACCTTAGGATCCCATGAAAAGTATCCATTCTTTATTGAGATGGCTGGAAGTCCTGGAACAATAGGTGGATTTTGTTTTAAATTCCATTCCTCGGCCAAAAACAGTTCCTCCAAACGTTGCAATGAGACATTTGCATTTGCTACCTGTCAGAAAATACAATCAGTACACAGTAAGGAATAGCTACTTATCATAAGCAAAATGCTTGAAATGGAGAAAAATAAATATTAGGGTGAAATAAGTTAATAATCCTTATAAATATGAGACATTCCAAGTTTAGTCCCTGTTAAAGTTTTTTGTGAAGTTAGTCTTCCATATACTCATTGTTTGCACCATTAGTTTCTACTGTTAAATTTCTGCCAATGGACTAACATAAAGTCCTAGGCAGAACTGTCACATGGACATTTAAATTGACATGGCGTCCACGTGACAAGTGAGTCACATTTTATTATATCAATTTTATGTGAAAGAAAAAGAGCACATTAACTAAATGAGATGAGGGTAAACAACAACCTTACTTAGTACACTTGGAAGCATACTTAAAGGGAAGCGCAAAACTGAAAACAGTGATAGTGAGGTGAATGCCCTTGCAGGTGTCAATTCTCCGCCAAGTAAAGCAAACATTCCGAAGGAAGTTACTGTCACAAGAACTGGGATGCTGTTCAGTGTAAAATTGTTTAACTGCAATAAAGGAACTAATAGTTAGGAAAAATTTTACAAATTTTCATAGTCTAGGAGAATTACATTTGTCATTGAAATTGTTGACAAGCATTCCATTAAAACTGTTGTGTAGCACATGAATATAGAAAAAGTAATTCATTGATGAAACTTGATGCTTAGAGTTGTACCTATGTCTATGACAACAGTATAGTTGTTGTAGTTTTTCTATTCTGGAATGCTTAGTGTTACAAAGTCCAAAAATGTGAATAAATACTAAGGTCCATATTACAGTATTACCTCTTGCCCTACCGTAGGAGCATTCGCCCCTGCACTCCTCAACCCTCATAGTCGTTACCTAACTAATGAATGGGTCAAACCCAAGTGAATACGTTCTTGCTCCGATATGCTCAACCAACCATCTACTTATCAGCGAATATGATTCATACTCAAAATAGTACAATACTTGTTATGCTACTTTTTAGAAATGAAAATCCCAATGATCTTAATACGGAACACATAAAAGGTTATCAGAATGAGAAATTTCACTAGATAATAGAAATAATATGGAAACAATCTGAATTATAAAATTGTGTCAAGGTTCATATTTATACAGCATATAGAAGCTGTGCTTTGCGGAGCCATGATAGTTCTTCATGTCGAATGCTTTGAATTCTAGATTGAAAGCTTGTTTCCCATGCATAACATCTGAATCATATTCAGCATATCACAAACAATGTTAAGAGATAATCTATACTTGAATATTAAAATTAGTAGACATAATTTAATGTGCTCATACTTTACTGTATCCATGGCAGATAGAATTTCATTCATGAGACCAACCCTTTCGTCTGTCTGTTGCAGTGCTTCTTTTGCCAGTTTTCTCACTTTGCTAATCACAAATGTCTGTTCCCAACAAAAAAAATCTATTTATTAATCAAAGAAAAATACATATAATTAAAGAAAGTAATAGTTTTTATTTAGAAAATGAACTAGCGCCCTGTTTGGATAATGGTTTAATTAAGAACTTATCATATAAGTGCTTATGTAATAGCTAAAACTATTTCCATATTAGTTATAAGCTATCTTGGAGAGCTTATGAAAATAAGTTCAAAACAACTTATGGACATGTCATAAGTTGTTTTCATAATCTCTCTCAAATAGACTCATAAATGTTTATGTCACTAGATAAATTCAAATAAGTCAATCCAAAAAGACTAGATACCAAATATATCAATTTCATCTTATACTAAGTTTTAAATTGTCCAATATTTTGTACTCACTCTTCATTTAAATAGATAGAATTTCCAAAGTGATAAAAAGATGAACAAGTGCATTTGAGATATCAAAACTTGCCTGTAGTGGAATGATGAGAACTAGGATTAATGATCCAATAAATGAAGCAACACCTAGTTCCTGGTATAGAAGAACCATAGCTATAATAATGCGGAACGGCGCTGACCATAGTACATGAAGTTGTTGACATATTCCCTAAATATTGTAAAGGAATATTATTAGCAACTGAAATATGAAATTTGTACATTATCTACACTCCAAAGTTATTGAACATAAATTTAATGCTTTAGCGGCCGCTATTTCCCTTATAGAAGAAGGATATGGATTCACTCCAATAAAAAAACATGCAGTTGTACATACTAATTGATCTCATATGTCGGTTTGAGATAAGTGGGATCACAATACACATTAACCAAATCATCTTTAAATAATTTTTAATATTGATTTAAGATCAGACAGTCAAGATCAATAACTGCCTTACGCAGTTACGTTGTGAAATCCAAATCTATAGTACAACTAGGATAGCGTAGTGGTTTACATAGCGCTATTTGACAAAAAAAATGCAATGCAACAGCGCTGTTAGCACCGCTATTTGACAACACTCTCTATGCCATAATGAAAAGACTTGCACATTCAGTTTAAACAGAAAATGAACCTCTAATGCATTGGCATCGGTTGTTATCATATTCATAAGCTTCCCAGATGAAAACTTCTTTCTACTTTCATGAGTTAGCCTCAAAGATTTTCTGAATATAGCAGCCACCTATAACAATTACACATAGTCACATATAATCTATGTAGATAAATAAAATAATAAAATATATTAGGATAAAGAAAAACCAGATTATTTTAGGAGAAAGAGTTGGCATACCAATGTTGATCTAAGTTGGAAACTAACACGCATAACATTCTGGAAATACTGTGCATCGCATAGAACACAAACTGACTGAAAAAAGTATAGAAACATCTAATAATTGTTCTTTTCCTATTTTTATTGAATGATGTGAAAAAGTATAAAATAGTTATGATATCAAAGACAAACCCTATCCATTGTGAAAAGTATAAAATGTATACTCCTCTATCATTCTTCATGTGTTAAGAATACATACAAGTAGAGCTATTTGGGAATGGTGATAATCCTATACATGGCAAAAGTTAAGCTCAAATAGGCCTGTACTGTGCTAGAACAACAAACCCGACTCTAAAGAAAACAGATCAGTAAACGTACACAAGAACACAATTGATCATGGAATTCAGCTAATTAAGCCAACAACTCCGGCAGTAGATGGTTGCTGTAGTATTTCTATAATGCAATGCTTAGGGTTACATAGTACAAAATTGGGTTTAAATAGAGTGTTTGGCCACTTATTAGTGAATATGAGTCCTACTCAACATAAAGTTTCTATGTAAACCGCTATACATGTGTATATATATGAGAAACATAAACCTGCATAGTTGTGCATTACAACCTTCACATAGTCACTATGCTTCTCTTATGACATTTGCATTATCTTTATATTATCCACTTCAACTAGAGAAGAAAACTTGCCACAAATATATAGTTTCATATATTAGTGATGTTCTATCTATATAGCTAGAAAACATGGAAAAAAGACACAAGAAAAACCTCATCCACACTTCTTTTTATAAGCACCTCATCTACACTTAAACATACAAGGTTCACCTGAACCTGAATTAACTAAACCAAAACTCTTTAAATTATAAGAGAAAGTAGCCGTACCACTCCGACAAATATGGAGAAGGCGTAGATGTAACCAATCCACGACGGATCTCCGTTTTGCATTGACTGCACATTATAAATAACAGTCACAAACTATAATATATCTAGTTCAAGCCATAAATATTATATTGCATGTGTTGTTGGATTTATCTGAGTATCATTGTTCTTCTTTGCACTCTTTATTTTCTATCTTCATATCAACCCAATTTGGTTTTTGGGGAGAAATAAACTTACATCTAAGAGACGGCTCAGAAAAATAGGCCCCACAAATAGAAAAAGATCATTACCAATCTGCAAAGATCATTAAGAATTCCAAGTTCCACAAAAGTCAGCACACACATAGTTCAACAATGTTATCACATGCTGTTTAATGTAAAAAAAATTCATACTCTAATGAGATTAATAGTTACTATAAAATGTAAATCT
Source organism: Cicer yamashitae (assembly GCA_037974755.1). NCBI lineage: Eukaryota > Viridiplantae > Streptophyta > Magnoliopsida > Fabales > Fabaceae > Cicer > Cicer yamashitae. The sequence goes on along the minus strand of JBBPBQ010020324.1, from coordinate 35,449,905 downwards.
TGTACATTATAGTGACAGTAATCCTCTCAACCTGAAATTAGAAATAACTTGCAATATGAAAATGTTTACTTATTCATTTGAGGCTATTAACTTAAAGATAAAAGAATATTGTGGTCTCACCTTATAGATGCCTCCATACCAAAACCTAACAAAATTTAAACCAAATCAAATAATAATTGAGAGAACAACATTACTAAAGGTCATCTTGAAAAGGCTAAATAAAGATCTAACAATTAGGCTGTGTTTGGTAAGAAGTTAGTTGATAGCGGGTGAGCTTATAGCAGATAGCGGATAAGCTAGTTGATAGATGTTACCGGATAAGCTAGCAGATAAAATTTGAAGTGTTTGGTAAAATTAGAGGCAGAACTAACTAATAAATATAGAATGACTTAAAAAATATATTTTTATTTAAAATTTAAATATATTGAATTAAGATAATGAGGGTAAAAAATGAGAGAAAATATGACACGCTATAAACTCAAACACTACTTGTAATAGCATCTAAAAAAATACTACAAGCTCGTGAGAGAAAACCTTAACCAAACAACTCTATTTTGATGATACGAGTATATATGCTACAAGCTAACTGTTTGACCTTGTCAAATAAGCCTTAAAGGGAAGCCAAATTATCATGAAAAGTTTCTCAATATGCACCTTTTCCCTAGGCTATTGTTAAATGCTCTTAAAAGCCAAGGGTTAGAGCTTTGAAATTCTGACATCCAGCACTTTTGGAACCTGCAGAAATAAAAATAAATAAAAAATAAAAGTACTTAAAAATAATTATATATACAAGATATGAGTTTCATGCAAAACCATACAATAAGAAAAGAGAATGTATACTTTTCATTTAATGTCTCTGTTTGATCCCACTTGTCTAGCTTCCAAACATCCTTTTCTGTAATGGGTTTTCTGTAGCCTTGTTTCATGAGTGGAGTTATCCATCCAAAACTTAATCCTTCATATAATACATAAATAAAAACATTAATACTCCCTCTAGTTGGAAATATAAGCAAAGAAATACATATATTTGATGGTCTTAAACATTTATTGGATTACTCACTTGATAATAAATTGGCACGCATCTCTGGGCAAACTTGATCATCTCAACAAAGTGGTTCATATTCACCATTTTCAGGTATTTCAGCTTGGATTGTTGTATGATGAGAATATGGAACCAAATTAGGAATGTAAACTAGAAGTAAGGTACCAAACAACATCTACATGATCAGATAAAGTAGCCACAATAAGTTCATTATGGTGTATCTCAGTGACTCAGTGACAAAACATCATTCAAATACCATATCTACAAAGATTTTGAACCATAAATTGTGTATATAATATATAATTACAACATTCATCCAAATCAAGGATGAATTAATTCAAGTTTTTTAAAGGGCTCTAAGGCCAAGGGAAATAATCATTAGTGGTTTACAATGCACGTGACATTGGCTATGAAGCACTGGAACGGACACCAAACACGATCCTGACACATACACACCATTAATAATTTGAAAAAAAAATAAAAGTGATTGAATGTAACCACATGTGTCAGTGTTGTGCCGATATCTGACACTGACACGTGTCAGACACAACATAGTCGTTAGGATACTGGTAGCCAACTTTAATATAATAACAATGTACTAAGCACTCCAGTCAGAGGTGAAAATCAGAAATGTACCTGGAAGATAACAGTGCTAATATACAGAAATAGGGCAGATCTGCAAAGTGCAAAAATGAAAACAAAGCATGAGTGTGGTGCTACCCAAACCATAAAAAATGAAGCATAATTTTCCTAGTCTTCTTTTCCATTTTATAGAAGATTCAAAAATTCACTTCCACTTATCTGTATTTTTTAGCCATAACATGCTAAATGTCATAAGTTTTTACACAAACAACTGATATGTTTTCTCATATTTTAAAGAAAGTTAAATAATTTGAATTCATTTCACTTTTCATGCACATATGTGAAATTTGAAAATGTAATGAGTTAGTTAAAAGCCAACCTGTTGGAGTAATCTTTGACTGACAGAAGAAGGTCAAGCATTACAATATCTCCCACCAAAACATAAATAACTCCAAACCTTACCAACCACCTAAATTGCCTAATATAAACCTTGGTTTCCAAGAGGATGAGAATTATCATTGAGATCCAAGTAAGTGATTCAATGACCAGAGCTGTTATCTTGAAGAACACAGAAACAGAAAGGTGTTTAAATTTCTCATGCCACCCAAATTTAACATATTTCTCTTTTACAGCATTACATTACATTTAACTTTTCGAAAATGATAACAAGTGCTCAAAGGGCACATGTTAAGGAATCAAATGTATAAATAGTATCTTAGAATTTGTGTATTCAACCTCTCAAAAGTTTAAAAAAATTACTCTTTTCAATACAAAGTTTCTATTTTTTTTATTCCTTACCATGCGCCTTAGGCACTTGTTAGCAAGACCTTTCACTCTTTGGTATTACTAAATGCAGCGTTGTTAATGTTTTTTCCGTTCTCAAATATAAGTAAAAAAATACTCATATTTTTTGGTCTCAAATACAAGCAAATATAATTTACTTTCACTCTATTTAATGATGTCTATCCCAAAGTACTCTTCAATTAATATAAGATTTATTTTTCAATATCTCTTTTATTCCCATGCAAAAAGTTTCTATGAAGGACACTTTTGAGAATGCAGTAATATTTTTTATAAAATTAAGAAGATTAATTAACTAAATTTCTTAATAAGAGTAGAGTGAGTTATTTTTGCTTATAATCAAGACCATAGTAGTAGGTACTATAGCGGCGCTATAGCGCTATAACGTAGTGGTATTTGAACAAATCGCTATTGTTCGGCGATACACTATTTAGTACAAAATATTTCAAATAGTGGCGCACTATAGCACTTTTGTGTAGCGGAATTGGACCACTCCACTATTTTCCACAATCTGCACTTGACAACATTGACTAGATGAATTAAAGCTAACAACATCAGATATGAAAGACTCACCTCAAAAGGAGCAAAACCAGTTTCCTCATTCAGGTTGAAGACTGAATTTCCGGTCAGCAATCTCAACACAGGCTGAACAGCACAATAACAAGCCAACAATCCAAGCATATAATTATAGTAATTTGATTTCAAACAAAACCTTTGAGCTTTAACATTACAACTGATAAGCCATATTCTATAAAAGCACAATCCCATAAGAACCAAATTTGAGGTAGAGTTAACAAGAGTGTTGATTGCACAAGGTGTATATGACCCAAAAGTACTATCTACAATTTTATCCCAAATACTGTTTTGTTCTGGTTTGCAGTACCAAATCAATGGTTCAAAACCCATCTTTTTTTTCTATTGCGAGGGAGAGAAAGAATTTGTTAGCAGTAGATATTAAACTCTCTTAATACTTTCAATTCATATCACAGTTATCACTATGTTTTCTTTACTTTTCAACGCCATGTTTCAACATAATAGTCTAAACAAATCAGTCAAACCAATAGTCTTCTTTTTAAATAATTGTTTTTAAGACTTTTCATCATCAGTCCCTATTTTGTTTTTTATATGGACTATTTTGAAGGACTAAAAACATTCATTTTTGTAAAAAAAATGCACTATAGAAATTAAAGGTGAATAAAAATTATTTAGGAACTAAATTTGAAAGGTCTAATTTTATAATGACTAAAAATGTATTTAACTCAGAGAAAATTATTTTTTCACAGTGAATAACTAGATAATTAAGTCTAAATAATCACTAAACAATAGGAAACATGGTTTTAACTTTTTATATTTTATTTACATTTTTTTTAATGTTTCTATTGTATATTTGATAAATTTTCTAGATTGGGTGTAGAATTCACACTTATGTTATAATGATATTTTTTCCCCTCTTTTTAATCCTTGATTTTCCAAATATTGCAATGATTGTTCAATACTGCAATTTGTGTCATAAGAAAGTGGGAGAAGAATTTCCATAATGAAAACAATAATAACAAAATAGATATTGTGGTCCTTATTTAATCACAAGCATCTTCGTATACTTCTTCATCATAACTATTTTGAAAAGTAAGGGTTGTTTAAAAGTCAAAGGAATGCAAAGCATTTCTAATGAGAACAAAAACTTGAAGTTAACCATACAAGTAAGAATTCAGAGATTGTTAACTAAATGGAATTGCATATCGTGCACCATCTTTATAGCACTAATACTACTAATCGAAGGCGCATTTCAGTATCTGACATGTGTCAGTGTCAGACACTAACAAGACACCGACACGTTTGATTACATTCAATTAATTCATTTTCTCAAATTATTATCGATATTAATATGTCCATGTCAGTATCGGTGCTTCAATAGTCTACTACGATGCAAATACCCTATAAGTGTTCCATAAATCCATATAACTTAAATAATTAAAACAAAGTTGTAAAAGTTAACATAAAGAATTAAGTATCTTTAACCATTGATACACAATCAAATATTGAACAATACCATCAAATACCAATGAGAAAAATTACAAACCAACCCAATAAATGGTAAAAGAAAAATAAAACTAAACCAAGGCCCAAAATAATTTTAAGCAACATTCATAATAATTCATTAGTAAAACTATCAAACATCTCAGAGTTAATAGACTTTCCCTTTAAAAATGAGAATGGAGTTCTTCATCAAAATGAAACCTTCCAAGCTGTATAAGAAAATAAAAACATAGTTATTGACTTATTGTATTTAGTCAATTTATTTAGATAGAAAACTAAGAAGCATATGAGCAGATTGCATACAAACTTATAAATTACCCCTAGGCATTTCTTGCATGTAAATGGAAATGTCCCGCAAAATTTGAACGGTAAACTACTATTTTACTCCTTGAAAGTGCAACGCGTTTTTACTTTGGTCTCTGACTCGACTAAAAACCTAAATTAGTTCTCAGTAAGTTGAATCTTCGAAGGACTATTTTGATAATTTAAAAACTAATTTGCGTTTTTAACTGAGTTAGAAACTAAAATTACTCTCCGCTTTCAAGAACTAAAATGGGTATCCAAAAAACTTGAAAAAAGTTTTTCGAAACACAAACTTGTACCACAAAACATATAATTTAAATTTCATTTTTAAAAAAGGGTAAAATTATATTTTTATTAAAATGTGGGGATATGGGGGGAAAAATTCTATTTAAAAAAAAAACTTGTGATGGTAGTTGGTTTCCATAGTGTAGAAAGTGATCTATTTTTGAATTCAAGTTTGTGATTCATTTTTAAGGCTCTGCATTTGTATTGTGAAGGTAACTTACTCAAAAGCCTAGAGAAATCCACTCTCAATATTTCAAAAGAGAACATTCAATTTTTAATAAACTTTAAGATGAAAATACATAGAAAGATTGACCCTATTAATACTAATCGTAGAGGTCAATTTACAGTTGAAATAGTAGTAGTAATTAATGGCATCAATGTAAACATGATCTAGTAAAAATAAGATAGTCAAACAAAGTGTCTTAAAGTCAATAATGGTGGTGCAATGGAGAAATTAGCATGCTAGGGTGGTGGATTCACCTTAATGGTTCTTCCCTCTTGTCCTCGGCAACCAGCTAGTTTCTCCTTCGTTGAAAAATCTCGTGCCTAAGGAAGACTCTTACAAATGAAAGAGCCAAAGTCTACCTTAGAATGCCTTCTTTGTTGTCCATCTGTGAGAGGCATTCTTCAAACGCCCTTGTTTTGAGTTTTCTTCTTGCTCTTCACAGGTCTCCTCAAACTCAGAAGGTGTGATTTTGGAAGTCATTGCCTTTGGGTTAGACAGAACTTGCCCTCAAGTTTATATCTAGTTCACCATCCAAATATGGTGAAAGATCGGCAATATTAATTAGATATCTGACTCTTTTCTTTTTTATCTATAAAGGGTATTTAGATATTTTCTTTGTAGAGCATGGTTGTATTGGGGTATTTCTCAAAGTTATTTTTCTCAACAATAACGACACTCAGCTTCTTTTTGTGGTGTTTTAAGGGAGCGTTTATTTAGCGGACTAAAAAAAATATTCTAGGGAATAATTTACTCAGAATATAAGGAAGGATATTTGATTCTTGAATCTTTTAAAAAAAAGATTTTGGAGTATAATTTTAACATTCCTAGGAAAATTATGAGTTATAAGAATTTTTTAAACAATGATATAAAATTTCATGGGAAGTATGATTGTGTTGATTGGTCGTTTCTTAAGCTCACTCTAGACGAATTTGGTTTCCCCACCATTATTATTACGTTGATAATGTGTTGTATCACTTTGTCATCTCTTCCTCCTTTGTATAGAAAACTTGTCAATTATGATACAAGAGAAGGTTTCCTCTGGTCATTGGTTACTAGTGAAGATCTCTAGGGATTGTCTTTTCAATTTTCTTAGGTTAGATTGGTCCATAATATCATCAATGACTTTTGCAGGAATTCAGGCTTGAAGGTTAATATTTAGAAATCTAGGTTTCTCCCTCCAACGAATGTTCCTAGATCTAAGGTTCATAACTTAGTTTAAAGCTATTGTGGAATTCCATCATACTTACAATCTTGGCAAGTATCTTGGATTTCCTATGTTTTCAAGAAGAGTTAGAACTTGACATTTTAACTATATTTTGGATAAAATTAATGGTCGTCTTGTTGGTTGGAAGAGTGACTTGCTTAGTAGGGTTGGTCGGGTGACTCTTGTGTTAACTCTTAGAAATAAGCGTTATCTACTAAATATGAATACTATTTTGTTCCTTTTTTAAGTAAAAGTTCCTAGAATTTTAGTATTAAATTTAAAATTTATGAATTTTAGTATTTGGGAAAATTAATGTTTGGTGTGTGATTTTGTAGGTAAAATATTCGAAGATGCGCAACAGACTGATGAGTAGTAAGGCAAGCAAATTGTGTGGATCCCAATTATATCCAATATATACATTCAAAGGTTCTAGGATACCCCTAGTATGAAGATGTGTTAAAAGGAAGGGCAATTGGACCACTTATGCTTTATTAGACTAAAAGGATACTTTTTGAGCTAAGAGACAATTGTGGAGAGAGAGAGAGAGAGAGAGAGAGTTGTCTTATAAAAGGGAGGCAAGCACTGAAATAATAGAAGAAGGAATAAAACCTAAAAAATAAAACCCTAGTTGTCATTCCTGTTTGCTATCATCACCCATCATTAAAGCTTTTTGTATGAGAGATTGTTGTTGAAAGAAGGAAACTTGCAAACAAGTTGAAGGAGGAGCTGCGATACTTGCTTCATAAAGCTTATGTTTTGAACTTTGATTTTTCATTTATGTAATTATTTAAGCTACAATGTTATATCCACTTTTTTTTTTTATTTCCATGAACAAAAGCTCATTATGAGCTAAACTTCTTTAAGTTAAGGATTGATGAAGTACTGAATGATGTGTGTGGTTTAATATGTTTATAGCATGTTTACATTATTTATTCAAGTTTATTTAATGTTGTCTTTAAGTCTGAATCTGACTACCTTAGATTTATTGTTAGTTTTTGAACTTAGAAAAGAGAAAAAATGGATTTACTTCTTTAATATGGATTAAGTCAAGATGCTTGGACAAGTGGTTGACATTAAATAACTAGGATTAGAAGTGTGAAGCTTTAGTAGTGATTAATAGACATTAAATAACTAGGACAAGTTATGTTGTCTTTAATAATATTGGCTTAATTGCAGTTTTAGTCCCTCTATTATTGCCAATTCATGGAAATAGTCCCCATATTTCAAAGGTCGTCAGTTTTGGTCCCTCTCTCAGATTTTTGAACTAAAAAATGCGGATTTGACATATTTTTAATGACTTGATATACAATTATATTATATAGAATTATCTAGATGCATTAATTATTCATATGTCATTAATTAAATTAAAAATACGAAAATTTTCTGAAGTTGAAAGCTAAGTTTTTACTGCGTTTTATTCAAATTTCATGAGTGTTAATCATTTTACATTATTGTATCATATATCATGTTATTTAAAACATCTGACATCATCATATTTTAGTTAAAAAATCATAAGGAAGGACCAAAACTGTCGACTTTTAAAATAGGGGACCAATTTCGTGAATCAGTAAAAATAGATGGACTAAAATTGCAATTAAGCCTATAATGTTTAAAGAAGAAGGCTGAAGCTTTATCATGAATAATAAAAAGAAACTAGAACATGACCCGCATTATGCAAGATATATAAACTTTAACATATTAGTATTATTGTGAATAAGATTTTAAATTTTCAAAAACAATATAGTTTATTGATTTTGTTTGTAGAGCATTTTTTCCAAGTGAATTTATTTGAGTAATTATTATATATCAGTTTATAAACATACATTTGAGAATATGTAGAATATTTGGAGAACATAATTGCAACTAATTCATATATTAAATTTTACCCATTGAATTATTATGTTAAAATTTTAGTTATATTTTAATGAATGAATAAAAAGTCATTCCCAAGAAAGGACCTTAGCATGAGCAACTACATCAACACAAACAACATCTTTGTAGGTAGCTTAGTTGACGAGTTAAAGAACACTAAAGGAGTATTAAGAAGGTATTCTCGATATTGATTAATAACTTATATAATGATTATTATAAAGATATTTTCCATACATATATTGTAATATAATTAAATTATAAAACATTTCAAAAATCTAACAAATTATTTTAATAATCATATCAAAATTTCTTAAATGTGCATTTGAATTATGTTGATTTATAGATTTCTTGTTTACAATCTAGTCCACTTCATCATTATAATGGGGAATGCACAACTGTTTCACTAACGTACAACATGCAATGTGATATCTATATCATGTCTATTTCTAATTGGTTCACCTCATACATTAATAATGGGACGATCGTGACTTTTGTCAATCTCGTACAACGTGACTTAACCTCAACTATAACTCCATTATTGTTAATAGTGAAAGTGAATTTTTAAAAAGAAGTTAACTTGAACATTATATGTTTAAAATTCTTTTATCAAAATAACTAGAATTTTTTTCTTAAATAACTCTTTTTAGAACTAATAATAAAATAATATATTTAGTCGTAACAAAATCTTTTAGAGTAAATATCTTTATTCATTTACCTCTAAGTTGATCATTACCATAATTAATCGAAGACTATTGGGAAATAATGACGCACTTGTTAAAACAAGATGTTTGCGTCTGACTAGCGTCCAGGTTACAGTTTTGCTACGCCTTTGCATCATCCCAATTCCTACGTAGCTTGTTCCATAAAGTTTGGGGCGTTCTACCCGGTTCCACAATAAGATCAAGGGTCACAACGGTCACAGTGTAATTATGATATGTATAAGCATATGATTCTCCATATATTCTAATGCATTTCAATTTTCCATGCAGTACAACATGTGTCAACTTTTCAATACATATTTATAATGCAATTTGTTAGTGGGTTGGCTAATATAAAATTTCTCTTTATATGTTTTATCCTTCAACAATAATAATATGTATGTAATCAAGTGACATAAATATATATATATATATATATAAAAGTTGTTTCTTGAGTTAGGGTACCTACTATATATAGGCATCCAAAAGATTGGAGTCGTACATACTAATGATCTTTAAATTGTAAGTTCTTTGATATGCGAGTATAAGCTTTTTGGTTCACCTTAATAATTTTAATGGGGTAATTTTCCATTAATTGCGTAAGTATATCTACAAAATGATGTTATTAAATATATGTTATTTTTGGACTCATTGTCTTGTGGGCAATAATTGGTACTACCTAAAATTCTCCCTTGGTGATTGATGTATCCTCTATTTTAGTGTCTTTCATGTCAAATATATTTATAACTAGTTTAGTGTCTTTCATGTCGAAAATATTTATAACTTTATTGGTATAAGTATTTTGTTATAACTCAATGATAAATTGACATTGGTTTCTAAAAATCACAATTTCTAATACAAAAGAGATATTCCCAAGATCTATCATTGTTAAACTTCCATTAGACATATATCAATTTCGCGCAACTAGTCTATATCATTGCTCACTAATTAAATAAAATATAATTGATATACTATAATAGGAACATAACATTACTCCCACTAACTTCGCAATACCAATAATTCTCCACAAAAGTCATCTCAAAGCTAAATTAGACAATTACCATATTTGTAGTATCACTAACGAGACAACTTTCTTAACTCATAGATGGATTTCATCATTGTGTAAACTATTTATTGTGTCTATCTACACAAAATTTTCCCAGGTTTCACCATATTGTTTCATTAATATTGATATTAAGAAACACCATAAATACATCTATTTGATATTGTTCCAAAATTATAATATGCAAGGAACTTCATGCTTGTCTAAAAAAAGCCTATCAATACTATCAAATATAATTATGTTTACAGTGAATCCTTACTAATGCCTAATGATCATGTTCTTGAAAGTGTTGAATTTGATCTTAATGTTTCAGTTTCTACACTTGGTTGGGAGGAAGAATAATATCGTCTCCACGAGGATTCAATTATTTTTTATACTACAAGAAAAACAAGGATTTGTGGGGGCCAAATGCTCTCACAAAGGGAGAAAAGCACTCACAACAGGAAAATTTGTGGCTGCCTTTGGCAGCCACAAATAAACTAGTCACAAAGGTTTGTGGCGGCCAAAACAGCAACAAAATTCAGTTTTTTTGGTTACCATTTGTGAGGGTTTAAGCCCTCACAAAATTGTGATGGAAAAGTCCGCCACAAATTTGTGAGGGCTTAGGCCGCCACAAAAGACTAAGAATTTAAAACAGTAAGCGTTTGTGAGGGCCAAGGCCGCCACAAAAGCTGTCATTTGTGAGGGCTTAGGCCGCCACAAAGGATGACATGACATAAAATAATCAGTTTGTGAGGGCTTTGGCCACCACAAATTATCCCATTTGTGGGGGCTTAGGCTGCCACAAATGTGTGACTTTATTAAAAAAAATAATTTTATAAAATTCGAAATTAATATTAATATAATTTAAAAATTAAAAATTTAAATTTAATAAAATAAATTATTTACTAATATGTCCATTCCATACTTTCACTGCAATGTGGTGTTCATAATCCTTGAGGACGGATAGATCGTAAGGACCTCCAGGAAATAATGGTTGTTCAGGCAGCTGGTGATGCTCGTCCTGCTGGTGCTGCTGATCCTCGTCCTGTTGGTGCTGCTGATCCTGTTCATCATCAAACACAGGATCTTGCTAAAACTCATCCTGAATAATATAATCTTGTTGCTCCATTTCTTTGTTCCTCTTTCTTCTTTTCTCGACTGCAGCTCTCCTATTTGATTGTGTAGGAGGCCTAACTCGAGAATGTTCACCGCCGATTTTTGCTCTCTGGTCCTCATTGAAAAAAATAGAATGAAAAAAATGTAAAAAATAAATAAAATAAAAAAGTTACAAAATATTATAAAAAAATAAATAAAAAAAAACACTATTCTGGAAATTTCAGTGAGAAATGAAATTTCCGGTAAGCAACTCGGAATTTTGAAAAATCCAGTACACTATTTTAATACCAGAAATTTCATTTTTGAAATTTCCGGGAGTTTCACCCGGAAATTTGAAATTTCCGGTATTGAAAACAAACTACCGGAAATTTGAAATTTCCGGGTGGAACTCCCAGAAATTTCAAAAATGAAATTTTCGATATTAAAATAGTGAATTTTTCAAAGGTTTTGAAATTTCCGGTGAAAAAAATTTTAAACCTAGACTCACTTTTTCCGGAAATTTCAGAATGAGGGGTATGATGAAAGGGTTTTGTTTTTACTGAAATGTGAAGGCTATTTCAGTAATTTCATTCAAAAAAATTTAAAAGGGAGGGTAGAGGGTTAAATGGGGGGGTACGAAAGCAAGCTTTCACTTTCTAGTGGCTTGGACGAAGAGGCAATATGTAAGACCCGTAGCTTTTAAAATCTTAATTTATGTAGTTTCATTGTAGTTTGTACTGATCATGTTGTTGAGTCTGCCAACTCCGTGTTTATTTTATGAATTTAAGCATCTAAATTATATTTTTTTTGAGTGAAATATTTTTAATTACCTTGTGTGTAAAAATGGTAGAAATCATAAGCAGAAAATTTTATAAATTTTAAATACAACGAACAATTTTATTGTTTGCAAAATTTTAAAAGGGATTTGTTTACAACGAAACTTTTTGCCCTAACTCCTAAGATGATTAGGATTAGTAAGATGTTCGGAAAAATATTGTCGAAAACCCAGATAAAATTATTCATCAGAGAATAATTTAATCAAATTACAGAGGATTTATGATCAACAAATATTTTATGATGTCACACGATACTCTTAAATTCATCTGTCAATTGATTTTTGACGAGAATATGTATTTTTAATAAAGTAGATCTAGAATGACTAATGTGATGTGTGTAAAAATGATTTGATGGTGTAATGATAGGTATTAGCAAAATATCTAGATATTATTACCACTTACTAAGGAATGAGTGGCTAGGATTAGATCAAACAAATCTAGTGACTTAGATTTAATCATAACAATCAAAGGCTATGATTTTTCCTTTTGGCTTGCCTTTAAAAGAGAAAAGACAAAAACTCCTTCTCATTTTTGCTCTCTTTGGCCGAACTCACCCTCACACTCTCTCAAAACACACAAAAATTTCTTAAGTGTGAGAAGAACAATCACTTCTTTCACTTAGATATATAGTAAAGGGTTTGGTCTTGAATCTTTGAAGTAAAGTGGTAATACCAACTTAGTATGTTTGGAAACTTGTAAAGTGGTAATACCAATTACTTCTTCATATTTTTATAGTAAAAGGATTCCAATTTTCAATTATTTTGAGATGAATAAAAAAAAAATACAGGTGTGCCTTAAAAAAATCGGATGTTACACAATATTAATTCATAATCACTATCTTCATTTCTAAGCTTCTTACCTCTGTTTTCATATTAAAATTTAAAAGGAATGTTAGGATAATATAGAATGCAAGTATGAAAAAGTTATTATAGGTAATTAAAATTCATAAAGATAGCGTAATAAAACAAAGAGATATTGAGCCTTTCATAACCACTACCAACTTAAAGAAAAAAAAAAGAAAAAAAACAGCCCTCATAATTTTTGTGACATGCAAAAATTATGTCCTGTTATTCATGCTAAACCAAAAACTTAAGCTTCAAATTGTGTCAAACCACATACATCTAATTCTAATGAACTAATTTCTTTCAAGTCCAATAAAAGATTAAGGATTCAAAATTAGTACCTTTCAAGTCTCAATTTTCAAAACAGTAACATGAAAAACAGTCTATCCTAGAGGTGGTAAAATGAATGGATATAAATTTTAATTGTAATGGATAGAACAAATAATTCGTTAACCTATTTATGATCTACTAAAAATACTACAAAAAAATTCAATTCAATCCATTCATTAAAAATAAAAACCATCAAATTCATTCATTATTAAATTTTAATGAATGTATATTCATCCAATCTACTTAATAATTTTTTTAATATTATAATAAATTATACAATAATAATAATAATACTAATATATAATGGTTTTCACTTATTGTAGCAAAAATAATAATAATGGTTTCTATTATTCCTAAAATTAATTTATTTTTTATTTTAAAAATCTATTTTTTATATTATTTTTTAAAATAAAACTTTTTAAAAATATTAAAAAAATAATGAAAATTACTGGTTTAAAATTTTAAAAAAACTGTTTCGTATCTTATTTTTAAAAATCAATATATTATTATGATTATTATTTTAAAATAGATAATTAATTAATAATTAAATAATTTGGGTGGTGGCCGGTGCTCCATTAACTGGCAACCACCCTATTTAAATTAATAAATTATTTTTCTAAATTATTATTTTTTTAAAATAAAAAATTTAAATTCTGTTTTTATTTCATGCCAAAATATGTTTTTTTTCTTTAAGAAAACTGTTTCTTTAATTAAAAAAATATTTTTTTAATACAATTTTATTTTATAATAAAAATAAATCATTTTTTAAATCCCGTTTTTTAAATATAATAAAGATATTAGTAATAAAAAAATAATTAAAAATATGATTTTTCTAAAACCAGTTTTGAAAATAATAATTTTAATCAGTTTTTGAAAAACAATAAATAAAATTATTTTTAGAATTAATTGGTTTTAAAATAATTATAAAAAAACTATTTTTGCGTTAAAAAACATTTTTAAGTATCTCTAAATATAAGTATCTCTTTCAAATAAAAGTTGAACTTTAATGAGAGTTTATACATTCCCCTAGTTTCATATCCACTTCCGTAGTCTCAAACCCAACCCATGGATAGAATTCTTATGAACTGATTTTAACTTTTATTTTATTTACCTTTGACTCTAGTTACAAAACATGAGAATAATCTTATAATATTAATGTATTTTTTTTAAAAAAACTTTTATTTCAGAACTTTTATTGTAAAATGAAATCTATTTTGTGCTCGAGAGACATTTAAAGCATTCTAAATAGTTGAATATTTGACATTAAAAAATAATAATTTAATAAATTTGACTATATTTTACTTGAAAATTAGTTACACTTGATTGAATTTTTCAATAACCGTGAAATTAAATTTTTTGTTTACAATCAAAGAGAGTAATAAACAAATAACTATGAGAAACATTTGAGGAACAAAAATGACATTAATCTAGGTACCGTTTTTTAAAGGGAAATCTAGGTACCTCTCAAAAAATGTAGTATATGACACACATTATAATAATCTCTAATCTAGAAACTAATGTTTAATGTAATTAACAAGCTATCTCTCAAGATTAAAATTAATCTAAATTGCAGTTAAACTAATAAATGTCATACAAGGGACTAATAAGCTCACTTGTTTTGACAACTGCTGTATCAAAACAACTTGCATTATGCCAGTATGCATTCTCTTCTCACCTTATGTGTGAATCCTAGCTATTATATATAAACCAACACGTTACCCAAACACACACACACACAGATATATATATATATATATATAAACCAACACACTTCTCATCCAAAACTCAACATAGAAAAATAAAAAACAATTAAGACAATGGCAACTAAGTTGTTTCTCCTATTGATATTGCTCTCTCAAGTTCCATCTTCTCTCTCAGGAGGCTGCCACCCACAAGACAAAAAAGCCCTACTCCAAATCAAAAAAGAACTCAACAATCCAACCCTTCTCTCATCATGGAAACCACACACTGATTGTTGTAACTCTAGTTGGTACGGTGTTAATTGCATACCCTCTAACCGTGTTTACTTTCTAATTATCGAAAATGACAATGACATTGCTTCAACATTTCCACCCTCTATTGGTAACCTACCTTACTTGGACAGCCTACTTATATACCAGTTACCCAACCTCACTGGCTCGATCCCACAGTCTATAACCAAACTCACCAATCTCAGATCCCTAACTATTAGTGCAACTAGCATATCAGATTCAATACCCAACTTCATTACCAAATTAAAAAGCCTCACTTACTTGGATCTCTCAGGGAATCGCTTCTCGGGGCGACTCCCTCCTAAACTCTACCACTTGCCTAATCTTGAAGCAATCATCCTTGAAAACGAAAAGTTAACAGGTCTAATCCCTCCTTCATACGGTTACTTCAAAAACTTATCCAGTTTATTTCTATCTCATAACTCCCTTTCAGGGAAACTCCCTACGTCACTGGCAAGGTTGAACTCCTTGATTGTGGACTTGTCTCATAACAAGTTTGAAGGTGATGCCTCAATGTTTTTTGGTTACGCTAAAGAGACGGAAACAATAGACCTTTCTTGGAACATGTTGGCGTTTGATATGGGGAGATTAGAGTTGCCTAAAAGCTTAAAACTATTGGATGAGTCATAATCGGGTTTATGGGAAACTCCCTGAGGGTGTGAAGAATTTGCAGTGGTTGAATGTGAGTTACAACAGATTGTGTGGTGAGATTCCAAAGGGCGGCAATATGCATACCTTGGGTAGGAATTCGTTCTCCCATAACAAATGCTTGTGTGGTTCTCCTCTTCCAAACTGCAAGTGAATACATTTTTATGTAAAATGAAGTAATTTCTGATGCATTTTTCTAGGGAAATAAATTCATTTCATTAATAATCATCGGAACAAGGAAATTAAGAAGGATACAGATGTCTTAGCTATGTTGTAGGCTACCAAATTAACTTTCCTTCGGCATACTCTGTTGAAAGTGTAATTCAATTATGTTATTATAGTTAATAGTAGTTAATTAATGGTATTTAAATCTGTGAGTAGGTTTGTCAAACCAGAAACATGTTGGATCAGATTTAAACATAAACAAAAACCAAAATATCAGAAATGTGTGCAAGTAACCAGAAACACGCAATAAGAGAGAGTGAACAATTCAACCATATTCAAAGGAGCATGTGTAGTGTTTTTGTAAAACAGCATTGTTAATTACACTATTTGAATGTATTACAATCTTTGATACTTATCTAAAGATTTAAAGGTCAATCCCCTGAACAATGTTAATATCATTGTAGCATCAGTTCTATTATTCATTGACAAATTGAAATTGAAAATTAAAATACATATATATACATGCGTGCGTAAAAAAAAAAAATATATGCATATGAAACAATGTTATTGGCTTCTGCCATGTATTTCAATACACATAAACATTATTATAAAGATAGATAGGGCCCAATTATCATGATAGAATTAAACGCAGTATCTCTCCTGAGAACTTGAATGACTTTTCTGTTTCTTCTAGACAGTGATTCTTCTCTTCTCGAGTCCATTCCTGATAAAACAAGTATATTCACCACCCTAACTCAAAATTTTAAAGCTATGATTTTTTGCATCCTAGATATAAAGGCACAACAGAAATAAACTTACTTCAGCAAATAATTAAGAAGAGATCAAGAAACTTACTTCAGCAACTTTATTCAACTTATCTCTTACATTCTGCAACAACTGAGAAAGGTCACCATCCCATTTATAGAACTCTAAGGCCTTGTTGTTAAGTAACTTTTCAGCAACCTATAAGAGTTATAAGGTAAAACAGAGATCCGTTATTATTTTATACCAAATCAGGTGAAAATGACTAAATGACTGAAAAACATCGTTTACGTCGTAAAGCATTACTCCATGCTAATATGAAAAGGATGTGCAGTGTTATAAGAATGATTTACTCGTTGAAACTTCACATATACACCCCATAAAGCTTGTTATTAACACTCTCTCTGCTGTGCTTTTTGATTAATTGGATATGACTCAGAATATTTTCTGCCAGGGTACATTTCAGGATTCAGTTGTGTTGCTAAATGTAATTTATAGAAAACACATAATCAAAATGCTTCAGAAAGTGGTTCGAGCTGAAAAGTTATTTCCAATCGCAAAATATGCTAATACAATCATGTATACATTCAATTAGAATATTGATTATTTACAATCAGCATGCCAATAGTACCACTAAACAAAGTATTTGATGCAACAAGAGATGAAACATATATAACAAGTGTGACACAACACTGCAAATATATGTATACATTGTTCCATTGTGGGAATTTCCATCATCAGATCTACCAGCTTTATATAAATTATACCCTACAGACCTCAGATGTAAAGCTATGCGGACTGTTCCGTGTAAAATGAAGTAAAAAAATCCAACAAATTCCACTATGTTCTAACATCTTTAAGTAGATATATAATATAACATCAAGTTGAAAAATGAATATATCCCCTGATAGTGTCATACTCCCTCCGAAATGAAATAAAAATAAAAACGGCATCTGAAAAGTTGATTTATCTAATTAAAATTAAGACCAGATACATTGATTTTTCAGATACCTTTTTTGCTTATATCTCATTCTAGAGTAGTATTTATTTATCATGAAACAGATGTTATGGCCCATAAATGATACTTATAACATGAGATTTATGTGCTACATAACCAATTTGACACTAAACATAATATAAGTTAATTTAGTATGCAGAAAAGTGATTACCTTTTTCCCGATCATTCGACCGCCTGCTGTATGAGCAAAGTAGATGTTGTAGAAGTGACAAATGAAAGCTTGTGGGTCCTTCTGAGATAAATCTGTAAGATACTGCGCATATGTAAGACCTGGAGAGGAAGGTTCAGGAATGGTATAGCCTTGCTCCTTGAACCACTCCAAGTCTTTGGCCAAACTTGCAGACCTTTCCAATCCAGTATTTCTAAACTCAGCATCTGCGAAAAGAAAGACAAAATCACTTTGTCTCAAATTAAGTGTCCTATTTGGAACATTTACTTGTTTGAACTTATTTCTCATTTTTGAATATCAATGAAGCATTAATTACTTATTACATCTTTTCAATGAAACCCATATTTATCTATACCTCAACCATGTATTAATTAGTTACTCTACCTAACTACACCACTAGCTAATACTATAATAAGAATATTTTAGTCAAAGAATATTATTTTATCTTGGAAACTAGTACACTTAATCATTTTCTTAAGAGTTGTGCATGACCTTATACGATATATAATATGAGACAGATGAAGTAATCAGACTTGTAGATAAGTGATAACAAAGGTACAATATATAAGTGATAAGTCAAAGAATACTAATATAATAACAGCTCTTGTTATGCTAAAGAAGTAAAGAACACAAACCAACTAAGACATTTAACAGTAAAAAAAAACTCATCATGGAGATCTATGTGAACAGCATTTGATATCAAGAAGCTTAAAGATACATGTTGAGAATAATATCTAATGTTTTGGCAGTAATGTGCCCACCAAACGTACTCTTCATTCTAGAGTATGAAAGCTGGACAGTAAAGTAATGCATCCCCAACAAAGACTTAAAATAATTAAAAACTCACATGGAAAAATTAATAAATAATGAGTATAGGCTCAAAGCCTCAAACTAATCCCTGATAAACACACATGGAGACTTATTTGGTAAAATAGAAAATTGATCCTCAAATATTTCAAATGCTGGTCAAAATTGTGTCTGATAGGGACTAAAATGTCTCTAAAAAATATTATAAAAGATGTAAATTTGATTCACATGAGATTTTTTGGACCGAATTAGTACTTTTTATTTTTCAATGACTAAATATGTTCCGTATCTTCAATGAAAGAGACCACATTAGACCTTTATTTCAAATAAATCTGAACTACTATCTAGTTAGATAGTCTTGGAATTCAGGTTGGGTCTAACTCTAACTTACAAAACCGACTTATAGGGAGAGAACTGTCCAAGCTTTATAAACACTACAGAGACCATATCTCTAGGTAATGTTGGACTAAATCCACCCCTTCCCACCCAACACAATGAAGGTGTTGGAGGCTGCAATGAAGGCAGCCCAAACGTAGCAATTAGACGACTAGGGGAGGACCGCAATGAAGGCAAAATTTCCAACATATAGACCAAGGGTACAATATGGGCTAAGGTCAAGCCAGAGATTCAACGGTCTAGGAAAAACAGCCTTTTACAACATTCAAAAGAGGAGGCAATGGAAAAATGTCTATGGCAGTAGCATACTTATTTTGCAGTTTGCAATTGGGTGGGGGGCTAAAAAAAGTTGATAATCATTCTCACCTTTCAAACAAGTACAGGTCATATGGATATATTAAGCCAAAGTGAAGAGTAATAAACCAAAAACACATATTTATCTATCTTTCCTCTTATGACAGGTAACAAAAAAATTTACACTTGTGTTTTCTACTTTAGTTTTTCCAGTGCAATGGTATACAAAAACCTTTACTACTTCCGTTGTTCCTTTTTAATTGTCAGTTAGAAAAATTTGTTTCTATTTATATGTCATTTTCAAATTTCAAGGTTACACTAACTATTTTTGTTAATACTTTGTGACCAAATATAAATTAGAGTTTTTAAAAAAAAAAAATTGGAAAAGGAGGAAATTTTTATTAATCAAAGTGACAGTAATAGTTATTAAGATACCTAGAAGTTACAAGCCAAAATTTTACGACTAAGCTAGCACCTCAAGTATAAATTAGATAAATTAGAGTTAATTATGTGAATCTCAATATAACCCTGACTCGTCGAGTCCAACGCACTTGTCCAACCAACTACACTACTAACCTATCTTATTAATTATGTTACACCAAGAGATAGTAAATGAGTTAGTGAGCCGATGAAACCTAAGACTATATATAATTAAAATTTGGTTACTAATCAAAGTTATTTTTCTTGGTATGTTCAAAGCAACCTTAAAAAAAGTGATCTTAAGGTAAATAATATAATCATCTTCCAACCAAAGCATAACTAACTTCTAACTACATAAACAATATTAATCTAATTTCCGACAGATTTTTAACCATATATTAAAAAAAAAAGTGATAGCCAAAAAACTCACAGAAAGGATAAGCAGAAACTTCAACAATATTCTCCAGCGTATCATAAACCAGTTTACTGTCAACAAGGAACTTGAGATACCCATCAATGGTAGGGTCCCACTTGGTAACGGCTCTCTCTTCAATTTGTTTAACTTCTTTCTCACCTTCTTTAGCTTGGTCTCTTGTATGCAACCTCATAGCCACAAACCTCATCTCTTCCACGAAACCCTTCGACTCGCCTGGGTACCGCTTCTTCGCCTTTTCTGCTGTTGTCGCCGAGACTACAACGGCTTTCATAGGCCGCGTCCCGCTGTGAAAGTTTAACCTCGGTGTGGAAAATTTTGAGTGAAATTGAGGGAATGGTAAGAGTGAAATATGGGGCTTGATGTAAAGAAGGATTTTGGTTTGGGAAAACGGTGTTGTTTGCGACGCCATGGAGAAGAAGGGCGAGTTTGATTGTGAAACAGAAAATGAATTATACTATTCAACTTACTGGAGAGAGGGAGAGGGAGAGCTTTAAATAAATCAGACATCGAGATTCTCTTCCTTTCATAACTTTGTCTATTTCTCTTGTCAAAATAATTTATTTTAATATTCCTTCCTCCATCTCGAAAAATATTGTCTTCAATCCTTCAATTTTTAATTGTTTGTTTTAATTAATATATTTTCAATGTAATATGTTTTTATCATTTATTTATGATTTTAATAATTCATCAATATTTAATAAAGATGAGTTGATAAAAATGTTATTTTTTTGTGTTTTTAAATAATTTTTTTAATATATAAATAATTTAATTATTTTGAAACAAAATAATAATTAATTTTCTTTTAAAATAAATAGACAAAAATCATCAAATAAAAAAAGTTGACAATTCATTTCCTTCCATGTGATGTCTGCAATTGATTCATTATTTTACTTTCCTTCTATTATTATTGTATTGTGACTTCTAGTACTCTTTGGTAATAGAGCCTTGTAAAGAGGTTTGTTAGTAAGTAACTAAGTATTAGAAAAGTTGTTAAGTTGTTAACATTGGTCATTATTGAGTAGGTAAGTAAACAGTAATATCCGGTAACATATTTTAATTATTTGGAATACTTAGTTAACTAAGATTTAGAAGAAAAATTAAAACTTTAGTATTTGCTTCTAATTCTTCCTCCTCAGCCTCGATTTTTACGTGTAGACTAGATCAAGATAATTATTAAAATTAAGAATTAGAAATAGCAAAAATTGAAAATTGATTACAGATTTGGTCATTATTTAATATTAAAATATAAAAAATATATACAAGTGAAGTACTTTTAATTTTAAAACTCAAAATATTACTCATATTATAGAATCCTCTAGATCTATAGAAAATGATTATGAAACAATTAAATAGTTGAAAGATGATATTTTAGGAAAACATTTTTATGAAATTATAAATATATAAATGTAGGATTAATACAAGTAGCAGTTAAATTTTTACTTAACTAGCACTAAATACTCTTATATTATTAATCTTAAGAGATAGTAAAATAAATCATTTTCATGAATCTATAATAGTTATATTATAATTAAATCTTAACGATGGACCTCTGTATTTTAATTGTTATCCCAATTTTTTATGAATTTAGAAAATGAAAACACTAAAAATTTGTTAGTTATTAATATTCAATGTTTAAAGAAAGAGTTGTTAATATAGATCTTATATTTAGAATTACTTACAAAGTATCTACTATTAATTATAATTTTAAAGCTGTAATATCCTAATTTTGTTCGATAAATTAAATTATAATAGTCACAATATAAAATTAAAATTATATAAATTATTATCAAATTTTATATTTTTTATTATTTTATTTCTCTTTATGAAATCTCAAAGTATTCAAAAATATATATATTTCTGCGTTCACAATTATTAATAAAAAAATATAAAAATATAAAATAAAAATAAAAGGGATATAACAAAAAATAATAAATATTGACACAAACTCATCTCTTGAAATTACAATTATAATAACATTATAGTAGATAATACAAAATGATACATAATGAGTTAATTAATTAATTAATTAAATGAAAGAGAAAAAAAAATCTTATTGTCCTCTTATTGTTGTTGTTCGCATGATACAAAGACAATGAGACAAAACTTTGAGTTTGAAACAAAAGCAAGAAGAAAATCTTTGCAATAAGAGACACAAATGGAGAGAAGTCTTAGATCGTCCAAAATCTGCTTGTTTCTCAAACATAAAAAGAGAATAAACACAATTAAATTAAAAATAAATAAATAAATAAATAAATAAAAAAGCTAAAAACATGAATACTATGTACAAGGGAACTCTTATGAACAAAGAAAATAAAACATAAAAAAAGAAATTAATGGGAAAGCACAAGAACACGAAAGGAACTAAACAAGTGGGAAAAAAATTTATAAATACACTTTTGTTTTTTTTTCAAAGACAAAGCTTTTTGGGTGCATGTTTGATACCAATTCTCCTCACAAAAAACATATACCAAGAAGAAGAAAAAAAACAAAGAAAGGAGCCGTAAAGAAAAAAAAAACAGGAAGAGTCCAAGATTTTTTTTTTCTTTTTCCTCTTATACAATAAATTTGTTTGTTCATTATTATCATCGTATAGTCATAGTTATTATAAAAATAAAAATATACATAGTTTTCAAATTTGAATCGTTTTTTAACACTAAAAAAATAAGGATGAGAAAATAAACTTAAGAATACAAATTTAATCATCAAACCTTTTTTATTGAACAAGAAGAAAAAATAAATAACAATGAAAGGTTGACAAAAATAAAAATCCTTTTTTCTCTTTCTTTATATTTTTTTCTCTTCTTCTTTTCCTTCTTCCCTCCCTCCCTCTAACTCTTACCTTTTTTTTTCTACCTTCTTCTTTTCTGCTTCCCCCTCTCCTTCTGGTTCACGCACGCCACCCCACTCCCTCTTGTCTTTTCTTTTCTCTGCTCCCCCACTCCCTCTTGTCTTTTCTTTCCTGTTTTTTGTGTTTTAGTACTTAGGTTTTTTTATCCAAGTCCATTTGTTTTTTTAACTTTGTGAACCTCCATTTATTTTAACAAATTCAGTTTTTTATATATATATATATATAAATTAAGTTTAATTAGTTTCTAATAAATATTAAATCTTCAAAAACAATAGAAATAAATCTTTTATTAAAAGTTAACTACATGTGAAGTATTTTTAATCTTTGAGTTGTTATGACACAAGTTGTACAATGTCTCTAAAACTTATTTTTTTTTTATAAATAAATTAATCTAAAATCGACATTTAAATTTGATTAATTAGATGTGACATCATTTTTATCTTTGAATTGTTAAGACACAAGTTGTACAACTTTGTGGTTTTAAAGTTCATATTTATAACAAAAATAATAAAAATATTCTTAAATAGGTTAATTAGATGAGACATCTTTTTAATCCGTAAGTTTTTGAGACACAAGTTGTTTATTTTTTTTAAAAAAAAAAATTGTTCAAAAAAACAAACTCATTTTCTCAAAATAAGTTTTTTTTTACCTAACTTGCTTATCAACAACAAAACACATTTTTAAAAACAATTAACACATCTGCATTTTCTATCTAAAAACTACGCAACTTTAATTTCTTCATGACACATGAAGATACGTAGAGGAAGATTGCACTCTTATCAAACACAATTAAAAACAAAACTTTGTTCCTCTCCCTATTTTAAGTACTCTTTATTTCAACATCACATTTATAAAAAATTATATTCGCATTTAACTGATATGGAGAAATAAATATTTTAAAGTTAACATAAATTTGTGCACAAGTAATTATAGGTAATTGTTTTTAACGGATGTCGTAGGTGTTAATATCTTCTCTACGCATAATCGTCTCCCTAACCTTAAATTTTGTTTCAAAGACAATTTTTTTATTTGTAAGGGTATGCCAATGTTTTCTTTATTGAAATCAACTTTAGTAACTATTGTATTGAATTCGAGCTAACCCTTGAAATTTTAAACCGCGACAAAAACATTAAAAACATCACCTAAATATGAAACAAAAGTTAATTTAAGTAAATCAAATATTACTATCCGAAGAGATTAGAAGCTTAAGAAATAATTTAAAAAAATTCCTAAAGAATAGGTCTGAAAAGAAATTATAGAAGCAACAAAAATAAAACACGTAAATGTTACAAGATAATAAAAGATGTAGTCAATCGATCTGTTATTAGAATGAACTGAAATCAATCGATTAGTATTAATGATCCATGAATATTAAGAAACATATCTTCGTAGATTTTAATATACGTGTTAATTTGACATGAGTTAATTGTAATCCTAATATTCCTGAACCAAATTAAATGAATAAATTTTAATGTACCTATTAATTTGACATGATTTGTTGGCTCTCAATTTATTAACTTTGAATTTCAAAATGTCTGAATTTAATGCCTTTGAATCTGATTCTTATTGCCTTTTATATATTTTGATTTAAATATCAGTTATGCGATAATATGATTTGCACTTATATTTTAATAATGAATTTTAATTGATAATTATTAAAGATATATAGTTATGGCCATAATGTATTTGGCATTGTTTTATTATATTTTAAATATAGCTTGTATGTCGTAACAATTTATTTATTTAAAATAATTGTAATTGTTTGTAGTGATGGGAGGTAATGCTATACAATGATGTAGATGGAGAGATTTGAGAAGTCAATGCAAATAGCGAAGACTTGTAATTTATTGTAGTTAATTTATCTATTGCATTAGGTTGTCATAACTTTATTATCTAATTTTATATATTTTGTATGTGATGCATGATATGTATGATATCTATTAGCATATATTTTATATGCTTTAAATTGTGAGAGTATATGTATACTGCGGGTCGTGTTAAAGCTGAGCACACTATTCTATATCGGTGAGGTGCAACAGGATAATATCTGATTGTCAACCATTGGTCTAACTTAACTAAATTGAATTCAGTATGGTTGAAACTGACTAATAGACAAAGGGGTTAGGCTTTAATTCATAGATGAATTAGAACAAGTGTTGTTCACCCATTATCCAAGAGTTTCGTGTGATATAATTGGAAAAGAGTTTCCTACCTAAATAGCCATGTTATAGGTGATTCAGCTCAACTGTCTCAAAACAAAGTGAAATATGACTTTTTGTCTCACTAGAAAATCTTCCAATAGGATTTTACGAGGCAATGGTGAGAGTCATTGATTTGAATAAAATAGTGGAGCGTATTTAATAAAGTCCTATTAAATATGTTTTAACCACGATACTTACGTATTTTACATTATCATGAAATTGAACACAATAGTTATTGACATTGTGAAATGTCCTTAAGAATTTCTAGATATATCTAGAAATGAATTTCTAGAATGGTACCAAAATTTGAGAAAATATGTATATTTTTTAACAACCGAGTCTTGAGTAACTTTTTCCTACTATGACCAAAAGGATACATGTAAGAAGTATCAAGTCGATTTCTTAAATTTAGGATACTTCTATCTTGTGATCATAAAATTGTATGATATGATCATTCACATCATGATGCTATGTACTTCATATTATTGGACACAATGAGAACCAAGATAAATTGAAATTTCCTATTGGTCAAGAGTTGACCATTGACTTGGTCTTACAAGCACTACGCGAAAAAACGCATTTTACAACGTTTTTTTTAAGCCATTTACAACGCTTTTTCAAAAAAATAAGCGTTGTAGTATCTAGCGCTATAAAATAGGTGGATATATTGTGTGCTTGTTATACTCGTTTTACAGCGCTTTTTTGAAAAAGCGCTGTAAATCCCTACAACAAACACGCTGCTTGTTCTTATGCACATTTTACAGCGCTTTTTCAAAAAAGCGTTGTGATAGGTGCATTCAATAGATGCATTATTATGCACCTATTACAACGCTTTTTTGAAAAAGCGTTGTAATAGGTGTTTTCAATAGATGCATTATTATGCACCTATTACAGCGCTTTTTCAAAAAAGCGTTGTAGTAGGTGCATTCAATAGATGCATTATTATGCACCTTTTACAGTGCTTTTTAAAAAAAAAACGTTGTAATAGGTGCATTAGAATGTACCTATTACAACGCTTTTTTGAAAAAGCGCTGTAGTAGGTGCATTCTAATGCACGTTTTACAGCGCTTTTTCAAAAAAGCGTTGTAATAGGTGCTTTCTTATTTTAGTTTTATTAAAAAACGTTGTAAATGAAATTTTTAAAAAGCGCTTTTTGGTTTTTTATGACATTTTTTTAGAAAGCGCTGTCTTTTAATTTTTTTTCCAAAATCATTTTCATCCAGAATCAGTTCACAATCAGTTCACACAATCATTTCACAATCAGTACACAATCAGTACACAATCAGTACAAAACAACAGAACTATATAACTTTATAATTTAACTTTATAACTTTACATATTTACACAATCAGTTCACAACAAATTACAGCACAGAACAAAATACATATTCATATACATATTCACAGCTTTTCAAATGTGCCTTATTTATATAACTACATATTCATATACATATAACTATCAGAACTACAACACATAACAGAACTACCCCTTGCAGCATATAACTATCCCTTGCAGCATGCCATTTCCCAGCAAATCAAATAATCTTCATTTCAATCACATACTGACACCAGTCTTCCTTTATTTCAATTAGATCTCTTTCAGAGTATGTTGGACTGGAATTGTCAAAGTACTGTGTGATATAAAAATTGAACATAAATAAGTTAGAATCAAATATACACATAGTTTATATATGAAAATCAAATAATGAAAATACCGTACCGTTTCTGGGATTATAGTTTGATTCATATCAACAATCTCCTTCATGAATCGCAATATATAGTACCCACAATCGATGTTGTTAGTTTGACGATGGCGCTATAAAATAAAACATATAAGTCAATAAATATTTGTGCATTGATTGTAAATGAAATTTTAAAGGCATATATTTCAAATCTTTATTGGAATCCATGTGATGTTATTTGACTTTTGCTTCGACACTGTAGCACCTCTTTGAGCTCGAAAAACTTGTAAAGCACTATCGAATAAATAAATGTGATTATTATAGCATTAACAAATACATTATATATATATGTAAGAAATAAATGAATATTACTTACGTGTCGAACATAGTCTTTATATCGGAGTGATTGTTGTAATGGTCGTGCAAGGGATCTAAATAGTATATAACTTCAGAGGTCGCATTGATTGCAAATAGCATCCAATGTGCCCTACAACAACAAAAATTTGGTTGGCAATTTTGTTTACACAACTAATAAATTAAGATCTCATAAATTAAAAAAGATATAAATAAAGAATATATAATTACGTACCCTGAATTATATGGTGCAAGAAACAACTTATCCTTCTCTTAAATTTCCTAATAGGATATCTACAACGTATTTCTTTACATTCACTGGATCGAGTTTAAACATTGAAATCTTATGCAGAGACAAGAATGAAAATCTATTTGACAATCTGCGTGTGCACACGAACTTCTCATACATAAACATTCAATGAAAATTTCAAATTAGATTAATTACCAATAAATTAAATTAATTACCAATAAATGCAATTAAAAGTAACTTTTACCTAATGTATAAGCTAATGACAGTAGCACTCATCTCCTTATGGTTGAGAAGTTCGTATATGTGCTCTTTTTCAAATAGTTCTTCATACTCATCTCCGAATATAGCTTTATCCATGCTTATTATTCGTGAAGCGTTGTTGCTGCCCATATTTGTTTTTGCCTGTATGTCAAGACACGACCCATATCGAGCAAGGCGTGACTGACTTATTTTAGGAGCAGAAGTAGTAAATGATTTTCCCCGATCCATTTTTTATGCAGCAACTTTGGCAGCTTTATTACCCTCCAGCTTTTAAAGTTTGCCAGCTTTATTACCCTCCAATTTTTGAAGTTTGCCGGCTTTATTTTTACCCCCAACATCCAGTTGTGGTGCGGCAGCTGGTTTATTGTGGCAGCTGGTTTGCTGTGCGGGTGGTTTATTGTATTGAATTTGAAAAAATGAGGTTAATCAGTTTGTTAGTTTATTGAATCTGAAAAAATGACAAACCTTACAGAATAAATGTGACAAACCTTTTTCGGCGATGTGACTCGCTCGTTTTTGGGAATCTTCTTATCATTCCCTTTAGACTTTGTCTGAATCTAAATAAATGTGAAATTAAAGTTAACAGCGGGAAAAAATCAGCAATTAAATATAATCAATTATAATCATATATCGTGCAATTAAATATACATATCAATTAAACATACATTTCAATTAATTAAACATACCTTATCAAGGGCAACAAGATGTTTGGGCCATGCCACGTAACTACCAATTGCTTCGCCCAAATACTTCATATCTGCATCGTTGTCCGGTATAGGCAACAGTGCATCTGGTTCCAAAGCAATAACTGGTGATACTTTGACATGGCCTACAGGGATCGGTGTGTTGTGCAATAATTCTCCCAAAGTATTGTACAATGTTCCTTTTCCGACCTTGCGATGAGTAGGGGAGGATAAGTACAGCACGCAAGGAGTGACACCCTAAATCAATGGTTAATACATAAGTATGTGAAACAATTAGGTTGAATGAATTTCTTATTTTATTAAGTAATTAATTACCTCAGGAAGACTTTTGAGACCAATGTTGCAACTCGCGTTTTCACTCTCCATTTGAATTTCACGTTGGAGCTTATCCGGAAGTTGCTTGTCCTTATTCGTCTTTACCAAGAGTGCCACTTGCTCTGATAAGACTTTGAGCTTCTCTAATACTTCCTCATTAGATGGATTTTGGCGCTTCTCTTGTGAAAAATAGCTTCTAGGAGTTACACCAAATCCTTTCCCCCTCACGCGGCTGGAATATTCAGGAACATTAAACACTTTACCGAGTATGTCCCTGCAACTAGCTTTGTTGTCCTCTTGATTTTCTGAACTTTGTTCGAGATTGTCCTAAAATACACGTAGGATTAAAAAGATAAGTTCAATATCATTTTTAAAATACAATATTAAAAAATATTAAAGTGATAAATATACTTACACAAAGTTCTATTACTTTTTGAACATTTTCGTTATCAACAACTCCATCTTTATTTACGCGAGCTTCCTTCCACAAGATATGACAACGGTTGATCGAATTGGGTGTCTTGTAGCTATTCGTTAAGATCATAAACAAAATATTAGTTAGAAACTATAGTTTATAATGTACCACATTATATAAAAGTGATGTTTAATTACTTACAAGTTTTTGCTCTAGACGTGCATATCCCATACGAGATTTTTTGTATGGGTGCGTCGGATTTTTTGCTCTCTCGTGATTTTCCTTACTAATATTCTATATGAAAAAAATAACAATCGTGTAAAAATTTAAAATACGCTATGAATATGAATAATAAAACACAAATGCTAATAAATTAATCACTTACAACAAACGCGGGGTCTGAACGTTTTGCTACAAATGCGCTCCATTCCTTATTTGATATATAATGTTTATATATTTTTGGAGCTTCTGCATTCATATTTCCGTCACGGTCTCTTAGATAGCAGTTTGAGAGGTGAGATCTAAAACCCCGGTGTATGTTCCCGGCAACTCTCAACAAGTAACTCTTTCTCACCTCGTCAACATCAAAAGCAGTCTGCAAACCAAATAAAGATATAGTTTGAGTAAAGTACTTCAAAGTTGTCTGTAAAAAATTATAAGCAAAAAAGTGGAGTAAAAAAGTTACTTGTATATCAGTCCACAATACATCTTTTGCATCCTTCAACGTCTTATCTCTCCAATCGTCAATTGTGATGGGGATATTTTGACAAACAACAGCCCCAATATAACTTACAAACATTGAACTGTCGGGGTCAATTGGTTGACCACTCTCATTCCATCCCACCTAATAAACTCATATAGTAAGTACATGCTTTCAAAAAAGATAAAAAAATAAACAGCAAACAAAGTATAGTATACCTCAAATTTTATGCCAGTACTTCTTGCTTTTATGACATTTTGCATGATGGTTGCACCACGTTTAACTTCATTTTCGTAAGTCTTGGTGTTGCCAACTTCTTCATTTTGACAATTTAACTCCTTGTTGGTATCTATTTATCTACAACAAGTTCAACATGCAGTTCAGTGTAACTTCAACAAGTTCAACATGCAGTAGTCTAAGTACGTAGCAGTATAAGTTCAACATGCATTTTAGTGAAACAAAAAATTAAGAAATACAATACCTGAAAAGTGCGAAGAAATACTTAGGGTTACGGGTTCGTAGGGTTCGGCTAGTAACAAAGAAGAACAGCGCAAAAATACGAACGAAGAAGAAACGAGCGTAGGGTTACGGGTTCGCAGAAATACGTAATGAGGGTTAGTAACAAATATGGTTCGCAATGAGAAGGAGAATGAAGATGAGGAGGAACCAAGCGTATGAAGTTTACGTAATGAGGGTTAGTAATGAGGAGGAAACAAGCGTAGGGTTCGTAGGGTTCGCAATGAGAAGGAGAATGAAGAGGAAATTGAAGATGAACAAGCGTATGAACTTTACGTAATGAAGAGGAAACTGAAGCGGTTTACTGTTATATATAAAACCATATTACAGCGCTTTTTTGAAAAAGCGCTGTATTTTATTTTTTAAAAGCCTATTACAACGCTTTTTTAGAAGCCTTTTAAAATGCTTGTGAAAAGCGCTGTAAAAGACCTCCTTATTTTATTTTTTTAAAAGCCTTTTACAGCGCTTTTTCAAAAAGCGCTTTAAAAGGCTTCTTTGTTTTATTATGTGAAAGCGCTATGTGACCTTTTTACAGCGCTTTTCCACAAGGCGCTTTAAAAGGCTTCTTTGTTTTATTATGTAAAAGTGTTATGTGACCCTTTTACAGTGCTTTTCCACAAAGCGCTTTAAAAGACCTCCTTATTTTATTTTATTAAAAGCCTTTTATAGCGCTTTTCCACAAAACGCTTTAAAAGGCTTCTTTGTTTTATTATGTGGAAGAGCTGTGTGACCCTTTTACAGCGTTTTTCCACAAAGCGCTTTAAAAGACCTCCTTATTTTATTTTATTAAAAGCCTTTTACAACGCTTTTCCAAAAAACGCTTTAAAAGACCTATTTGTTTTATTATGTGCAAGGGCTGTGACTTCCTTATTTTTTTAAAGGCATTTTATAGCGCTTATTAACAAAAGCGCCGTAAAATTACAAAGTTCATGTTCAGTTCAGTTCAAGTTAAATATGTTAAATTACAATATAAGTTCAGTTTATGTAAAATGCTAAATAATTAGTAAAATACCTATATTTGGAACCATAACACCTATATATAGTTCAGTTTCAGTTTTTTCTTCCAAATAATTAGTTAAATACTTATATATATCTTACATGATCAACTCATATACAAATACAGTACTCAAACAAAGCTTTTTCAAGTTCAATATAAGCAGAAAATCAATATAAGCAGAAAATCAAATACAGTTCAAGCTAAATACTAAAATGCTCAATTCTGGCAGTCTACAATTAAATTACATGAACTCAGTTCAGATTACATGGCTTATAAAACAATTAAACACATTAAGATGCCCTTCTTCTTTTCCTGGTGGGATTCGCATTTGTTTGTCCATTAACGGCTGGAGGTAGATATGTACGATTTCCTTTCTTTACGGGACCCAATTCATTTCTTATTCCCATGTCGACCAAGTCCAATCTTGCATTGATGCCATCCTTAGACTTTCCTAGTACATTGAGTAACGTACCAATAACACTATCAAATACATTTTTCTCAATATGCATCACATCGAGAAAATGTCTTACATACAATGACTTCCAATATGGCAATTCAAAGAAAATTGACTTTTTCTTCTACCCAGTTTTGACCAGCTCTCCCGCAAAAGGTTTGCCAAATTTATTGGTCAAACCTTGTACTTTTTCAAGTATTTGATATCCAGTCGGTGCTACAGGAGCTCTATTTTCCTCTGATTTTCCATTGAATGCATTTCTCCACCCACGATACTAATGACTATAAGGTAAAAATCTACGATGTCCAAGAAATACATTCTTCTTACAATGTTTCAACCGCATCCAATTTGTACTCTCTTCACATATAGGACATGCACACTAACCTTTAATGCTATATCCTGATAAGTTACCATATGCTGGAAAATCATTAATTGTGCCGAACAACATAGCCCTCAAATTGAAACATTCTTTCTTATACCCATCATAAACTTCCACACTTGTCTCCCACATAATTTTTAAATCTTCAATTAAAGGAGCCAAGTATACGTCGATATCATTCCCCGGTTGTTTGGGTCCAGAAATTAACAAAGACAACATCATAAACTTACGCTTCATACATAACCATGGAGGTAGGTTATAAATCAACAAAATCACAGGCCACGTGTTGTGTGAGATGCTTTGAAGACCATGTGGATTCATTCCATCAGTAGAAAGTGCAAGTCGTAGATTTCTTGACTCTATCCCGAATTCAGGATACTCGTGATCAACTTTTGCCCATTGTGGAGAATCTGCAGGGTGTCGAAACTTGCCATCTCTAATTCTTTCATCTGCATGCCATGTTAAGTGTTTTGAATCTTCTTCACTATGATACATACGCCTAAATCTTGGTATTATAGGAAAATACCACATGACTTTTGTTGGAGTAGATTCTTTCTTCTTATATCGAGAGACATTGCATTTCGGACACGCCTTTAGTAATTCATATTCATTTCGAAATAAAATGCAATCGTTAGGACACGCTTGAATCCTTTCGTCACTCATACCAATAGAGCACAAAATTCGTTTAGCCTCGTAGGTTCGACTGGGAAGTTCATTATCATCTGGCAACATATCTTTTAAGAGTGTTAGTAATGCTGTGAAGCTTTTATCAAACCATCCATTACTCGCTTTTAAGTTGTACAACTTTAATATCGCCGACAGTCTTGTGAATTTAGTACAACCATTATATAATGGTTTCTCTGCATCACTCAACAAGCTCTTAAACATTTTAGGACAATCACGAAGATCTTCTTCAACTGCTTTTGCAATCTCCTCAACTCGGTCCGGCTCATATGTATCTGTGTCGAAATCAGTTGAAGCATATGTATCTGTGCGGGTGTTTCCATTTTTTTCTCACCATGTCTTATCCAACATGTATAGCTTTGATCAATTCTATACGATACTAAATGTCCTTCCAATTCATCTGCTCTAACGCATTTTCCAAAACAACATTTTAAACAAGGACAAATGACTCTATGTGGATCTTTTGCATTCTTCATTGCAAACTCAACAAACTACTTCACTCCATTTTCATACTCTTTTGTCAATCGATTGGCAGACATCCATTTCCGGTCCATTTTATATGACCTATATAAATGCAGTTACACAAATAATAAGCTACTGATAACATTTTACCAATCTATATATAGTACACATATTGGAAAATGGAAACCAAGGTCCAAGTCTGATTTCAAAATAGAACATATCATGAGAACATATCTAATATTGAACAATTTCAAAATAGAACATATCTAATATGTAACAATTTATCAGTTTTAGTGACAACAACAAATTAATAAATACAGTACCTGAGACAACGTATCCAATTTGTTTTAAAGGAGGAGCAACGTATTCAATTTGTAGATAGGCGCACAGTAGAGGAGAGGAGGGTTCGCAAAGTAGACGAGATGAGAGTTCGTAGGGTTAGGACAACGTATTAAATTTGATTTAAATTTGTTTTTATTTATTTAAAGTGAATGATTTTTATTTAAAGTGAATGATTTTACAACGCTTGTACAAAAAGCGCTCTAATAGGTCTTTTAATAATGTGAAAGCGCAAGCCTTTTACAACGCTTGTATAAAAGGCGCTCTAATAGGTCATTTAATTATGTGAAAACGCATGTATTTTACAGCGATTTAACACAAAGTGCTTTAAAAGCTATGTAACATAAGGTGGGAGCGCAACCTTTTACGGCGGTTGTGTTTAAAGCGCTCATAAAGCGTTGTAAAAGCTATGTGAGAGCGCTTCAATTTACAGCGCTTTTTTAAAGAGCGCTGTAAAAGAGTTGTAAACGTTATGTGCAAGCGCAATGTGACCCTATATGACCCTACAACAGCGCTTGTCAAAAAAGCGTTGTTGTATCCTCTGTTATTTTTAAAAAAATTGTACAACAGCGCTTGTATTTAATAAGCGTTGTAAAAGTCGTGCTATAAAATGTCATTTTTGGCGTAGTGAAGAGTTGTTGGATAATTATAGTAACAAAAAGAACACTATATTAATGGTTTATATAAGAAAATGACTTAAATCTACTAAAAGCATGTAGCACATGAGTAATAATAAATTCAAGTTATGTACTCTTGCATTTAAGTTGGCAAGAAAGGTTACAAAGGAAAGTGTTGGTTCCAATATGATGGGACAAAATATTGGAAGAAGAATTGTCTCGTATACCAGAAAGAGTGTAAACTGTAGAAATAAAGTTAAACTTTCTCTTCAAATATTCGTCATGGAATTGTAAGTCAACTTTTACTACAATATGTGTTTACAATACAATGTGTAAATAAGTAAAATGTTGATTAAAGTTAAAAGTCAACCTACATATGTGATATGCAAGAATTTAAAAAATACACCATAATTTTATTTAACATTTAAAGAGTAGTTTTTGTTAGAATCTATGTAGCTCCGTAATTTTGTCAATTCAAACATGTATTAGATGATAATATGTGTCCTAGTATTTACTGTATCATTCATTCATGAGTAATAGTTTGTTAAAAACAATATGTCTTAATTGCAGTTTTAGTCGCTCTATTATTATCAATTCACGGAAATGGTCCCCCTATTTTAAAAGTCAACAGTTTTGGTCCCTTTCAGATTTTTTAACTAAAAAATGCGGAATTGACATTTTTAATAACATGAGATATAATTATATGATATAGAACCATCTTGATGCATTAGTTATTCATATGTCATTAATTAAATTAAAAATATAAAAAAAAAATTCTGAAGTTGAAAACTAAGTTTTTACTGCGTTTTATTCCAATTTCATGAGTGTTAATCATTTTATATTATCGTATTATATGTTACGTTATTTAAAACATCTTACGTCATCATTTTTTAGTTAAAAAATCAGAAGGAGAGACAAAAAATGTCGACTTTTAAAATAGGGGGACCAATTTCGTGAATCAGTAAAAATTGAAGGACTAAAATTGCAACTAACCCTAACAATATTTATAATAATATTTAAAACATTGTAACCATTCTTCGCGTATGCAAATATAGCTGATAGATATATGTGGATGAAATACTACAAAACAAAATAGAAATTTCTTGAGGCTCAAAAGTCTTAAATAATAATAATAATAATAATAATAATAATAATAATAATGATGATAATAATAATAATAATAATAATAATAATAATAATAATAATATTTAGATAACACAACTCTCAAGTCAAACGAAAATTTGATACAACACAATAGTTGGTGTGAAATTTTTATTTAAACTTCAAGTAAATACTATAACTGCAAACCAATTCTATATCTAGTCTTTTGGATATGGAGCAATTTCAATTACTTTACTATTGTTTCATCTAAATAATAAGAATATGAAATGAAATTTTCAAATATCTATTTGCCATAGTCAAGAAATATCAAAAGTGTAAAACACATGTTTTTAATGAAGACAAAGACCAAGGAATGTGATCAAAGTTGCAAGCTCAAAAAGAAGTCAAATAATCAAAGTTAACTATGGTCAAACATACTAGAAGTTTTATAAATGTAAAGGTACTTGATGCAATATAATGTTCTTATATTTCAAGTATGCTTTGAAAACCTTTCTCAATGATATGAAAATGTATTGCAAGTACTTGAAATATAAAAAATAACTTTGAGAGTATTTCAGAAAATTATTCAAAGTTTGGTGGTAGGATTGATTACGTTTAAACTGAAGTAATCGGGTATTTATACTCCATATACCTCACTTCTGATCAGTGGTCATCGTTCCAAGAGGTTTGATGAACAAATGCAATGATCCAGAACTATTTCAGAATTGAAAAATTGCATTGTTTCGAAGTTGTATTCGACTACAACATGTGTGTAGTCGAATACACCTCTGCAACGTTCAGTTTTTATTTAAAATTTCAACATCGTATTCGAATACGAAACCTTGTATTCGAATACAAATGAGTGAATTTTTCCACTGACTTGTTGTTGTATTCGACTACACCAGGTTGTAATCGAATACAAATGTGCAGTCTTAACTACTAACTTAGCACTTGTATTCGACTACATCATCTCGTAGTCGAATACAGATGTTCAGTTTTAGTTACTGACTTAACACTTGTATTCGGCTACACTATCTCGTAGTCGAATACAGATGTTCTGTTTTAGCTACTAACTTATCACTTGTATTCGACTACATAATGCTGTATTCGAATACAACATTGTATTTTGTCAAAAAATTTATTTTCAAATATTGTTTATGCATTTTTGACACTTTAAAAATCATTTTGATGCATATGCTAAAATGAAAGGTTCTCATGTGCATTTGAAATATAAGAATATTAGATTGCATCAAGTACCTTTACATTTATAAAACTTCTAGTATGTTTGACCATAGTTGACTTTGGTTATTTGACTTCTTTTTGAGCTTGCAACTTTGATCATATTTCTTGGTTTTTATCTTCATCAAAAACATGTGTTTTACATTCTCCTCCTTTTTTATCATGACAAAATCTTGTTATTTGATGAGATTTCAATGCATTATGAATGTTTTAAAATTGCTCCCCCGTAAGTCATGCGTACTCCCTTGTTGCGTTTGAGTTTATGCCATCATATTGTAAAGATTTTGAAGACCTACAAAAGGTTTTAACAACAACAACATACCAAATTTTCTCCCCCTTTTGACATGATTAAAAAGAAGGAAAAACAACAAACAATATTACCAAGCATATATAGGGAATAAAACATTACACTAGGTAAACAAGAAATATCATATAATTAAAATGGAACCATGTTCAAATATTACATCATAGTTAAAGACATATAATCAAAACATGAGAAAGCAAATGAAAGACAAAAAACTACATCAAATACAATTTCAGTATCAAACTACATATCCGGTGGAAGGTGAAGGTGGTTAATTTTGTCGGATAAGCCATGAAGTTCATGCAACATGGTTTCATGGTTGTGGGCAATGGTGGTCTCCAGGTTTGAAAGCGGGTATTGATGGAGGTGTCCATGTTTTGAAATTGGGTAGTGATGAATGTGTGTAAAGAGTTGAGTTTGTCCATGATCATGCGATTTGAAACATGATCATCATCAGATGTTGTTTCCTCTGCGTCGTCTTCCTCTTCGGCAGCAGTATCTTCTCGGGCAGCAGTAGAAGATTGGCCAGGATCACCTTATGAACATAGGCCTGAAGTTGTTCATTCCACATTATCTTCATACTGGGAATCACACTCAAATCAAGCAAATTGTCCTTAGATGGTGTATACATTACTTCGCCAGATAAGTCCACTTTAAAGTGATCCAAGATCCTAGTGACTTCCTTTGCATAAGGTAACCCAATAGCATCTTTTGAAGCAAATAGGACAGATCGGACAAAGTAAGACCAGTTGAGGGGACATCATTCGAACATGAAATACATAATCTAAAGCTCAAATTCAGATATCTGAGAGTAATTACCAGCTTTAGGAACCAAAATGTAACACAGAAAATAATGCAAGAGTCTGTAGTCAACGGTTAGATTTCCAACTCCGTACCGTTGCCTTGCAAATTCTGAACCAGCTTGTGTCCTTTTTCGTTCCATGGTGTCTTTGTCAAACCGACCCAATGAGACATAAGCATCATATTTGGTAATATTTACCCATTCACATAAATTTTTGGGCCTAAGTTTCTAACCTCAAAAGGAAGCTTCAAAATTTCTCTAATAGTTTGAGTTTCTAACTCAATGTATTTTCCTTTTACCCGAGATACTAACTTAGACCCTTCTTTTGTGAGATTACAGTAAAATACCCTAACTAAATCAGGATAAATAGGACCGTTATAACCGATGAATTCCTTTAAGTGTTGGGCCTTAAGTAACTTAGAAAACTTAAAAGCGGAAAAGGAATCAAGAGTACCATACTTAAGAGTGATGATCCTTTTGTCGGAATATTTTGTGTGGAACCAGTCAATTTCTTCCGGTGAGTGAAGCAAGCGAGATAAATCTGCCACATTATCATTTTTAGCCCTCCTTTTTGAAGGACCCACTGCATCATGTTTGGTTCTGGGTCCATGCTAAGCGACTCAAGTTTACCAAAATATTTTTGGGCAAGTGCCGTAAGCACAGCTTGTTATGTATCCAACCGGGTAATAATTCGACCAAACTTATAGTAATAATTCGACCAAGGCGGTGTTGGCTCCTTTACGGCGGCGCTATTATTAAGGGGGAAGAAGGAGATGATTTTAGGGTTTGGTTGTCTTTTTCGTGTATTGATGAAAGAGTAGAGGAAATAGAGAATGAGTGGAAGCTTGGAGAGAGATAAGTGTGGAGATAAATCAGAGAAGAAGATTTTTCTACCTCGTGCAGGTGGCGGTGCTGTCGCAAGAAAAAGAGAAAAGGGAACGCCAAAAAGTTTAGATCCAATGGTGTACAACAAAAACTATGATCCAAAGGCCTCTAGTATATCCAACCTAAAAAGTAAATATTTAGAGATGAAAGAGGGGGATCCCAATACCTTAAAAAAAGTGTTACAACATGATATTAACTTTAATGTTCAAATGAATTTAACATTAAAAATAGATATTAACCCGCACGATAAAATTTAATATATTATTGAGTATAAAATAATAATATGTAAATTAAAAGTAATGTTGTTTTTGTTTTAGAGTAGAATGTACTGAAAGATTTATATGTTAAGATATAAATATATTTTTGAATAACCATATTTAAGCTAGTTTTGTTGTATTTCAAAAGAAAAGGTAAAACCTTGTAGACTAATACAATTAATGCAACATATGTTAAAATATGATATCTCACGCGTTGCACGGTAGAATTTAATATATTATTTAGCATAAAATAATAATATGTAAATTAAAAGTAATGTTATTTTTGTTTTCGAGTAAAATATACTAAAATATTTATGTGTTAAGAGGTAAATATATTTTTGAATAGCTATATATAGGCTAATTTTGCTTTATTTCAAAAGAAAAGGTAAAACTTTATTGACTAATACAATTCATGCGATATATATATTACAATATAATACTATTATAAGATTTTTTAATTTTAGTGATGAAGTCTTTATCTTTAACATTTTTTTTACTTAGAATTGGTTTATTCAAGCTTTTTGTTTTATTTGAAGTGTTCCTTGCAATGATATATTTGTTAAATAGTTCAACATTTCTTTATTAATTAAATATCACAATTTGGATTGTGCTTTGCATATATTGTGGTACTTTGAGATGGAAGAGGTCAAAATCAAGGATCATTTATCTTTTATAAAGTTGAGTATATCTACTTCTAATGTAATTAGATGGATGTTTGGATGAGGAAGTTCTTTTGAACTTAACATAGTTTCTACCTTTACAAACTTCATTGATCTCGTTGTGATGATGATGAAGTAATTGTATAAGGTAAAGAATCTTGATCTCATCAATGATCCAAACATATACTTAGTTGCTTATATCTCTTCGATAGATGATCGAAAAAAGGAAAGTGAACATGTGCAGAATGACTACACTAAACAATATGCTCAATGAGTCTCTTGTTAAGCAGTAGCATGATATTTATGCTAGATCAAGTGTTATGTTGATGTCTGATTAGCTCTAGTACTAGTGGGAGATTGTTGGTGTAAGCCCTAGCACCAATCTATTTTATATAGATTATTATTCGTACCATGAATTTAAATCATAGTTCTAATTTTTGTTATATGTGTAAGACATCATTTATTATGTTATTACCTTATAATATAATAAAGTCTTTAAAATAGATAGTTCGTTTAATAGAACATCAAGTGTGACTTGATTGTGAGACACTATTATACATTAGAACATTATTCTATATGTATCCGTAGTTAAAATATTATTGTTAATTAAGACGAAAATAATACATTAAGACTATTATGTGAATAAACTGATGACCACATCTCACATGTCATGAATAAGAGATATCAAGTCGTCACATAGGTATAAATATTAGCAGTAATAATTATACTGGATTAATCTGAGAATCAGAATCCTATATAATTGTTGTATAAGTATCATTAGCGATTCTCATGCGACCATAATCAGTAGTCCTTCAACTTGAAGTCACTACGATCCCTACATGGGGAAGAATAGGGTTTAAGGCCATCAAACGTTGTCTATAAGAAGACAATCATAAAGGTGGTTATTGGGTCTGTAATAAACTATGTGGATAGGTGTGAGTGATGTAGATAAGATTTGTCCCTCAATAGAGTGAGACCGTGGAAATGCATGGACATGCTAGAATGAACAAATAAGATATTGGGTCCATTGATTTTACACGTCAACTCTGGGAGAAATAAATAATTGAATATTTCAAGGATGACACATACTGTGACTTGCATTCAATTAGACATTTGGATAATTATTGCATAATATATAATGGACGCAGTAAAGTTTTAATCGTATACCAATTTTCTCATGATTTGGGTAGCAATGATGCATTGTTAGATGTCATTCATTGTTTATAATATTTTATATTTTATAAACTTTATATAATATTTAATATTATTATTGTTCTAGTAAGAACCTATAAGGATCATACGCATAGAGCACATACAATAGAACAAATGATTAAATTAAATAAGATTTGAATTAGTTAGATGTTAATTGTATTATATATGATTTAATACATTAATATATTTATAATTTATTTAATTGAATATGATTTAATTAAATAAATGAGGGTAAACAACTAATTAAATTAAATATGATTTAATTTAATTAATAGTTTGTATTTAATTATAGCAGTTTAATTAAACATAATCATTTAAGTTTTATTTTGAGTTGGACCTAAAATAAAAATCTTAGTATTTTAGTGGCTCATTCTCTATAAATAGAAGAAGAGCACATTCTCCAAACAATTTTAATTGCCACTACCCTCATAAAATGACTAGCACCATGTTTCATTTTGTGTTTGTGTGGACTATGTAGATATGCCAATAATTCCCGCTTTAGTAATCAAAGATAAAATATATTTCAAGAGAGATGTTTCGTGTTGGTGATCTTTCTCTTCGACACTTTTAGAGGTAAACACGTGAACTCTTCTAGTGAAATTTTGTGCTTACATGATCCTTGACTAAAGGGATTTTCCTTTTTTGAGATTGATTTTAAAAGATTTTTTTTTAAAGTCTATCTCTTGATTTTCCAACAATACTTAATAAGAATAATTTAGTAAAAGTAGTATTCTTACTCTTTCACTTTTACATTTTTCTTAATATGTATTAAATGATCAAATAGTTCAATTATTATGGGATGAATGAAATATGATTTTTTTTTGAATAAATTTCTCTATTATGATTGTTTACAAAAATGACGTTTTTTTATTCTCTTTTGAGAAAATGAAAGTTTTATTTTTTTCTCAATAAAATTTAAGGTGATGAGATAGTGTATATGTCTAAGGTAGAAAATAATTTTGAATTCAAAAAAACACTTACAAATGTATTTCTCCAAACTCACTGACTAAACTCCAAATCAAAAGTTCCATATCTAATATTTAATTTTTTACCACTAGATCGAAGTTTAAAAAATTGACAATTTTTAACATCATCGCAATATTCTTTAATCGTTTATGAGTGAGTAAAATCTAAGATTTCATGGGCATCTATACTTTCTATTAATCCATGCGAGTACATTTATCGAATCAAATTCTATTATAATATCGCCTTGCATTAACAATTCCTTTTCAAGTGACAATTCAAGAGGAAAGAGAATTGCTAAAACTCAGCTTCATTTAAGTATCTTACTGCAATTCAGGCTGCAAACTTTGCTAAAATAAGCCAATTTTCCTCGTTAACAATAAAACATTGACTATAGAAATCCAAAACTAATTATCCCTCCATCTCACAATAAAGACCATTTTAACAAACAAAAAATCTAAAATGAATGTTATTTTCAGTTGAATTACTATTTTTTCAATTGTTCCCACTAATTATTAATGCTATGTATATTATTTCTAAACATTATATTCTGCTTTGTATTTGTGAAATTGAGAAAAACACCAATTGTCAATAAAGATAATTTGATAAAAATTTTATTCTATCTCTATAATTCATATTCATTTCTAAATATATGTCAAATGATCAAAAGTGTCATTTATGGTGAGAAAAAAAGTATTATACTAATTAAGTGACATCGGGATTAAGTCAAATACTTTTTTTAAGCAAAAATATAGTGCTAAAGCATCACATGATTAACGTGATATCTCAACTATGTTGACATCTCAAATTAGTAACCTATCATTTGCAACACTCTGAAATATTAATAAAAATAAAACAAAAGAAAATACAAGATGATTGGAGGGACTATACCAAAACCCAAGAAAACAATCACAAGGATACACAATGTACTGCCTCATTAAAAATATTACCAGAAAAATCCCTAGGGATAAAACCATTGTGAAAGGAAAAATAGTGCAGTAAACACTTATAGACATCAATAAAATCTATATTCAAGAAGACCAATCTTGTTTTTATTAAAAAATTAAAAATATTAGAAAGAAAAGTATTCCACCAATAGCTGCTAACAATGTGAAGTCCCAAATTAGCATGTTTTTCCGCATATGGATTCTCTTCTCTAAAAATATGATATATATATATATATAGTAATATTCATTCTTTTAATTCATCTCAGGACAATTATACCATCTATTTTTAATGGATCAAGGAACAAGACTATTATTCCTAAATGCTAAATTTTCCAATTGAGAATCAGATTCAATCCATAGAAATTGCCTCTCATTCTTATAGTTGTTTCATTAAGAATCATAACTCCCGTTAGCTCAACATGTACTGGAGTTGTAATCCCAAGTTCATGTTGGTCAAGAAACACAAGAAAGGGGGGAGGGGGTGAATTGTGTTTACAGCTTTTTGAATGGCTTAAAAGCTGAAATGATAAAATAAATGACTCAGCTATTTTATCCTGGTTCATTGTGAACTTAGTAGCTACATCTAGTCCCCTCTTTCAAACGATTTAATCCACTATATTTAGAACTTACACTTGAACAATTGGTTAGTCACAATGATTGTGTTCAATCTTATCACCTCCAACTTAGTACCATCAAGTTGTTGAGGAAAGGGCAATCACTATTGAACTTAGTTTATAAATTCTAATAATTCTTCTCAACTTTCAACTTAGTGTCTTCAAGCCGTTGAGGAATACAATCAGCCACTATACGAGGTTTGGTTAGAAAGATAGAGTGTTTGTGGGTTTCAGAATTTTCTCTCTAACTAGAGTGTATTTGTAATATAAGCTCTAAGATTTTTCTTTCTCAACACTTAGATAAATTTGACAATTTTCTAACTCATTGTTTGTGCTTGTTGATTTGAGATTAATTCACTTTGAAAGAATGTTGTAAGTCGTTGTGATTGGTGCTGTTTCTGTTTGGAATTATTGTGTGTTAGATTGTTTCTTTGAACTCAAAATTTGTGTGCAATTTATAAAAGTCTTTCCAGTATTGCCTTTGTCCTTCAAAGTATGGATGAATGTTCTTCAATGAATGGTTTTGCGTTCTTCATGGCATGGTTTGTTTGTCCTTCAGCATGGTGCTTCATTGTCTTCAAAATTATAACCGTTGAGTTCAATTCTAAGACTTAGAATTTTTTCTAAGTGTTTCTGGAATTTCAGTTTTGATGAAGCAAACTGTACTTGATCAGAGGCAAATAACAACTAAAGGCATGACCACTAGACCAGAGACAGGAACAATCAAAGGCACGTTTAATGAACCAAAGACAATAGCACTAAAGGCACAATTACTGAAACAGAGACAAAAATAATCACATGCATAATTAATGAACCAGAGGCAAGTGTAATTGAGCAGAGGCAGCCACTAGAAGCAAGTTTGCTGGACCAGAGGCAAGTTTATTGCACCAAAGGCAAGTTTATTGCCCCAAAGGCAAGTTTACTGCACCAAAGACAAGTTTAGAAGACAAGAGGCAAACACCAAAATCAAGTTCGTTGGACCAGAGGCAAGTTTACTGAACCAGAGGCAAACACCAGAATCAAAGATAAATGACCAGAGGCGGACTATCAGAGGCACTAACCATGTCATAACGTTGACTTTGACCAGAGGCATTGACTTTTCCAACGTTGACTTTTTTCAAATGTTGAATTTTTCTAGGCGTTGATTTTTGCCATATTGTTGGCTTTCATCACAGGCAAATTATCAGAGGCAGTTGATCAGAGGCATTTTGACCAAAAGCTTGATTGCTTCACTAGAGCAAACTTTCCCAAAGTCTGTTTTGCTTTATCAGAGGCACACTTCAACAGATATATTGAGAGTAGAACTGAATCAGAATTAGATGCAGTCTTGGCAAATCTTCTTGTACCATCAGAAGTAGAGGCAGGCTAATGCTTTGTATCATCAGAGGCAGTGTTTCTAAGGCGCTTTTCACAAGTTTTGAATGCAAAACTTTCCATGTCTTTTT
This sequence comes from Cicer yamashitae, assembly GCA_037974755.1. NCBI lineage: Eukaryota > Viridiplantae > Streptophyta > Magnoliopsida > Fabales > Fabaceae > Cicer > Cicer yamashitae. The sequence goes on along the minus strand of JBBPBQ010020324.1, from coordinate 35,404,996 downwards.
GACCAATCAGCAGAGGATATATTCTAATATCCTGTATACTAATTGTGATCTTAGAACTACACACTTAAATGAAACATTAGTGCCTAAAATTGTTCCCACAAACTGATTTTGTTATCATCAATACAAGTAGGATCTTGTGTACTTTAAATAGATTTTGATCTCACAATTCACAAAAAAACAACACAAGGAAGCAACATAACTATCCCTAAATATATCTCCACAAGCAACTGAACCAGGACATCCAAATGCAACACCATCAGTATTACATTTAATTCAATACTCTTTGGGAGGATGTCAGATCACCTCCTTGATGGTATGCACTTTAGGAGGATGAGCTTCAACTTGAAAGGACTTAATTTAAAATTCTTGAATAGAATTGGAGACTGTGCTAGAAGTGTTATTGCTAGATAAAGATACATTTAGAGCTGGACACAAACCCGTGGCCCAAAAATAATCGGACATCCCGCAGCCCAAATTCATTATTGGGCGAGCAAACACAGGTTAACGGGTTTGTGCGTCAATTTTCGCTAGTCCATATGGTTTTTAATGGGCGGGTTCGGTTTATAATATTTTGACTACGGGTACCCGAACCCACCTGATCCAATATATTATTAAAAATTGAAAGTTATACTACTTAAACTGGAAAGGCCCAACCCAATAACATCAGCCTATTTTTTCACTCAGACCTCACCCATCACATTTCAGTAACCCTAATTTTCACCCAGATCTCACCCATCACTCTCTAGTCTCTACTCTCTCTTCACTAATTCAGATTTCAGTAACCCTAACTTTCACCCTCACTCATGACTCAACTCAACATTCACTAAGAAACCATAGCCACCACTGTCTTCGCCGCGCAGCCACACATCCTTCACGCGATCTCAATCGTCTCTGTTTTGATTTGAATCGTAGCCACCTCTATCTTTGTCGATGTCACAACCATTTTTCGTCACTAAGAACGAAAAGGTTAGTATTTATTGTATAATGGTATTTTGGGTTTTTGATTTTCTTTTGCGTTTTATGAGTTTTTGACATTTTAAATTTTGAAGTTTTGTTTTGTTCTTGGTCTGAGTTTTAAATCTGTTTTGGGCTTTTTATTTTGAATTTGCATTTTATGTATTTTTCCATCTCTCTATTAGCATTGATTTTAGCCTTTGTATTTTTCCACTTGGCTCTAAAAAGAAGAACAAACAGCAGCAGCTAGAATCGTTTGGTATATATCACCGTTTCTTTCTTTTTTTTTTTTAATCCATATTTTACTTTGTTCTGTTATATATATTGATTATTTTCTCATATTTTAATTTTTGTTGAAGTTTTGTTTTTGTTATGGGTTTGATTTTTGAATCTGTTTTGGGTCTCTTAGGTTTTTTTT
>JBBPBQ010020324.1:35346952-35393902 GCA_037974755.1 Cicer yamashitae | reverse complement strand
CCCTTCTCGTGTTTTCACCTTCATGATCAACAATGTTAGAAATAAGCACAACAACGTTGGAGTTATAATTGGGAAGAATCCAATCGTGGACAAAGAATTGGAGAAAAATTTGGAAAACGTCATGACCAATCACATCTTAATACTTTTGATTAAAATAAGCACCAAACTCATCAGGTCCTGGGGCACTGTCAAGATTCATGCTAAAAACTGCATTTCTGACTTCTTCAAAGCTAGGTAAATAGTAAGGATAACATTCATAGAATTATTCACAAGATAAGGGATTGTGTCTTAAATTAAACCATTATCCACACACATCGTCATAATTCCATTTAAGGATAGCTTTTTTATGCCAATTTTGCTCCTCCAAATTAATAGCTTCATTCATTTCCATTTGTGCTTGTTGCTTCTCATTCAATAATTCATCTGAGGGACCAATAGAATCAATAGCATTTTGAATGTTATCCAAATTTAAAACTGCAACTTGAACTCTATGATTGATGTTTTCAAAAACTTCCTTATTCCAAATTTTAAGCTTGGATTTAAGGAGCTTTAATTTTTGATTAAGCACAAACATGGAACAACTTGTAACCTGCTCCTTCCAAGTATTTTTCACTACATTGATAGAATCATGACGTGAGACCCGCATCCTCATAAACTTAAATGAAGAAATGTGATCCAGCATGATGGCATAATATTCAAAATTAGATTTTGTGAGAGTGATACAAGAGCTAGAATTCAGAGAATCCAGCCATCTATAATTGCAAACCACTCTGTCTAATTTTTTTTGTTCTGTATGAGCGCGACCTGAGAAGTTGTATGACGTTGCCGATTGGGGTTAAAGTCATAAGTTCTCGTGAAAACTTTTGTTCAGTTTGGAGAATTCTTAAAAGGTAAGAAGGCTAAAAAGGTTTGATATCTCATCTGGTGTGTGATCAATTGGTTAATTTGACTATCACGTAATCATATTGTTTTCCAAGATGCATTAGCCCATGGTGATAGTATGATATCTCATATTAGAATACTATCTTGAGGATGGTTTGTTTCAAAGATTGGGAAATATACTCCTTATAAATTCTTTGACTTGCTTTCTAATCTGATCGAGTGTCTAAAAGCTATAGCCTACTGATTGTATTGGGATTGAGTAGCTTGTGTTCTTCAAGTTGTATGTTTTTTTTCTTGCAGAGGAGAAATGTATAAGTGTAGAGAAGAAGATTTTCTACAGGAGTTGTCATGTTATTGGTTTGGTTTGCATTGAGTGTGATAATTAGGTTGTTCGACTTGGAGAAGGATTGATGTGAAATATGTAAGCAAGGGTGTGGGTTAATCAACGTTCGTTGTTTACTAGGTCCAGCGTTCGTTTGGGTGACAACCATATTGAAAGGAAGCTTGATAGGTCTCTTTGAAATGCAAGCTTTCTTGATCAATGGTTCACTATTGATTGTTGCATGCTAACTAGATTGAAATAGGGTCATTTTCCTCTCCTATTGAAAATGGATAAGTCTTCTACGAAGCACACCTTTTTTCGATTTATGAAAATGTGGTTTAGCCATCCTGACTGTGTTAATATTATTGAGGATGTCTGGAATGACTCTGTTGTTGCTTGTCCCATGTATATCCTTTCTTATAAGTTGAAGAGAATGAAATCTATGCACAGGGATTGAAATAAAGATATGTTTGGTAATGTGCATGTTCAGGTTGCAGAAGATATTGCTAAAGTTGACCAAATACAAAGCGAAATCATTGCTCAGGGTATTTCCGATGAACTCATTCTTCAAGAAAAATATGTGCAATTGGTGCTTCATCACAATCTTAAAATTGAGGAAGAATAATGGCACGACAAATCTAGGCTGAATATTATGGTGTCATGAAGCAAATTTATGTTCTAAAGCATAATGGTAGTCTTCTCACCAACCCTGTGGATATCGAACATCATCATGTTTAAGATTTTTACTAGACTTTTTTTGCTACTAATAACATTTGTTTTGATAAAAATTTGGTTAGTTCTGTTATTCCTTCTATTTTTTCAAATGAAAATAAGGGCATGCTCACGGCCTAACCTACTATGGATGAAGCGAAAAAACGATGTGTTTGATATGAATGGTAATAGTGCTCCAGACCCTGATGGGTTTGGTGGTCACTTTTACCTATTGGGATATTATTGGAAAGGATGTTTTCAATTTTGTCATTCAATTCTTCAAAATAGATTGGATATGTCTAATCTTAACTCTAATGTTGTTGTGCTCATCCCTAAAATCCCTGAGGCGGAGCGAATTGACCAATATCGTTCTATAGCCTTAGTTAACTTTTAATTCAAAACTATTACTAAGGTTTTTGCATATCGTCTTTCTATGGTAGCTCTTAAAATCACTTCTCCTAATCAAAGGGGGTTTGTTTGAGGTCGTATGATTTCTGATTGCATTTGTATAGCCTCTAAGTCTATCAATCTTCTTGACAATAAGGCTTATGGGGGCATTTGGCTTTGAAGATTGATATTAAGAAGGCTTTTGATACTATTGGTTTAATGACACGTTTTGTGATTGGATCAGTACTATTCTTCACTCGACTGAATTATCTATTTCTATTAATGGCAAAGCGATGGGCTATTTTAACTGTAAAAGGAGAGTCGGGTAAGGGGATCCTCTACCTCCCCTTCTCTTTTGTCTGGATGAGGATGTCTTAATTAGAGGTATATCTAAGTTTGTTGTTGATGCAAAATTGTGATCGATGTCAAGGCTTTGAGGCTTTGTTATGCCTAGTCATGCATTTTATGTTGATGATGTGTTGGATCTTCGACAAAGCTAGTCATAAAAGTTTAAACTATCTTTTGGATCTGCTTCATGATTATGAGCAAGTTTTCGTCAAGCCACTAGTAAAGAGATATCTAAAAAAATTCTGAGTATCACCTCACGTAATAGATCCTCTATTATCACGTCATTTCGGGTTTCTCTCAAGGTAGAATTCCCTTTCTTTATTTAGGAATTCCTATTTATAGAGGAAAATCCAAAGTTCACCATTTAATGTCCATTGTTGTTTGCATCAAAAACAAGTTTTCCTCTTGGAAGAGGTCCATGCTTTGAATCATGGGAAGAGATTAGCTAGTGAACACTATGATTCGTGGTATGCTCTTGTATAGTTTGTGCGTTTACAATTGGCCCACTAGCATTCTTAATTCTGTAAATACTTGGTTCAGAATTTTATCTGGTATGGTAATATCTTTACTCGGAAAATGGTCATTGTTGCCTCGAAACATGTTTGTAAGCTAGTTATTGATGGAGGCCTTGGTTTAAGGTCCATAAAGGCAATTATAAAACTGATCTTTTGAAGCTTACTTGGGACTTTTCGAATTCAGGGGCACAATGGACTTTGTTACTTAAGCATAGAACCTTCAGGAACTCTTGCAAGATTAAGTATCATATCACTTCTTCCATTGGGCCTAGAATTTGTACCAACTTGCATATTATTGAGCAGAGTGCTTTGTGGCGGCTTGGTGATGGCTCCAAAACTAATGTATGGCCAGATACATGACTTTCTAAACAAGTTACTGATTTGCTTGAGATCTCGACCAGTGTTCATCACTCACTCCAAACCAAAGTCAAGGATTTTTTGGTGAATATGATGTGGGAGATTCCTGACTTCTTAACCTCTCCCTTCCCCAATCTTATGTTTGACATTGCTTTGATTTATATTCCCTAGTTTGAAGCAGATGATCATCTGGTTTAGGCGCCTTCTGCAATGGGCGCCATGACGTTCAAGGATGCTTATCTTGTCAATCCTCATAGAGATTCTACATCTTGGGCTAAGCTTATTTGGAATAGTTGTATTCCTCATTCCAAGGATTTTCCACAACAAAATGTATACAGATGATCATCTTTGGAAGCACGAGTGTACAATGGTTTTTGTTCCCATTGTGGTCGACCTCCAGAGGACATTCAACTTCTTTTTTTCCAATGCCCTTTTGCCAAAAGCCTATGGCTTCGGCTTCACAGTACTCTTGAAACTAACATCGATTACTCCAATATTTTATCTATTTTGCATATTTGTAATTGTAGTTGGTGTACTCAGGTGTGTGATATTGTCACTATCGCTATCATCAATGTGTTATGAGCTATATGGTTTAGCATAAACCAAGCCAAGTTCAATAATAAAATCACTTCTTTTCAGCGGGATACTTCCTTGATTATTTCTACTATTTTGCTCTCTGGAATTGTTAGCTCTGGAAATATGTCATTTTCTAACACCGACTCTCACGTGTTTCAAGCTTTCTACATCAAAGGTTACCCTCCTTCTACCCCTAAAATTAAACAATTTATTTGACAATCTCCTCCTTATAATATGATCGAATGTAACATTGATGTTGCTTCTAGAGGTTGCTCAGGTCCTATAGCTTGTAGTGGTATTTTGTGGGACCACAACGCTTCTACTTTATGTTGAGCTTATGGCGGCCATTTATGCAATTGAGATTGCTTCTAATAAAGACCATAGTGATATTTGGCTGGAGTGTGACTCTAGCTTGGTTGTGGTAGCTTTCAAGAATATCGATATTGTTCCCTTGAAGCTTAAAAATAAATGGGGTAATTGTCTTAACTTGGCTTCTCACATGCGCTTCTATTGCTCTCATATTTATAGAGAAGGAAATGTTTTTGCTGACAAACCAGCAAACTTCGGTATTTCTACTCAAGCTTTCATATGGTGGAATTCAGTCCCTTCTTTCATTCAAGAGGAGTAATTTAGAAATAAAAATCAATTTCTAATTTTAAATTTTCCTAATGTATAATTCTTTTTGGGGATTGCTTAGTTTTCATTGTGATGTCTTCCATATGGATTTACAGTAGTTTTATCTCTTTGAATTTTCTTACTAAGGTTTTTAGAGACACTTGCTGCTATTACACATTATTGTTACTTTAGATATTTGTCTAATCTCCCTAATTGTATTTTTCCTCTTTGTATTTTAATATATTTTTTATAATATTACAAATGGTAGGTGGTTGATTATGGATATCAACATAGTTGAAATGTCAAATATACCTTATGATACTTTTGCACTCTATTTATTTCTATTTCTTTTTGACCTAGAAAAAAATGCTCTTCGTTATGGCTATAACAATTATTTCATTTAATTAAAATGTTGGCATATATACAACTTAAAAGTCTAAAATAGTCATAGATGGTGCAATGTACATATGTTAATTTTACCATTATAAGAAAAAAAGACTCTTTTACGACTCAATCCTCAAATCTCTACATATACACAATCCAAATCATTCATGCAATTGCAAAAACCACGTGCAACCACAATGTCAACATGTTGTTTCAGTCAAACTCCACCTACTCACTTCGCAGGCCCCGTGGGAACCCAAGAGACAGATAAACAAAATGATTAATCAATGTGTGTGAACCCATGTTTCAGTTCAGAGTTATGTATATGCAAATATGTGCTTCGAAGTTCGAATACAGACAATGATCACTCGAGTTTAAATATCCTTTTAATTCTTTATATTTTACTTAATATTTATTTTTTATTCATTTAATTCTTTAATTTTTTTATCTTTTATAAAGTAGTGTTAAAGTGAATTTATAATATTCATTTGATTATTTATCTTTTACTTAATATTTATTTTAGTTATTTATCTTTTTAACTTTTTACTTAATATTTATTTTAGTTATTTATCTTTTTAACTTTTTTAAAAAGAATATTATACTAAAAACATATTGACAATTTTTAAAAAGGATTCTAATGACTCAAATTAAAATAAAAATAAAAATGAATGACTCAAATAAATATTAAATAAAAAATAAAAGAGCAAAATCATATTTAAAATAGAGCCAACGAAGAGAAAAATTGTCATTGCGAGATGCTCAATTCTTGACCTATAACAAAACTTAGTTCCTGTCTCGGCAAAATTATATACACACAAAGTGTATCAAATAATGCAATAATTTAAGATATTGGAAAACAAATGCTAAATTCAAGAGTGCAACCTTATATCATGTCTAATTTTTTAAGCGTGTACACGTCTGAATCATTCATCAACCTGAATACCAGACATCGGATCCTCAGAGTTAACTTGTTCATTATCACCGTCATTGTCATCATCACCCTTGCTCTCTTCAGCGTCCATTGTGTCTTCCTTTTGGAAGTAATCAACTTTGAAGTCATAGTCACCATCCATGGGTTCGGAAGAGCCAGCTTTGTTAGCCTTCTTCTTTTTCTTCTTCCCTGCTCGCCTAAGTTTTGGATTAAATATACCATCCGCTGTATATAACTTTTCATTTTGTTTACTAGCTGCACTTTTAAGCTTGTCCTTGCTAACACCATCATCTTTATCACATTCCATAGATTCATCCTCCACAACATTGACAGCCTTGTCCCCAGGACTTTCATCTTGTTCTGGCAATTTAATTTGTTCGTCATCCTAGAAAAACAAATTGTAAGATGGTAAGATGTTTTAATTAATAAATTTAAAAGACTAAAACTATGACTAAAATCTTAAGATATTTTTAATAAATGTGAAGGTTTTTCTTTGCATATTTGATTCTTTATAAATAAAATTATTCAATAGTTTTTGGGGTCATCACATTCTATAGTTAGTAGGGAAGGGCCTGCTGCCCGCAATTGGATCATAGATCCGTCTATGCAGAGGGATGAGTAATTTTTGTAATGAAAATAGGTTTTAAACCAGCAATTTAAAATTTTGAAGTACAACTCTCCCCACCAAAACACCCCAAACTTTGGAGGGAGCTAAAATTATCTCAAATTTTCCCCCCTCCCATCCTAAAAATCAAACCAAATATATCTTAAGTTTAAAATAATCTTTCCTACTCGACTTCCCTCCGGCCAAACAGACACTAAGACACGTATCAATTTCGAAGGCCCTTTTCTAATATTGTTTCCACATTTTCAATTTAAAAGAGAAACGCCAAGAACTTACCTCTATCATTGTTTCATCAAAGACTACAGGGCAACTTGAAGGTACTTCAACAGGATCCAAGTCGACAGTAGATTTAAGGGTCCCAATAAATGAAGTTTCACTATTGTAGACCTCGTCAATGTTAAACTCTTTAGAAAACTCTGAAACTATCTTGGCCTCTGAAGGTTCTCCTTGATCCCTAACTGGTGGCATGGTGTAATATGGAATTTTACCTGAAACAATGCAAGTAGAAATTTCTCTTTGGTAAGGCATCAAATTCTTCCTTATTTTCAACTTCAAAAGAAACATGTTACAGTTTATCTAGCATATACTCCATTATGCACATACCTTCATTCCAATCATGAAGAATGATTCTTGCAGCAGAGTCAATGTCAACTATTCCACCCTTCTTGAGCTTGCCCCTAACAGTAGCCACATTCTGTAGAAACTCGTCAACTGAATCAAAACTTGGAATCTTGTAAAGAGATACCAACAGCCTGGCGGGACAGAGCTTGAGAATTTCCTTCACTATGTTGTCCAAGATAAAGAAAAAAAAGGATTAGACTTTCCAATAGAGGCAGAAAATCAAGGTTTCATAATTAATATTATAAGCAGACTTCAAAGCATTTTGACAAATGATTTCAATAAATCAAACTTTGATTTATATCTGGACAAAGAAACATGCAGAAAGGCATTTGATGAAGGCTTGGCTTGATTTTTTTGGGGTATGTTGTCATACAAATGAAGTACCCTTGGTTGGGATTCCCCAAAAATATTTGAACTCTGTTAGCAGAAACGAATTTTTGTATGATAAAATGGGGGGGATATACAAAGAATATATAGAACATTTCCAGCAGCATTAGTCCAATATAAAGACCTAAATAAGCAGATTAATTAATCGGGGAAAGAGATGTCATCAAGTACCTGGGCTAATTGGATCATCTAACTTCTCAATTCTCTTGCAATTTTTTAATGCAATAGAAGCATTATTTTCTTGAGACTTTAGCATAACAACACCAGGGCAATCGAGCAACTTAACACTTTTGTCCAAATGAACCTCTTGCATAGACCTAGTTAACCCAGGAGTAGCACCAACATTGACAACATGGCATCTCTTCAAACTATTGATAAGACTACTCTTACCAACATTGGGCAATCCAACCAAACCAACAGTGATTGACTTCTTGATCTGTGAAACAAAGTCAAAACAATGAAGGAAAAATAGATAAACAACACAAATTATAAAAGACTAGAAGCGAAACTACAAGAATTGGAGACTGATAAAAATAATCATCAAATGCAGAATCCCCACTGAATAGCAATAACATCACATGAAGAAGCACAGCATAGCATATTCTTCCAAATTATAAGCTTTTAAAACTGTTACGCTACATGATCAGACCCAGGTATAATATAAAAGATGTTATGGAATATGTTATACCCAAACATGAAAGTATCATATTCATACATCATGAAGAAACAAACAAACAAATGGAAGACATCATGTAATACAAATATGTGATTTGAAACAGATTGAATAGCATCAACACTACAAATAGATAACTTCAAGAAAAAATTGATTTGAGATTGATATTTCTTTTGATGTTTTATACAGCAGAAATTACATAGCACGGAAACATAAAAACAAAAATTATTATATTAGTATATCTTGTATAATTGAGGGTTAGTAAGAAAGAAAATAGAAACATGTATGTAAAAGTAAAGTTGATTACACAAAAGAAGGTATCAGCAAATGAAACTAAATAAAAAATCAGGTTTCTAACAGCTGGTAGGAAGCTCCAAATAGTGTTGATATCATCCAAGAAGCATGAACCATATGATTAGGGTTTACTAATAACTTATTGTTAGTTCTGTAAAAAAATAACGCATGATTAGTAATACGTCTTAGAAATGATGATCCGGATATGCCATTTTTTCACTTTCTCCACCAAAAGAGAAAAATAGACATCTACTAAGATTTCTTCAAACTGAACAAAACACCATTGAGGAAGAAAAAAATAAACTTCAACGAAGTTCTCAAACTCTCACTGTAATTTTAGTTATAATTACTTAATCACAATCACGAAAAGTGAACTATAATTAGACCATATTTAGAAAACACCAACAAAAACAGCATGATCTATGAGTAAATAAAAATTTATCTCAAATTAAATTATATGTCAGCACAGATAAGGTGATAAATAAATATGAACATATAAAAAATAAAGGGAAAAGGAAAGAAAAGCTTTGAACATTGAACATAAAAATGATCTTTTGTTACCTCATAACTTCTTGAATAATTCTTCAATAATTTGAGGAGAGTATCAGCTCCAAGACAATCACTTAATTGCAAAATATTACTTGGTTTGACTTTTTTAGAAGATTTCCACCCTAAGTTTGATTTTTGTTGTTGTGTACTACACTTGAAGGCCACAGTAGGTAATTCTTCTCGAAGATACTTGAGCCACTTCTCAACAGCCTCACGAGGGACAAGATCTGAATAAGAAGCACAAATGATTAGTCAGTGTCAAAAAAATATTCCTAAAACGAGACGGGAAAAAAAGGTGATCATGAAAGTTACCAATTTTATTCAAAAGCAATACAATATGTTTCTCAGGTCCTGATTTCATGACCATTTTTTCTATGTCAACACAACGTGTACCCAAGGGATCTCGGGCATCAAGGACTTCCAGTATGACATCAGAGGCGTCAATAACCTTTACCAAATCCTTGTAAAAAGCCTTATCAGAACTATCAACTGGAAAAGAAAAGAAAAGAAAAAAGACATTTAAACACAATGAATATTAGAAAAGCAATGAAGTAGTGCAAAATTATTTGACCTGAACAAAATTTGCTAGCAAATGTAAAACAAAAAATACCTTTAGTCTTTGCAGCAGTGGTAACATTGTTACTATTTTCAACAGAAGCTGTATCAACTGAATTGGCGTTATCATCATCAAGTGGCAAACCCAACTTCCTTTTACGAGCCTGAAACAAGAGTTAAGCATGGCAAAGTTTCAAAATAAAGAAAAATGGAAATCACGCAATGCACACAAAACTAGAAAAGATTTCTAAATTCTGGAAAGCCTTAAATGTCAGACATAACACATAAATACTGCTACATCTTTGAGTACACTGAATTATCAAAAGAATAGTTTCTATCTTGTGTATCGAAATCTAAATATTCTAATTCTAATTATCAATAAATATAAATCCAATAGTTCTAGTACTTTAGTAAATTAATCAAATATCTTCACCAGCAACACAAAATTTTGTTATGTATGATTGAAAGAGAGTAACTGAAGGATGACGCAAATGCGCACACACACATCAATGCCTAAGCCCTAATGTAGTAATTAAATCTGAAGTTCATAACATTTGTCCTCATAAAATATACTTCAATTAGATAACTGAAGCTATCCATCTCAAAATTCACTATTCACTATGAAATTCAATTTCCCATTATTTTACTATTTTTTACTTACACAACCATAAAAAAATTAAAATAAATCTTACTGTTTCTTCCTTTCAAATAATACATCTTTGTTTATACTAATAGTGTTACTTCAACTAGAGAACTGAAGATACCCATCTCACAATTTCACCATTAAATACAACTTCCCATTAATTATTTTTTCAATTTTAACTTTTCACAAACCATAACAAAACACAACAAATCCTATTGTTTCATCTTTTTTGGGCTTTAATCCTCCAGTTCCCAGAGGTTGGCCATACAGTGTTCCAACTAGGATTAAAACTAGGATGTTTCCAAACAATTAGTTCTTAAGTAAAGCTCATTAACCACTTAAGTTCAATCAATTGGTGTTCGTTCCATCCTTTTAAAAATACATACATACAAATACAAATCAATAAAAATAATAATAACAACAACAACAATACCCTTTCTTTGCGATCAGCTTTCTTTTGTTCCAATTCCTGAATAGCACGTTCCCTTCTGGCTTCAAGTGCTTTGAGTTCCTGTTCCTTGAAAGGCCAATCATTTGGAATACCAGGATCCTTCTCAACCTTCTTCTTACCACTCAACAGTAACTTTTTGGCTTCTTTGGTTTTCTTTCTATTGTGCTCTTTCACCTTCCTTATGATTTTGTATTTCTTCCTCAATGGAACCCTCTTACTCTTACTTTCTGCAAATCAAATAAAATAAAATAATAATTAGAATAATAGAGTTTGGTTACAAATACAATAGAAGAGATGATGAAAAGGATTTACTCACTCTTGCTCTTCTTCACCATTTTGAAGATGTGGCGGTTGTCAAAGGAGGAATGAGTTTTTGGTTGCTACTGCCGCAACGCAACAGATGTTAGGGTTTAACGGTGGAGGCTTATAAATAGGAGTTGTTAAATATCAGTAGTGAAAGAAAGAAAAAATAAAGGTTCGACCAATGTTTTATAATCCGGTCGGTTGAACCGGGTTAAGACTTATGATCTAAAAGAACCGGATAAAAGCTGTTTGAACCGGTTTCATAGGACCGCCTGGTCCAGATATACCTATTTTAAAATGATTTTATTTTGTTTATTTTAAAATTAAAAAAAGAAAAAAAATTATATTGTCTTTGTTAATTAGTGGTTGTGAAAGTGAACGGAGGAAGATAAGGTTTAAAAGAATTGGTAAATCATAGTTTTAGTATTTGAAGGGGTAGTATATTGTTTTTTTTTTGTCGTGATTAAGTCAAAAATCAAATTAATTTTTGAACTATTATGATAGTTTTTGAAATACATAATTTATTATCATAAAAGTCTATAATAATATAATTTAATATCAAAATAATATATAATTATTATAATATTATGTATTAAACTAAATTATATTTTGATAATTCGAATATTAATTTGAATTTTTTTACTGAATCATGGTTCAAAATCATATCATCTATACTACATTCCTTTCATTGACTGAACTTGTGGTTTGCCTTATGTGGTGACCTTAGTTTCTTCAAATTAAAATTAAAACACGAGACTATACTGCATTTCTTTTATGTTTTGTCGCATTTTCAGACGACCATATAAAAGAATTAATTTTATTTTTCAATACTAAGTCACATTATGGGAATGATGCATAACAAAATACTTAAATATTATATAAATATTAGGCAGAGGTGATAATAACATTTGGATAATGTTTTTTATTATTTTTTGAATGACTAATATTATTAATTTTGTTAGATAGATGACTTGAATCACAACCTCCTAATCACTATAATTTATATATTACTTCACCGAACCACTTTATGCCTCCCACAACATTTTTTAGGCTTAATTGCATTTTAAATTTCTCTATTTTTACTGATTCACGAAATTAGTCTCATGTTTTATAAGTCGACAGTTTTGGTTCCTCATTCTGATTTTTTAACTAAAAAATGATGACATGAGATGTTTTAAATAACATGACATATGATACGATAATGTAAAACGATTAACAGCCATAAAATTAGAATAAAACGCAGTAAAAACTTAGCTTTCAACTTCATAAATTTTTCATATTTTTAATTTAATTAATGACATATAAATAATTAATGCATCTAGATGGTTCTATATCATATAATTGTATGTCACGTCATTAAAAATATGTCAATTTCATTTTTTTTTTAGTTCAAAAATCTGAAGGAGAGACCAAAATTGTCGACTTTTAAAATAGGGGGATCATTTATGTAAATTGGTAATAACAGAAGGGCTAAATCTGCAACTAAGCCTGTTTTTTTATTATGCTAGGATATCAAACATAGTCTTTATTTGTTTAGTATTTTATCTCTAACATTTATTTAAGTTTTAGTGTGATTACTATTTATAAAGACTTTTCTTTAAAAATTTGAAATAATTATAGATAAAAAATAAATAAATAAAAGAGAGAGAGACGTAAACATATTTAGTATAACGAAAAACACTTGGTTAATTTTAACCCTTATGAATTATAGTTAAAAAATGTAAGATAACCATTAAAAAAAAAAAGGAAACTACAAATAAAAAAAATAAAAAAAAAATATTAGAATTGAAATTAACGTTAGAAATAAAGTTCTAAAATAATTCAAACATTATATGGTATCAGATCATAGCCTAACATCTATAACTTTTATACATTTTGTTACTAATTATAATCAAAATTAAGTAGTATTATTAATAAATAATTAATATTTTTATTTAGTTATTATTTTTTTGTTTTTTATTAAATAACATTAAAAAATAAAAAAGGAGGGTGGGAGGTCGAACCTCATGGGATCATCCCCAAATTATATATATATTTTTTAAAGTAAGTACAGAATATAGTTGCATCCTTAAGATATCATCGAATATTGAAAAATAAAATTAATTTTTTTACATAATTGTATTTTAAAAATACTATATATAATGAGTATTTAAAAAATAGAATATTTTAGTATATTTTTTTAAAGTGGAGTATTTTAGAGAAAAAGAATTCAAAAAAGAGATATAGTGAAAAAAAAATCCTTTTTATAAAATAAAATTTTACATTTTACTCTGCACACATTCACCAAAATAAAACTACTACCCTTTGAAGCATGAATGCTTTATAAATTGTGAAGTATATTTATTGGGTATTGTCCTCTAGGAATTTTGTTTTTTAATATTATTTTAATGTGATTGAAATTGATGATTTTTATATATTAGTATAATATTATTTATGTATGTTAAGTTATTTTTTTCTTATAAACACACGATCTGTAATTTTTTAAATTTTTATTGTGATTTTGTATATGTAATTAAACAATTAACTCTTTTAATTAAATTATATAAAAAAATCATATTTTTTAAAAACGTTGTTATATCTATGCGTCATATATATTATCCTACACAGAAGCTAACTACAAACTGAAGTTCCTTTCATGTTTTTATTATTTTCAATTGTAATATTTCAAATTTATGATATTCTAATGAAATTATACAATTTAATTATTTATTAAATAGTTCAATTGTGGTTAAATCAATAAATTATGATTTAGAGATGTTATCGGTTCATCGATAGTCTTATTTTTTAAATAAACTTAATGATTAAACATTTAAAAAAAATTAGCTAAATAAAGTTATGAAATAAAAGTATATTATTAATTATTAATTACTAATTTTAGCCTTAGTTTCCCTTTTGCATCTCAATTACAGTGATTTAGTGTTTGTTTGATTGTGTTTTACTTTTTAGATTTTGAAAACTATTTTATAAATAAATTTTAGAAAACTGTTTTTGAAAAGACAATTTTAAAAAAATCTGTTTGACAATTCTAATTTTTTAAAACAGTTTTCGACTAGAAAATTAAAAAAATTGAAAAATGAAAAGTAAAACACCATTTATCTGTTTTGTTTTTTTAGTTTTAAAAAGTATAATATTAAAAATAATTTTACAAAACAGTTTTTAAAAATAAGTAATTCAAACAGACTTTTTAATTTTAAAATTTTAAATTTTAAAATACTAAAATAGAGTTTTTAAATTCAAACAAACTCTTAATTTTTTTTTGTTAATAAGCAATCCTTATATTAGATTAGAGTACAGAAACCCTTTAAAAAAAAAATTCTCAACAAATCAAAAGTGAAAAACAAAATAAACCCAAATACTCGTAAGGTAAAACATTGAACTATTCCACTAATTCGAAAATACAAATTTTTTTATTACCATCATTCATATTGATGAACCACAATGTCCTTTGGATTAGTTGACAAGATGAATCCTGTTTGCAAATTTACCTGAGAACAAGATAACATTCATCTCGTGTAAAATGCACCAAAATGTGGCTAACTAAAATAAATGAGAATTTTGTTTGCCTTCTTCCCTTTTAATTCTTTAACTAAAAACTAAAGAATTAAAGGTTACAAGAATTAACGGCGATTGCACAGATAAAATAATATATGATTAACATATTTCATTTCTTTAGAGCACAACACAAAACCTTGTTGATGAATGTCCCTTATAATTCCTTTTTGCCAAAGTTCTATCTTAGTTGCAATTTTCTCTCGTAAATCTTTCCAACCAAACACGCTCACTTTCAACAAAACTGAAGACTGACATAATCATTTGACTGCAACTAACAAGTCATTGTTCATTGTTTCTTCAAACTTACACTACACTAACAAAGAGTAACAAGAGCTTGCCGTATACCCTTGAATAAGATCCAACATCCAAGAAATGGAGTCTTCGCTGCATACCGATCATGAGCATGGTTAGGGTGTGCGACCGCATAGAACTCCAAATTTTCATAGACATTAAAAAAATTTATAGTATAAAAAATTGTAGTATAAAAACAATATAACAAAAGAATGTCTAAGTTTGAAGGGTTTAATGTTTTTTCTTCTTAAACTCTAAATCTATAAGTCTAATTTATACATTGTTCGGTTCTTATAGTTGAATATGTACAAAAAATAATTGACATTTTTTTTTTATCTTTGTACTAAAATTAGATAAAAAATAATTTTCATTTATCAGTCACTCAAGTTATTGAAGAAGAGTAAAAAAAAAGTCATTATTTTTTCACAAGAATTTTCTTTACCATCAATTGTTTGTCCATATGTTCACATCAAACATAATGAAATTCATTACTATTATCTTAGTTATAAGATCCAAGATGAATTGATTAATATGTATCAAAAAACATAACAAGTTGATTAATATCACATCAAACATGATAAAATTATTATCATTATATAACTTACAAAAAAAAAAAAAACTCGTATCAAAGCAAAAATAGAACACCAAATTCAAACTTCAAACATAATATCCAAATTCTCACGGATGACCTTGGATGAAAGGTCACATTCCTTAGCAACTCCTACAATGTTGCAAGCTACAACAATACACCCACGAACAATGCTCCACAAGAAATAAAATTTTATTGCCATCAGTGATCTGAGGACATAAATTTCAAAGGCTCATCAGTGATCCAACCATCATTCCAAAACGAAATATTTGCTCCATTTCCCAACTTTCGACAGCTACACTTGGAGAACCAATTAACTCCATCATTTCCTAATAACAGGATATCCTGCCACCACAGAATCTTTTCTATCAAAATCAGGTTCACCATTTCCTAGTATTTTGTTGATCACTGATTCATATCTAAAAAATATGAGTTCAAATCATATAACGTTTGAGTCCGAGAGACATCTCCATCTCCATTAACTTAATAAAATATTGTTAAAAAGTTCCATATTTTTTAATCATAAAACTTTGACCTCCTTTTGAGTGAAAACTTTATCCCATCGAACCTAATTTATTTTCTTTCAGACAATGTTTGAAGTAAATGCTAGAATTGAATATGCAACTGATTGCATTGATTTTTAATGAATGAATGATTACAAATTGGTGTAGCTATACTGTTATTTTTGAATTTTGAAAAAACAATTTATGTCACCGAGAATATTACTGGGTTGAGTCGCGGACTAGGTCGCTCTCTTTAAGACGTTTTGAGGCACTGCCCAAAAGGTGCAAGGCAGACTATCAACCACGAAGTCCCCAGGATAAAACAGCCCAGATCACTGTTACGGAGTTCTACTGCACCGTAGAAAACCGTTCGAATTACACCCTCAATATGGCAGTCTGACGACTACCACTCGTAATATGGCACGAAGGCCACTCAAGAAAAAGAAGAAGATGAAGAAGTAAGAACGGGGGGAAGAAGAGAGAAAAGCCTCAGAAGTGGAGTGCTTTTGGTGTGATTTTTCAACTGAGGGGAGCTCTCTATTTATAGAGGAATTCCGTAACTGGATCAGAGAAATCAGTGGATCCATCAGTGCGCTCCTGTTGACCGTTCCAAACCTTGACCTCAGGAAACGTGTGCTCCAAAACCGCTGTCCACCCAAAACGTGCGCCTTTGACTACCTGAAAGTGCGCTAGGGTTTTTGACTTTGAATAAAGACCGGGCAACAGCAGTTACGTGGCACCTAGGGTTAGGGTTTTGACCGGGCAAAAAGGAGAAGACTGGATCAAATCATTAGGTAGATTCGGTGGAGGGCAGTTACGTAATTAACGCAACAATCAAAGGTAAAACGCAAGCAAGCATTTAATTTAAAAATTAATTAAATAATTTTTTATTTTTCATTTATAAAAAATAATAATACACCACAAGACCAATACCAAGACCAAGACCAAAGCCAAGGCCCAGGCCCGAGCCCGGCCGAGCCGGACGGGCGGCGGCGGCGCGCGCGCGCGTGTGTGGTGGCCAACTTTGCTTGCGTTCTCCCTCCTTCACAAAATTGGGGTACCCCTTGGGGCACACCCCAAGGTACATACCTCCACCTTATATACCCTTCCAAAGTGTGGTATCCCTCCTATGTGGGACTTCTCATTTTTTCAATTCACAACCACACTAGCTCATTAATGTCACCATTAATACCAACAATTCTTCCATTAATTTTTCATCATTTCCAACAATCCCCCACTTGAATTTAAAAAAAAGAGGTTTCAGAAATAGTGTCAAACGCTTCTATAAGATTGTGCATAAACAAAGGTGTCGCTTGACTTGAACCTTTGCATAGTAAGTAAGATTCAGATTCAACAAGAGTGACTCGTAGTCTTGAACTCTATCTCTGACATCAGACCCACACACAACCTTTTCATAGGGTGTATTCTCAAAAGCCCGTGCATTTAAGGCCATGCACGTATATCCCAGTATAGTGAACGCTCTAGGAATTCTGCCTCGAAATTCCATAGGAAGCGGCCCCCACTTCCACATTCACATAGGTGAGTCTATCAAGAGTACTCCTGTAGCTAGGTACTCCACTCCACATAGAGTATAGATCTCATTAAGAGTTCCAATTATCTCATCCTTATATCGCTTCAGGAATCATGCTTCTCTCATATATAAAATAGCATGTTCATCTCATATCACTATGACTTGTTATTACCCATTGAACCTAATTCTTGGGATCTCCAGTCTTTTAGGTCGGGTTACCATCATAAGTGACTCATTGATCTATAGGCATTAGTCCCATCCTTTTGGATGTATTTAGGACTTTCTCTCTAGCTAATCCTTTCGTCAAAGGATCTGCTAAATTATCATCAGTGCGTACATGATCCACTATAACAGCTCATTTAGAAAGTAATTCTCTAATTGTGTTGTGCTTACGACGTATTTGTCGTCTCTTACCGTTGTAATAACGGTTCTCAATTTTCGCAATAGCCGCGGTACTATCGCAGTGGATCAACACAGCTGGTAAAGGTTTTTTCCATAAGGGGACCTCAGCTAGCAAGCATCTCAACCAGCTTGCTTCTTCACTAGCAGTAGCTAGTGCTATCATTTCAGACTCCATAGTGGATTGAGCCAGTATCGTCTGTTTCTTCGATTTCCAAGATACAGCGCCACCGGCTATACTGAAAATATAGCCACTCGTTGCTTTGGAATCATCTGATAAGGTGTTCCAATCAGCATCACTGTATCCTTCAAGGACAGCAGGAAATCTTTGATAATGTAATCCGAGACTCGTGGTCCTTTTAAGGTATCTCATGACTCTTTCGATAGCGTGCCAATGCTCCATACTAGGTCTACTAGTAAACCTGCACAATAATCCCACGACATATGCAATGTCGGGTCTAGTACAATCAGTGGCATACCTGAGGCTGCCAATGATGCTCGCATATTCAGTTTGTCTAACACTTTCACCAGTGTTCTTAAAAAGTTTCACACTTGGATCATATGGTGTGCAAACAGGTTTACAGTCAAAGTAATTATATTTCTTTAGGATCTTTTCAACATAGTGAGATTGATCCAAAGAAATTCCCTTTTCTAACCTAGTAATCTTTATTCCAAGGATTACACTCGCTTCTCCAAGGTCTTTCATATCAAAGTTGTTACTCAACAGTGATTTCACATTGTTGACGGCATGAATGTTTGAACCAAATATGAGTAAGTCGTCTACATAGAGACATATGATAGTGCAAATGCCATTTTCAATCTTGTAATAAATACATTTGTCACTTTCATTCACTTTAAACTCATTCGACAAAATCAAGTTGTCAAATTTTTCATGCCATTGTTTAGGAGCTTGTTTAAGACCATACAGAGACTTATCTAACTTGCAGACCTTGTCTTCTTGCCCATGTATTATAAAACCTTCAGGTTGTTCCATATAGATTTCTTCTTCCAGGTCACCATTTAAAAAAGTTGTTTTTACATCCATCTGGTGTATCACCAGGTTATGAATAGCCGCAAGTGATATGAGCACCCTGATGGAAGTTATTCTAGTGACAGGTGAAAAAGTGTCGAAGAAATCTATATTTTCTCTTTGTCTAAAACCTTTGGCTACAAGGCGTGCCTTGTACTTGTCAATGGATCCATCGGGTTTTAGTTTCTTTTTCAAAATCCATTTACAACCTATAGGTTTGCAACCAGGAGGCAAGTCCACTAAGTGCCAGGTCTTGTTAGACTCTAGAGAATCCATTTCATCGTTTATAGCTTCTTGCCATAAATCTGCATCCAAAGATGACAAGGCTTCCTTGAGATTTGCATGATCCTCTTCTAAATTATAGGCCATATATTCAGGACCATAATCTTTAGCAACTCTCACTCTCTTACTCCTTCGAATTTCTGTTTCGTCTTGTTTGTTGCTTTCAGTGCTTCTTATCATAGGGGCTTGACTAGATTCACCGCCCCCACTATTTCTCGTTTTGAAAGGGAATTTATTTTCATAGAAGTCAACATCATTTGATTCTATGATCACTTTAGCATTTAGGTCGTAAAACCTATACGCTTTACTGTTTATCGCATACCCAATGAATACACATTCATAGGCTCTACTAGCGAGTTTAATTCGCTTGGGATCGGGGATTCTGACATAAGCCAGACAGCCCCAAGTTCGAAGATAAGACAAGTTGGGCTGTCTTTTCTTCTTTATCTCATAGGGAGATGTTTTGTTCTTAGATTTAGGGACTCTATTCAAAACATAGCAAACAGTCAAAATAATTTCCCCCCACCAGTGAGAGGCAACACCAGAATTAAGCATTATAGTAACAACAAGTTCAGTAAGAGTTCTATTCTTTCTTTCAGCTTTACCATTCATTTTAGGAGAATACGGTGCAGTAGTTTCATGTATAATTCCTTGGGTTTTATAAAACTCATTAAGTAAACTAGAATCATACTCTGTTCCTCTATCACTCTGAAATCTCTTAATCTTCTTACTAAATTGATTTTCAATTTCAGTTACAATGATTTTAAACATGTCAAGCGCTTCACTTTTATTTTTCATAAGATATACAAATGTATAGTCAGAACATTCGTCAATAAAAGTAATAAAATAACGATTTCCATTTCTGGTTAAAGTCCCATCAAGTTCGCATATATCAGAATGTATTAAGTCTAAAGGTTCAGATTCTCTAACTACTGATTTATGTGAACTCTTAGTTATTTTAGCTTGACTGCAAAAATCACATTTTTCAAAATCTTTTAAGGATAACTTTGGAATTAAGCCTAAGTTACTTAAATTCGAAATTACACGTTTATTCATATGACAGAGTCTAGCATGCCAAATATTAAAATCACACAACATGTAAGCAGAAGGATTCATTTTTATTGATTTCAACATTCAATTTAAACATGCCATCAGTGGCGTACCATTTCCCAACAAAAATACTATTTTTAGAAATAGTGTACAAATCTGCCCCTATAGTCTGAGTAAACCCTGCCTTATTGAGAAGAAACCCAGAAACCAGATTCTTCCTTATTTCTGGAGTATGCATGACATCCTTCAGAATTAAGGTCTTTCCAGATGTGAATGTTAGTTCCACATCTCCAATACCAACAACATTAGTGGTGTGGGAATCTCCCAACAACACTTTCTTATCTTCAGCAGCAGTGTATGTTTTAAACATAGCACGATCATAACAAACATGGCGGGAGGCACCAGTGTCTATCCACCATCCTTCCGATCCACCAACAAGGTTGATCTCAGTTATCATAGCAACGAATTGCTCTTCTGTCAAGTTAGCCTGATTAGCAGGGCCTGGCTTGTTCCTGCACTTGCGTGCTACATGACCCTCTTTTCCACAGCGAAAACAGAGAAAAGGGGAATGGCCATTTCTAGGAGGTGGTTGCTGCTTAGCAATAGGGGCCTTTGGAGGGTTCCCATTCTTGTTGCTGTTCTTTGAAGAGCGATTCTGAATCTTTAGTGGTTTGCTGTTTGGCTTCAGAACTGCTCCGATGAATTTCTTTTTCTTGTTATTTGCCACAAGAAGAACTTCATCTTTCTGGTCTTGCTTACGGGATTCTTCCTCAATTCTAAGGCGAGTTATCAGACTTTCTAGGGAGAATTCTTTTGTTTTATGCCTGAGAGAATTTTTAAAATCTTTCCAAGCTGGGGGCAGTTTGTCAATAATAACAGCAATTTGAAACTGTTCATCGAGGGACATACCTTTAGTGATGATTTCGTGAGCAATTTTCTGGATTTCATGAGACTGAGCTTCCACGGATCTGTCATCTGTCATCTGATATTTGAGGTAGCGGCTGACAGCATAATTTTTGGCTCCAACTTCCTCAGTATCATATTTCTTCTTCAGAGCATCCCAAACCTGTCTAGCAGTATTGCTGTCGAAACTGTAGTAATCATACAGATCATCAACAAGTCCATGAAGAATATAATTCTTACATAAGTAATCATTATGTTTCCATTGGGTTAATTCAGCAGCTTTCTTATCCTTTTCTGTTTGTTCAGCATTTTCTGGAATAACAGGGATGTCATCCTTCAGAACGTTGGCAAGCTTTTTCGTGGTTAGAAAAAATAGCATATTTTGTTGCCATCGTTTGAAGTGACTTCCTTCAAACCGAAACGGTTTGTTGTATTCAGAAGCAGAAGAACCTGTCCCAGTAATTTCGTCGGTAGACATGGCAGTTCGAAAACGTCTTAAAATTGTTATTTTTGAATTTTGAAAAAGTTTGAAAAAACAATTTATGCCACCGAGAATATTACTGGGTTGAGTCGCGGACTAGGTCGCTCTCTTTAAGACGTTTCGAGGCACTGCCCAAAAGGTGCAAGGCAGACTATCAACCACGAAGTCCCCAAGATAAAACAGCCCAGATCACTGTTACGGAGTTCTACTGCACCGTAGAAAACCGTTCGAATTACACCCTCAATATGGCAGTCTGACGACTACCACTCGTAATATGGCACGAAGGCCACTCAAGAAAAAGAAGAAGATGAAGAAGTAAGAACAGGGGGAAGAAGAGAGAAAAGCCTCAGAAGCGGAGTGCTTTTGGTGTGATTTTTCAACTGAGGGGAGCTCTCTATTTATAGAGGAATTCCGTAACTAGATCAGAGAAATCAGTGGATCCATTAGTGCGCTCCTGTTGACCGTTCCAAACCTTGACCTCAGGAAACGTGTGCTCCAAAACCGCTGCCCACCCAAAACGTGCGCCTTGGGCAAAAAGGAGAGAAGACTGGATCAAATCATTAGGTAGATTCGGTGGAGGACAGTTACGTAATTAACGCAACAATCAGAGGTAAAACGCAAACAAGCATTTAATTTAAAAATTAATTAAATAATTTTTTATTTATAAAAAATAATAATAATAATAATACATCACAAGACCAAGACCAAGACCAAGACCAAAGCCAAGGCCAAGGCCCAGGCCCGAGCCGGACGGACGGCGGCGGCGGCGGCGCGCGTGTGTGGTGGCCAACTTTGCTTGCGTTCTCCCTCCTTCACAAAATTGGGGTACCCCTTGGGGCACACCCCAAGGTACATACCTCCACCTTATATACCCTTCCAAAGTGTGGTATCCCTCATATGTGGGACTTCTCATTTTTTCAATTCACAACCACACTAGCTCATTAATGTCACCATTAATACCAACAATTCTTCCATTAATTTTTCATCATTTCCAACATATACATACTAAATGCTTCTAACTGAAATGCTAAAAATGGCAACTGAATTGCTAGCTAAGCTAACTAACCAAAGTTGTAAAGTAACTAAGTATCAATAGCTTGTAACTCCTCTACCATAAGATCTATGCGGTTTAGTTAAATTGACAATTGTTGCTGGTTCCTCTGTAGCAATAGGAACAACTCCATAATTGTGTTTCCTTTCTTGCTGCAAAATTAAAGAAAACACCTTATTAATTTGAGGCATTGGCTCCATTAAAAGTATTTGAGATAATGTTGCTTGGTATTCTTTATTCAGTCCAATCAGGAACTGATTAATTCTGTCTTCAAGTCTAAAGGTCATTGCATTTCTCATTGCCACACAAGAACATGCAACTGGACACGAGCATTAAGGCAATGGCCTATATTGCTCTAATTCTTCCCAAAGTCGTCACAGCTTAGTGAAATACTATTCCTTGTTTGTTCCTTGCTTCAAATTGGAAATTTCTTGTTGCTATTGAGCCATGCATATCCTATCGTCGCGCGTGAATATGTCTTTTAGAACGTTCCACAAATCTGATGCGTTATCAATGAATACTACGCTTTTTGTAATGGAATGTGATGTTGAACTCGTGATCCAAGAGTGAGTCAGGTTGTTGCATCTCTCCCACGCCACATAGTTTAGATCGTCCACCTTCAGAACTGGAATCGATCCGTTAGCAAACCTAAACTTGTTCTCTTTTCATCTAAAGTGTCCATCCATGATAATTATCAACTGAAAGTGGTGGAGTCACACACACACTTGTAGGATTTTTCTGAAGGATGAATATAATATGGATCAAGTGATTGATCAAAATTCTTCACCATGATGGATCAAGTGCTCGCATTTGAATTGTTGTTTGAATTGTTGTTCCTCACCATGATTAACCTGAAAGATCTTCTTCAAAATTGATTCAAGAATTGACACAAATCTAAGAAACTGAAATGAAATTCAAATATGAACAAAAGAATAAATCGATCAATTTTGTGATGCGGAAAGTTAAAGACATATAAATGATATTTATATATCATTATTAGCATTTACCTATTATTATTATAGGTTTTATGGGTCATTACTAAAATTAATGTATAGTACTTATTACTATCATAATTGTAGAATCATATCCTACATATATGTATGATGTTCTTCCATTGTAATGTACAAGAAATAAAAAATAAGATCTTTCTTTCTTGGTATCAGAGCTTTTAAGCTGAAAAGCTATCGATCCAATACCTAAAAACATGGCATTCGCTGCCAACTCAAACAACAGGAATGACCTACCATCATCTCTATCTGTCAAGCTGGACAGAACAATTATCCCCTATGGAAATCTCTGATTCTACCCGTAGTCAGAGGCTGTAAACTCGATGGATATTTGTTGGGAACAAAAGTGTGTCCTGAAGAGTTTATTACCTCTTCAGACTCAAACAAGAACAACAACCCTGCTTTTGACGAATGGCAAACCAATGATCAGGGCCTCCTTGGGTGGATGCTTAACTCGATGGCTACTGAAACTGCAACACAACTGTTGCATTGTGAGACCTCCAAACAACTTTGGGATGAGGCTCAAAGTTTGGCTGGAGCACACTCAAGGTCTCAAATCATCTATCTCAAGTCTGAATTTCACAGCATCAGAAAAGGAGAAATGACCATGGAAGATTATCTAATCAAAGTGAAGAACCTTGCTGACAAACTCAAACTTGCAGGCAGTCCAATTTCAACTTCTGATCTGATCATTCAAACCCTAAATGGTTTGGATTCGGAATAAAATCCCATAGTTGTAAAACTATCTGATCAAACTACATTCAGTTGGGTGGATTTACAAGCTCAATTGCTAAGCTTTGAAAGTAGAATTGAGCAACTGAATAACCTCACCAACCTAACTCTCAATGCAATAACAAATGTTGCAAACAAGTCTGACCACCGAGGCAACAGGTTCAATTCAAACAATAATTGGAGAGGTTCCACCTTTCGAGGTTGGAGAGGAGGCAGAGGAAGAGGTAGGTCATACAAGACACCATGCCAGGTCTGTGGCAAGAGTAATGACACTGCAATAGACTGTTTTCACAAGTTCGACGAAACCTACTCAAGATTCAATCATTCAGCAGACAATGACAAGCAAGGATCTCACAATGCCTTCCTAGCCTCTCAGAACTCAATCCAAGACTATGACTGGTATTTTGATAGCGGTGCAAGCAATCATGTGACACATCAAACTGACAAGTTTCAAGACTTGACTGAGCACCATGGTAAGAATTCACTAGTTGTTGGTAATGGTGAGAAATTGGAAATTGTGGCTACAGGTTCTTCAAAACTTAAGTCACTCAATTTACATGATGTCCTATATGTACCTAACATCACGAAAAATCTATTAAGTGTTTCTAAATTGGCTGCTGACAATAACATACTTGTTGAGTTTGATGAAAATTGTTGTTTTGTGAAAGACAAGTTGACAGGGAAGGTAATACTAAAAGGGTTACTTAAAGATGGATTGTACCAGCTCTTAGGAACTAAAAGAAACCCTAATGCTTATGTATCTGTCAAGGAGAGCTGGCATAGGAGACTTGGTCACCCTAATAATAAAGTCCTAGACAAAGTCTTGAAAGGTTGTAATGTCAAAATACCACCTAGTGATAATTTTAGTTTTGGTGAGGCATGCCAATATGGCAAAATGCATCTTTTACCCTTTAAGTCTTCCTCTTTTCATGCTAAGGAACCACTTGAATTGATCCACACAGATGTATGGGGACCTGCACCAATAATGTCATCCTCTAGTTTTAAATATTATGTGCACCTTGTTGATGATTTTAGTAGGTTCACCTGGATTTATCCCTTGAAACAAAAGTCTGAGACTATGCAAGCCTTTACTCAATTCAAAAACCTGATCGAAAATCAATTCAATAAGAGAATCAAAGTAATTCAGTGTGATGGTGGTGGTAAATATAAACCTGTGCAAAAACTTGCAATAGAAGCTGGCAGACAATTTAGAATGTCATGTCCATATACTTCTCAACAAAATGGAAGAGCCGAGAGGAAACACGGACACATAGTTGAGTTTGGCTTAACCTTACTTGCACAAACTCATATGCCCTTACATTATTAGTGGGAAGCCTTCTCTACTGCAGTATATCTCATAAACAGATTGACGTCTCAAGTTACTCAAAATAAGAGTCCGTATTCACTCATGCTTCATAAAGAACCTAACTATAAGCTTCTAAAACCATTTGGTTGTGCGTTCTACCCTTGTCTCAAACCTTACAACCAACACAAGCTACAATTTCACACAACCAGATGTGTTCTCTTGGGATATAGCAACTCCCACAACAGGTACAAATGTCTCAACTCTCATGGAAGGATTTTGATATCAAGACATGTCATCTTCAATGAAGATCATTTTCCATTCCATGATGGATTTCTCAATACAAGAAGTCCTATAAAAACAACATTTAATAATCCATCTACTTCTTTTCCTTTGTATAGTGCAGGTAACTCCATCAATGATGCAATCACTAAAGAAGAAAATCCAGCTGAGATAAACGCATAAGACCCTCAAGATGTTAACAATGTCACAGGACAAAATGACAATGGTTCGTTAGAAGATGATACCGCTCATGAAGAGACACCATACATAGCTCAACAGCAAAGTGTGGGTGAATCAAGTCTGAACACAAATACATGTAATGAAATACACACAAGGAGCAAGTCAGGCATTTACAAACCAAAGGTACCTTACATTGGACTCATTGAGACCTACAAAGACACAATGGAACCTGCAAATGCCAAGGAAGCTCTCACAAGACCCTTATGGAAAGAAGCAATGCAACAGGAGTTTCAAGCCCTCATGTCCAACAAAACATGGATACTAGTGCCCCACCAAGATCAAGAAAACATAGTTGATTCAAAATGGGTTTTCAAGACTAAATACAAGTCAGATGGTTCCATTGAAAGGAGGAAAGCTAGACTAGTTGCAAAGGGGTTTCAACAAACAGCTGGGATCGACTATGAAGAAACATATAGCCCTATAGTCAAAGCGAGCATAGTCAAGATTATTCTTTCCATTGCAGTGCACCTCAATTAGGAAGTCAGGCAGCTCGACATCAACAATGCATTCCTAAATGGATATCTTAGAGAAACAGTATTCATGCATCAACCAAAAGGATTTGTCGATCCTACCAAGCCTAATCACATATGCAAACTATCTAAAGCAATTTATGGACTGAAGCAGGCACCAAGAGCTTGGTTTGATAGTCTCAAAACTGCATTGTTGAATTGGGGTTTCCAAAACACAAAGGGTGACTCTTCTCTTTTCCTTCTAAAAGGTAAATATCATATCACATTCCTTCTTATATATGTAGATGACATAATAGTCACAGGTAGCAACAACAAGTTTCTTCAAGCTTTCATCAAACAACTTAACAATGTTTTCTCTCTCAAAGATTTGGGTCTTTTACACCACTTTTTAGGCATAGAAGTACAAAGAGATGCTAGTGGAATGTACCTCAAACAATCCAAATACATTTGTGACTTATTGAAGAAATTCAAGATGGACAATGCCTCACCATGTCCAACACCGATGGTAACAGGTAGGCAATTCACAGTTGAGGGGGAGAAATTGAAATATCCAACTATGTTTAGACAAGCCATATGAGGGCTACAATATTTAACTCACACAAGACCTGACATAGCATTTTTTGTAAATAAACTCAGTCAATACATGAGTTCACCCACCACTAACCATTGGCAAGACATAAAAAGAATCTTGAGGTATCTCCAAGGCACCATCAATCATTGCTTGCACATCAAGCCATCCATTGACTTGGATATAATAGGGTTTTTCGATGCTGATTGGGCCACTAGTGTTGATGACTGGAAATCCATGGCTGGCCAATACGTGTTCCTTGGTGAAACACTCATTTCTTGGTCCTCAAGAAAGCAAAAGGTGGTATCAAGGTCAAGTACAGAGCTTTAGCTGACCTAGCTGCTGAGATAGCATGGATTCGTTCACTACTTACTGAACTTAAACTCCCATTGCCAAGGAAACCCATACTATGGTGTGATAACTTGAGTGCCAAGGCACTAGCCTCTAATCCTGTACTGCATGCTCGTTCTAAGCATATTGAAATTGATGTTCATTATATTCGAGACCAAGTACTACAAAATGTGTTTGTTGTGGCTTATGTCCCTACAACAGATCAAATTGCAGATTGTCTCACCAAGCCATTAAGCCACACACGCTTCAGTCAACTTAGAGACAAACTTGGTGTGATCCATTCACCACCAGTTTGAGAGGGGAAGTTAAATACATATAAATGATATTTATATATCATTATTAGCATTTACCTATTATTATTATTATAGGTTTTATGTGTCATTACTAAAATTAATGTATAGTACTTATTACTATCATAATTGTAGAATCATGTCTTACATATATATGTATGATGTTCTTCCATTGTAATGTACCAGAAATAAGATTGTTATTCTTTTTATCTAAATTATCACCTCATAAAAATCTTCTCGAAATAAGATTTATGTAATCAATAACCGTCTTAAGAGTTTTGTAGAAAGATAAACTGCTTAACGCATAATTAATTAATACATCTTTTCCACCTAGCGAAAAGTGCCTACTATGGCATCCAACACTATTCTCCAAGTTGACTTTAATCTACGTTGCAAGACAATAAATTTGACGCCATGTCAAGAAAATTAATCTAGTGATTTTGGTCATCATTTTAAAAATGAGCAAATTACATTTTAATATTTATCTCTAATTACAAAATATGTGGTCTCCTTGATTTTTTCAACACTTATTGTAATTAATATTATGGTTAAATAAATTTTTAATTTTCATAAATTTTCAAAATTTCATTTTTAGTCTCTATTCAAATACATTTGTTTAGTCTCTACAAAATTATTGTGCAAACAATTTTAGTTCTTCTCTGAATGAAATGTGTTTAATTATTCTTCATCTTTTAAATTTTTGAATTATTTTATGTAGACATGTTTGGAGCATTATTAAACATTCATCCACAAAAGTTTAATTTTTTTTTACTTGGGATGCATAAAATATGACGTTTTAAATGACATAAATTCAAGATAAAAGTAATGAAAATATATATATAAATCTAATTTTGAGCTTATTTTTTATGAAAGAACTTTTATAGTGTTGTAAACATGTTTACAAAAAAATCATTCAAAAATATATGATGATGATTCATAAGGGACTGAAATGTTTTCAGAATAATTTTGTAAGGACTAAAAAATGTATTTTTTTTTACAAGGACTAAAAACAAAAATTTAAAATTTCATAGAAACTAAAAACTTATTTAACCCTTATTATTGTTAAATTGGTTATGTATCAAATATGTATGGAAAAAATATACTTTTGATCTTATATTTTTGTGGATTCACGATTTTCGCCCCTACCCTCTCTCCTTTTTAAAATTTAAAATATGGCCCCTCATGTTAAACAAGATGACACTTGGACTCTTGAAGGGTTGTCAAAATGTGACGGTTTATGCTAACCTTATTGGAAGATACACTTAGAAATATTGCAGTCAATCACAATTGGATTCAACATTGTAAATAAGAAAATGTATCTGTTTAGTATTTTGAGTGATGTCAAAACTAAGCTTGTCAAGATAAGATGATGAGTGTATGCATTTGTTGATTTTCATTCTCAATCTCTTGCAAATGTCATTTGAATAAGAAAGAATTCATGAAAAATCATGTTTTAGAATGCATAAACTTTGTTGCATGTTCATATCATATTGGCACATTAAAATGCATTAAAAACTTTTTCTAAGTGATTTTTAATTTTGTAAATCGACTTACATGTTTATGAATCAACTCAAAGATGTCAAGAACTAATTTTCATGTGTTCAGACCTATGAATCGACTCACAAGAATGGTAAATCAACTCACCCAAAAACAAGAAGTTTTGTGAATCAACTCCCCAATGTGTGAATCGACTCACATTGATGGAGTTTTCAAAATTGGTTTTATAGAATCATGTGAATCGACTCATAGCATGTTTGAATTGACTCACCAAACCTCCAGAGTTGTTTTTTGACAGTTACAAAGTTATTATTTCAATAAGGAAGCATTAGTTTATTGCCAATCTTTTGCATGCATCATATGTAACCTAAACTTTTTGGAACACTATGAATACTTTCACCCCTTACAAAAACTTCATGCATTCAAGATGATCATAATACATTTTGAAAACTCTTTCTTATTCAAGTCAGGGTGGAGTGTCTATTTTACACAAAATCCATCGAGAGGATATCAATTCATCTTTTGTGTGAAGGGCTGAAGAGGCGATATCTTTCGTTTTGGCTAGAGAGGTAGTTTCACTAGGGATTATCTTGCAAGGAGTTAACATGTGTTCTTCTTCTTGAAGACATGGTTCAAATATCTATGGAGGATTGTTCGAAGAATCTGGTTGGAGAGCGTTTAGGAAGAAGAAAGAGTTGGTGTACATGATGTAACAATTTCCGACAAATCTTGTAAACGTTCGAAATCAAAATAAAGGAAGAAACTCTCACTCTTTGAATGAGAACTGAATGTACTCTACATGTGAGGACGAAGTAGAATAACCAATATAAATCACGATGTCATTTTCTCTTTCCCTCGACTCATTTAATTTCTACATTTTCGTTCTTTATCGATTTTGTTAAATTCGGAATTTGGTGGCAAATTTATTGTTTTCTATTTTGATTAATAGAAAGATTAAAAACTTACAAAATTATGTTTTGAATCAATATCTTATTTTGAATCGTTGAGATGAAAATCTATTTAGAAACATTTTCAATATTAGTGATTTAATTCATTATTGATAGTTTTGTTTTCTATGTTTCTATCAATTGTGTAATTATTAAGTGTTTAGCAATCTTCACAAGTTTGATCAAAGCTCAAGTATTTTTAAAAACTTCAATCAAACACATTTTCTTGTGTGAACTTATCAATGTTCATTTGCGTTAATTGATAGCAATACAATTAATCTTTTAAAAACCAATTTTCAATACGTTATTGTACGCGAGTTTATTGCGTTTCCAAATTGATTTCCGCAACGTGATTGATAAACTATGAAAAAGAGTGAAATTTATTCAACCCCACCTTCTAGAGTTCATTGGAAAAGTCATTTTTTGACTAACAAGTGACATCAATAGCTTAGTTTCTTTATGTTGCAAGTCTAACAACTTAAATAGTTATCGAAATGGCTAATAATGTAATTCTATAACCAAAGGGAGAGTACAATAGACCTGCTACTTTCAAAGGTAGTGGATACTTGTATTGGAAAGAAAAAATGAAAATCCATATCGTTGCTTATCACTTAGATGTATGGGAAACTAATGAAAATGATCCCTATATTCCAAATATGGATTTAAATGGTATTGAAATTAAAAAACCAAAAGAAAAATGGACTTGTTTCGATAAGAAAAATGTTCAATATAGTTGAAAAGCCAATAATATTCTTTTGTCTACTTTAGAATGAAATGAATTTAAAATGATTTTCAATTTTAAAACAACCCAAGATATATGAAACATTTTGAAAATAATACATTGAAATCCTAGTTGAGGTTGTGGAGGAGTTCGCCATAGGTGGTAAAATTTTGATTGTGTACCAAGATAATGGGTTAGGAGGGCCAAGGCATCATTGAGCCAAAATTGAAGGAACCATAATGGTCCTTCCATGTTGTTCCACATTTGATTCCTCAAGTTATTGACAATAATATTCATGTTGTGGTATAAATCAACCAAAATGTATTGGCTTAAGGCCACCCTTTTCTCTCCAATCAAGAAGTTGGCCAAAACAACTACTTGAGCAAAAACCTTCATAGATTTGTTGCAGAAAACAAAAGTTGATAACCACAATGTGAGGAAAGCAACGTGTTCTTCATCATTGACTTCACCTTTTTCACCAATGTATACAACAATGAAAGCAAAAAAGCTTGATCCAACTTTTTTGGGAACAAAAGAAATGTTGTGCTCGTGCATTGGGTCAACTACTTCACCATTAGGCCTAAGGCTTGCAATGACAACAAGATTAAGCAAAGTAAGACCCATCATCATATACGAGAAATAAAAGTTTTTGCTATGCACAAAATGGCCGGCTAGAAAGGTGTTAAATAGAGTTGAATACTTTTAAAAAATCTTTTAAAAAAATGTTTGAGTCTCATAATAGAAAATGAAAGTTTTAATTGCAATGGTCTCGAGTATTAAGCGTATTGGATAATCGTATCGAATCGTTGATGTTATTAGAATCGAGCAACACAAATCATATGGGAATTTATACAAGAAAACACAAAATTTGATTGATATTGTTTTGAAAAAGATTTTGAATACTTCAATCAAATTCGTAAAGATCTAAAAACAAAGACTCTATGAATCATTTTACACTTTTAAGTTAAATAAACTGTTAATTTTACCAAAAACTTCAATTAGCTTAATATCTATCGACTAAATTTTTACCAAACAATGCTCTAACGAACAATTATCGATTCTCTGTCAAAATTCTTAAGTACCTCATTCTTCCTTTTCTTTATTTACTTTTATGTCTTTACTTTCTTGTCATTTTTCTTTGTTAAATTTCTTGCAATTTACATCTTCGCAATTTACTTTTTTCACAATCTACAATTCCTGCACTTTACAATTACGACACTTTGTGTTTTTACATCTGTCAACCAATCTCTTGCATTCATGCTTGGGTTTATTTCGTTTAAAAATATTTAAAACTTTGCACTAATTTTCTGCATTAAATCACAACTTTTTTTCACCAAAAACGTACATTGTACTACTAGTGTTCTTGAATTTATGTCAAGTTCACAATCCATTCCATTGCATAGGATTAAATCATTGTGTTGCACTTTCATTTCAAATCTTCTCTGACATTTAAACTATTTTATTGCATTTTTACTTCGAAAAATCATTTTCTTCGTAGATTTCCCTGCATTAAAATTACTTTTTATTAAAAACATTTTCATACCATAGTCCATTCCATTTGCATATTTGACATAAATAATTGATAGGATAAGTCCGTTATACCACCGTGTATTAGAATTAACCATTAAATTGCTCCATCCTTGATTAATTGTTGATGTTTTGGTAGACTCCTAGAGAGCTTAAAATCAACCAACACATGCAAATTAGGGTTTCTTGGAAATCTATCCACATGAGACAACATATTGATTTTTACAAGTCCTATATTATATATAAATTGCCTTCAACGCTTGAGAATTGATTTTGTGACATCAATAATCAAGTGAAAATATTAACTTTATTTTCTTAAGAACTATATAAAGTTGTCTTTTAACGCCGAAAACACTAATAATTTTAGTGATTGAATATATGGGAACTAATTTTATGAATATCAAAAATCAAGTGTCACTATGACAAGACTTTCAATATTATAGTATATATCTGAATGTGTGGATATCAGTGAAAAT
Source organism: Cicer yamashitae (assembly GCA_037974755.1). NCBI lineage: Eukaryota > Viridiplantae > Streptophyta > Magnoliopsida > Fabales > Fabaceae > Cicer > Cicer yamashitae. The sequence goes on along the minus strand of JBBPBQ010020324.1, from coordinate 35,360,700 downwards.
AAAGAGAAATCTTGAGAGCCATTGAACTAAATTGAAAAATTACATTATTTTATAAAAAGTTTTTCTTCACGGTATTTTTTGCTAAATCTTTGTTTCCTCTCTTTTGAAAGTTATTTAATTGTATTTAAAACTATAAGGCCTGTTTGACTATTTGTCTAAGTCAGATTTGAAAAAATCAAAGTATAGTCAAAGTTGTTGTAAAATCCAGTGTCGTAAATCAGGTTATTTATTGAAAAATTCTTTAGATTAAAAGTACTAGACGTATCCTCCAGATCAATCGAGGTATCCACCAAATCAATCGACAGAGAACTAGTATAAATCATTGTATTCAACCATTTTTTACTTGCATAATTTGTTTTACGATGTTTGATTTCATAAATGGTTTTTATAACTTTCACCGTTTTAGAATTGTTTTTATAAATTGTGTTTAGAACGATTTTATTAAACACAATTTATTGGAGGAAGTTTGAACTGTGTTTAATAAAATCTTTTTCTAAAGACAGTTATTGGTTTAGTTGTGTTTCTTATATATAAGGCTGACTTTAGGAAAAAGAAAAACATGTGATATACAAATAGATACATTTTCATAATTTCTATTCCATCAATTTCTTAGGATTATGACCACAAATAATTTACCTTGGAATGAGTTCTTTGATATTGATCAAAATACTGAAAATATTCATTAGTCTATGATGACAACAAACTGTACCATTATACAAAAGATTATAAAGCATTGAATGATTACTTCGTTTTGCCCGAAATAGTCTCGTTCATATTTTTGGTTGCTAATAATGTTTTCAAGAAAATTTAAAAATGACAAATGATAATATTTACATGTTTATTGCTAAAATTTTCAATTTTCCAAAACACATCTTGATTTGAAGTTATTACATGCAATGCAAAGGACTTTACAAGTTACAACATAAGAAATCTGAATGGCCGTTCAGAACATTTGAGATCTCATGGATTCTTAACCTAGTAGTGAAGATCAAAGGATATCACCATTTTCGTCCACTTTTTATCATAGAAAAATAGATAGAGTTCAATACCCAAAAATTATGGCATTATGCTACTTCCATTTAATATAACAATAGAAAATCGTTATCTGTATGACATACCATTACCATAATCTTCATCATGCGTGCACTCATCATTATCACTTCCACTGGAATAATATACAATATCATCATCAGCAGCAGCAATTTCAGGATCAGCAGTTTCTATTTCACAGTTGACCGCAAGAATATTATGCGAGATCCAATCAGGAGGAAAGGTCTTTTGCAGGGCTTCGGTCAATTCTCCTCCCGTTCTTTCAATTTTGCGTAAACATCTCGACCAGTGGACTGCAGTTCCCATGTCAACAGTCATCTCAGATTCTACCATCTCTCTACATATAGACAAGAGGCCACTATAAATGTATGACTGAGCAATTGTGGCTCTTGATAGCAAAGATGTCATGAGACAATGGTACACTGCTCTGTCTGGTTTCAATCCAGCCACTTTCATCTCTTCAAAACACCTCAAAGCCTTCTCTGGAAAAGCAGCACGTGCCCAACCATGTATAAGAGTCGTGTAAGTTTTGAGGTTTGGTTTTATACCACGAGCTTCCATTTCTTCGATGATATGTGTTGCATTCTGGCACACACAAAAAGTATGAGTAACAAATGATATTAATAAATTGCAACAAGATCGTTTGTGAGAGCATGCAAAAAGAATTGAAATGAGATGCACAATTTCCACACAAAATTCATTCTTATATCTTTAATGACACATGAAAAAGTATGGAACGATTCACTTATACCCTTAATAATAAAATATATTTTTTTAAAGACAGTAATAATAAATTATTTATCAACAAACATACCTGCATATCCCCAGCTTTACAACAAGCATTTATAAAAGAAGTGTAGGTATGAATATCTGGTTGAGCACCTTCCTTTCTCATTTGTTGCATCAAGTCTGCAGCTTCCCAAACATCACCTCTCCGAGCCCAACTAAAAAGTAAAACTAGGTTAAAACTAGGCTGTGAAGCCACTGAATGACAAAAAAATATTTAAATAATATCAGCATGTAAAAATGAAAAAAAAAAACAAGAAAACAGATTACAAAATGCCATTATTGAAGAATATATAATTAAATGTCAGATAAAAATATAAACTTCATGTTAAATTCTGTCAGATGTAAATTATTAATTTCATACCCATCAATTAGAATGTTGTAGACAAAGGTGTTTCTTGGAATCTTTCTTGCACTCATTTCTTTTGTGACAGCTAGGGCACTCTGCATTCTGCCTGACTTGCAACATGCCTTCAACAATGCTTCATAAGTATATACATCAATCTTCAGGCCAGCATTCTTCAATATCGTGAAATACTGAAAGGCCTTTCCAGTATCACCCAGCGAAGCATAACCTTGCATAAGAGTTGTATATGTGTGTTCGTCTGGGCTAACACCAGCCAAATTCATTTCATCCAATATTCGTACAGCTTTTTCCATCTACAAGAAATGCAACATTAATTACATTAGCTATTACATGACTGAGGAAATATCAAAATGGAGAAAATATATATCCTGATAAAATAAGAAGGTTGCAAATTTAACATGGGAAAATGTACTAGACTAATGACGAATTAGTGACTGAAGAGAAAAATGTTCGACTGGCAGAAAGACAACTCTAACTTGCTAGCACCGACTGAAACACACTCATAAGTTGGTAGAGTATTGTACCCTCCAATAAATGTTCACAGTTCACACTCACAAAAACAAAAAACCTACACAAATGTATCCAACTCGAGAGATTCTTGTTTTGATAAGTCTACAAATAACACAAGCTCTGCATGTTAAGCCAATAATAAAACTGAGTTGAATGGCCCTTCATGTTCACAGTTCACACTGGCAGTGTGTGATAGGAATAATAACAATGTAAATAGGAATAAACCTTTACTGGTTTATTACAGGAAAAACAATAGGAAATAATGATGTTTCTGTTTTATGGTAAGGTTGTTAGTAGTTACTGTTTTATAGTTAGGTGGTTAGTTGTTAGTTGTTAGGTAGTACTCTTGGATCCTATCCCTTGTATAATCAGCCTATAAATAAAGGCCCCCACCCCTTGAAAAGGATCTTTTGGCAAAATTAGAAGTTGAGTGGTTTATACCATTGTAGGAGCGTATCCGCTCTTGTGTATCATTTTCTTTCAATCAATAAAAATCAGGGACGAATAATTCCCTTTCGCTATTACGTTCTATCAAGGATCCTAACAATTGGTCCGACCTGCCGGATTCTCAACAACCATGGGATGCATCATGGAATCACGTATGACAGCAATGGAAAAATGGACCAGGGAGCATGAAACAGCCTTTCTTGGAATGCGAACAGATATGGAACAATTGAAGGAGGGCGTGGCAGAATTGAAAAGTGCAATGCAAGAATTGATCATAGTCACAAAAAGAAAGACCCAAGAATCGTCCGAGATGTCAGAATCGGAGAAGAGTGTGAAGAATTCCGAGCAAGATTCGATGAGGGGGGAATCAGAAGAGGAAGAAAAGCCAGCCTCACGTTTGTGGTTAAAGAAGGTGGAATTACCCACTTTTGAAGGAATCGATCCTTTTGGTTGGTTGAACAGAGCTGGAAAGTTCTTTACGATTCAGAAAATAAAAACCGAAGAAAGATTAAATCTTGCGCATATTAGCATGGAGGGCGACGCCTTGCATTGGTTCCAATTCTGGTTAGACAAGAACAAGAATGCGACTTGGGAGGGATTCTCCGAGGCACTTTTGCGTCGTTTTGGAGGGGAAATGCGCGGATCTGTTTTTGAACATCTTGCGGGTTTAAAACAACGTGGAAGTGTGGATGAATTCATTCGCGAGTTCGAGTTACTCACGGCGCAAGCGAAATCGGTTCCCGAAGAACAGCTGTTGGGTTATTTCATGAATGGGTTACGCAAAGGGCTTCGCAGCCTTATTCGACCCCATGACCCAAGAACGCTGGTTCGGGCGATAGAGGTGGCAAGAGACGTGGAAGAATCGCACAGGGAATTGCGCCCTATGGAGTACGATGTGAATCGCAGCAAGAAAATTGGGTCGCGCTACCAAGGAACCGGGTCGAGTGTGGTTCGGGCCAACCCGGCTGCTGGAAAAAGCGTTGCAGTCACAGAATCTGGACGGAAGGGTTATGGGGCATCGCACAGTGGCTCAAATCAGGCTGGAGGTACCAGGGAGAGTCGGAATAGAGGCGTTAAACACCTTCCTTATCCAGAATATTTGAAAAAACTTGAGGAACGAAAGTGTTTTCGCTGCAATCAATCGTTTGGGCCTGGTCATCGCTGCACAGAGCGTAGTTTGCGTGTAATTCTGCTAACAGAAGATGAGGAAATCAATGAAGAGGGGGAGTTGGTACATGTTGAGATGGAGGAGGACTCTGAAGAAGAGGAGGAATTAAAGGAGGGACCAGAATGCAAAGTTATGGACCTGTCTAGATGCTCTGCAGGGGGTATGACGCAACCTCACACTATGAAGTTGCAAGGGGTTGTTCAAGGTACGACGGTGCTGATATTGATAGACAGCGGGGCAAGTCACAACTTCATATCAACTAAATTGGTGAAAGGTTTGGGATTGTCCGTCGAACCGACAGTCGCATACACCGTCAGATTGGGGGATGGACAAGGAAAGGATACCCGGGGATGTTGCAAAGGAATTCAGATTCAGATGGGAAGCTACACGGCTATTGAAGATTTTTTTTTGTTCGAATTAGGAGGAGTGGATTTAATATTGGGTGTAGCGTGGTTGGCAACCTTGGGTGAGGTCAAGGTAAATTGGAGAACCCTCACTATGAAATTTATGGCACAAGGAGCTGCGGTAGAAATTAAAGGTGATCCTACGTTATCCAAGACGCTGGTTTCACCTCAAGCCCTCATGAAAATGACCGAAATTGAAGCAGTTTCATTATTGTGGGGTTTGGAAACAAAAGAGACATGTCAGGAGGTTGAAGTGCAACTTCCAGAATCACAGAGGAAGGAGTTACAACAGATTCTGGATGACTTTCAGGGTGTCTGTGCTGAACCTACAGGACTGCCCCCTAACCGTGACGCAGATCATAAAATACCCATCAGAACGGGTGTTGATCCAATTAATGTTAGGCCTTACCGGTACCCTCATTTACAGAAGAACGAAATCGAAAAACAGGTTAGTGATATGCTTAAATCTGGAATAATCAGACCAAGTAACAGTCCTTATTCAACCCCAGTTATCTTGGTTAAAAAGAAAGACGGCAGTTGGAGATTTTGTATAGATTATCGCGCTTTGAACAAGGCTACTGTGCCGGATAAATTTCCCATTCCGGTTATCGAAGAGCTGTTGGATGAATTGAATGGGGTAAGGTATTTTTCAAAAATAGATTTGAGATCGGGATATCATCAGATAAGGATGCACGAAGCAGACATCCACAAAACAGCCTTCCGAACCCACCAAGGTCACTATGAATTTTTAGTGATGCTGTTTGGTTTAACCAACGCACCAGCCACCTTTCAATGCGCCATGAACGATACTTTTCAGCCGTATCTCCGAAAGTTTGTATTAGTTTTCTTTGACGACATCCTCATTTACAGTAAGTCGTGGAAGGATCATTTGAGCCACCTGAAGCGCATATTACACATTCTGCAGCAACAACAGTTCTATGCCAATTTAAAGAAGTGTGAATTTGGGCAGACCACAGTAGGATACTTGGCGCACCTCATTTCTGAAAAAGGAGTGTCTATGGATCCCAAAAAGGTGGAAGCAGTTTTAGATTGGCCTATTCCCAAGACAATCAAAGCTTTGCGAGGGTTTTTGGGATTGACTGGGTATTATCGGAGATTCATATGCAACTATGGGAAGATAGCGCGTCCCTTGACGGATTTGTTGAAAAAAGGGAATTTTCAGTGGAATTCAGATAGTACGGCAGCCTTCACAAAGCTTAAAGAGGCGGTCACAACAGCTCCGGTGTTGGCTATGCCAGATTTTGATCAAACTTTCAGCATTGAGTGCGATGCGTCCAGGCGAGGGATTGGCGCTGTGCTTACTCAAAACAAGAGGCCAATTGCTTTTTTCAGCAAAGCACTGGCAGATTCTTCCCTTAACAAATCTGTCTATGAAAAGGAGTTGATGGCATTGGTCTTATCGATTCACCATTGGAGGCCATACCTGATTGGAAAGAAGTTTATAGTCTACTCAGATCAGAAAAGTCTACGGTACCTCCTTGAACAAAGAATCACCACACAAAATCAGCAAAATTGGCTAGCCAAATTACTGGGTTATGAGTTTGATATTATCTACAAAAAGGGAAGTGCCAATAGAGTTGCCGATGCCTTGTCAAGAAAATCTGAAGAGTTAGAGTTAAAAGTGGTGACTAGACCCCTTTGGCAGGATATAAACCTCATAGATGAAGAGATTAAGCAGGATCCAGTGCTAAATAAAATATGTGAAGAATTGAAGGAGAGGCCAGAGTCACATGGCAACTATACTTTGGAAAATGGAAGGTTGTATTACAAGGGAAGATTGGTTCTGTCACCAAAGTCTAGTTGGATACCCAAGTTGATGCATGAGTTTCATACCTCTCCAATAGGAGGTCATTCTGGGGTCTTTCGCACATACAGACGACTAGCTCAATCGTTATTCTGGGTTGGCATGAAAACCACAGTCAACGACTACGTTTCTGCATGCCACATTTGCCAACGAAGCAAGTATCAAGCATCATCTCCGGAGGGGCTGCTTCAACCATTACCGATTCCGAATGCAATTTGGGAAGACATTAGTATGGACTTCATTGTGAGCTTGCCTAAGGCCAAGGGATTTGACGCAATATTAGTAGTGGTGGATCGACTCAGCAAATACGGTCATTTTATTCTCATCAAGCATCCTTACTCGGCTCGCTCTATTGCTGAAATATTTGTGAAAGAAGTGGTGAGGCTTCATGGTATACCAGCTTCTATAGTAAGCGATAGAGATCCGACCTTCTTGAGTCAATTCTGGAAGGAGCTCTTCAGGTTGCAAGGAACTACGCTGAAAATGAGTACATCTTATCATCCTGAATCAGACGGACAAACGGAGGTACTTAACCGAACCTTAGAAACATACTTGCGTTGCTTTAGTTCGGAACAACCAAAAAATTGGGTGGATATGGTACCATGGGCAGAATATTGGTATAATACTAGTTTTCAAGGGGCTGCCAAGTGCACTCCTTTTGAAACAGTTTATGGCAGACCGCCACCATCGTTAGCAAGATTTGTACCCGGGGAAACTATAGTGGAGGCAGTGGCACAAGACCTGATGACCAGAGACGAAGCGTTGAGACAACTGAAATATCATTTGGGAAGAGCACAACAACAAATGATCAAATTTGCGAACCGTCACCGGAAACCCACCAAAATTAAAGGAGATTGGGCTTACTTAAAAATCAGACCTCACAGGCAGGTTACTATGCCAACACGACTTCATCCTAAACTAGCAGCTAAGTATTATGGTCCTTATTTGGTGTTAAAACAAATTGGGACAGCAGCCTTTAAACTCCAACTTCCAACAGAGGCTCGCATTCATCCGGTTTTCCACGCTTCACAATTAAAGTTGGCTGTTGGAAAACATGAGGTGGAAACAGCCCTACCTACAGAATTACAAGGGCAGGACCCTACATATACGCCTTCACAGATACTGGCCAGAAGAATCATACAACAACAGGGAGAACAAGTGCAACAAGTGCTGATTCAATGGCAGCAAAAGCCTGCAGAGGAGGCCACCTGGGAAGATGTTAATACAATCCAAAATCAATTTCCAAAATTCAACCTTGAGGACAAGGTTGAGCTTGAAGGGGAAGGAAATGATAGGAATAATAACAATGTAAATAGGAATAAACCTTTACTGGTTTATTACAGGAAAAACAATAGGAAATAATAATGTTTCTGTTTTATGGTAAGGTTGTTAGTAGTTACTGTTTTATAGTTAGGTGGTTAGTTGTTAGTTGTTAGGTAGTACTCTTGGATCCTATCCCTTGTATAATCAGCCTATAAATAAAGGCCCCCACCCCTTGAAAAGGATCTTTTGGCAAAATTAGAAGTTGAGTGGTTTATACCATTGTAGGAGCGTATCCGCTCTTGTGTATCATTTTCTTTCAATCAATAAAAATCAGGGACGAATAATTCCCTTTCGCTATTACGTTCTATCAAGGATCCTAACAGTGTGGTTCTTTTTTTTACAAATGAAAGCATCTAAGTTGGATTGGAGAAGGTTCTGAGCAAATAACTTTGATCTTCAAAGGTTAGTATAAAGAAAGAGCCACCACCGGAAAGCAGGGTTTGGTTGCTACATGGAGTGGGCCAAGCATTAACTGTCAAGGGGAGCAGGGTTTATCTCTCCAAGATTCAAGACCTCAATAAAAGAGATAAACCCAAATGCAAAGAGTGAAGTGATTGATTTGTTCAATCACTGCTCTGAATTTTAATACGCAAAGCAGCTTGCTTTACAAGCATTTCTAGCTGTGCAATATAAAATACACAAAGGTAAAGATGCATAATTAAAACAATAAAACTCTTAGAATCTGAGCATAGGGTTTAATTCAACTCCTCAAAATTGATTTGTAAGGTGATGAATACCTAAACGATGTCACTTATAAGTACTACTTAGACTACCATATCTCTCGGCGACGTCGGACTATACACCCGCTCACAACCAACACACTGAAGGTGCTAGAGGCATGCAATGAAGGCAGCCCAAAGTTGCTACAATTAAGGTAGCTAGGAGTGGGCTGTAATTAGGGTGGCTTTCCAACAAGCTTCCTCACACACAATGCTATGGGCCTAATGTACGGACTATATGGGTGGCCCAACAATAGGTCTAACATAGACTCTGATACCATCTTTTAATTTTAGCTTAGGGTCTAACTCATCCACAAAATAGGATCAAAAGGTGAGGACTGCCTAAGTTTTATAAGCTCTATTTGAGCCTTATCTTTAGTCAATGTGGAACTTGAATTTTTCTCAATAAAAGCTGATGAAATCAGCCCTTATATCTAACAGTTTGGTGGAATGGACTTTGTTCGGTCTGCAATGAAATAGATCTGAGTAGTGTAAAAGATCAAAGAGAACATAATAGAGAGAGATGGTTTATCCCACAAGTCCGTCAACAAAACTAATCAATTGATGCCATTAGATTATATTAAGAACCAATACCTAATATAACCAATTAGACTTCTGTGGCTAGTCCTAATTGAAACGGGAAAATCCCTTATGCATTGCAACTTTAAATTACTACTAATGCATACTGAACAAACGAAGACCAAATAACACCTAAGTAACTTATAAGATAAAACTTGGGGGCAGTTGCTTTTCTCTTTATCATCAGGTCCTCCAGTCAATAATTTAGGTGTATCACCATGCCAACTAATTTAACTTTTTTAATCACAATCTTTTTAGCATTTTTCGTTATTAAAGGCCATCCTTAATTTTAATGTTTCTGCAATTCTTCAAGAACACATCACTGGTGAAAGCTTGCTAATATAAGCAGTGGAAGCTACTGGTACATGCCATTGCTGTGCCATTTTCCACTTCATAGCCATCAATTGAACCGGAAAACTTTCTAAATCTCAAAACCTCATTTTTTTTAAATCAACTAGATTCAGATTTTCTTGAAAAAAGCAATTGTAAACTAACAACGATGTTATTTAATTTATTACTGCAGTTGGCTCTTAATCAATTTTTTTCCCTTTCGAAACTCATAAATAAACAGAAAAAGATAACAAAAAGTAGTAAAAACCATGTCATGTCATATGTAACTCAATTGACAATTGTTTGTCAACCACAAGTTACCTGACGCTTCTCAACAAGGCCAAGAATAAGAGCATTATATGTGTGCACAGTAGGAATGCAGCCACTCCTCCTCATCTTATCAAAAATCTCCAAGGCTTTCCCCGTCTCTCCAGCTCTAGCAAAACCATGTATAATAGGCAAATATGTGCGTGTTGTGGCTTTATGCCTCTCTCTCTGCATTTGCTTCACAATACCAATGGCACGATCCATATTACCCATCCCACAAAAAGCTTTTACGATGTTATTGTAAAGTATTACATCAGGCTTCAAACCATCTTTAGTAATGTCTTCAAATATGGAGAATGCATTGGCCCAATCTTTCAATTTCATAAATCCATTGAACAACATAGAGTAGGTCTTCAAGTTATGTTTTATGCCAACCGTTTTCATCACTCTGCTAATCTCCAATGCTTTAGAAACTTTTCCTATCTGACAAGGAAGATAAAACAGATTAAATTAACTAAATATCTCAAAATCCAGCCCGTTTAGTTAAGCTAGAATATGTAAATCATATGTACCAAGCTCATTTTTGTATGGTGGAATCTATGTCATTAATCTTGGATAGCGGCACAGAGTAGCCAACCCCAAAACTAGGAGAGGGTGTAGCAGGATAGCCACTGTTGTAATATTGTTTGTACTTATGAAATAACTAATGTGATATATATATATATATATAGGGCCATATCTAGTGAGAAAGGAGATTTAATATGAGAATGAGAGGCCTCATTATTAGCCATTGGATCAAAATGGATGGTTGTGATTTTAACCCTCACTCAAGACACTCACGTAGACATTCATCTTCTTCTGTCTTCTCTCTCCTTAGTAAACAAGCCCCACAAATAAAAGACAAAGACACTCATATCTCCATTTTTGTCTCCATCTGTTCTTTGATGAAAACCACCAAATGAATATCACATATTGGTCTTATACGAGTTAATTTTTTATTTTGGAATGATTTTGCATTTTTTTTTTCTCTCCTGGTTCGTGTATGTATATATGCTCAAAATTGGACCTGTTATGCTGAATTTGGTTGTGGGATTAAATCCTTTTAATACTTGTTACAAGGCTTTTGACGGGTACAAAGCTTGGACTGCAATTTCATCCATGAAACTTGGCCTTGTAGCCAAACACTAAATTCCCTTAAATCCTCTGACCGTATGTCAATTTGCAATTTTTTTAGAAAATCCTTGTTTTGTTGTTACAAAGTTGCAACTAAAAGAAACTAAATTTGTACTTCAATATGCCTTTTTGTTTTGTTTTGAGAAAATTTTGAGAGTTGGAGAATGTGTTCTGATGCGACCTACAGACACGTCGAAACCACTATGTGTAGAGAAGATCAAACAAGACAATAGGAACAACGTCAGGATACAGGTGAGATCGTATTACAGAGTACAAACCTGAAAAATCAATTGGTAGTCTCGTAGATAGTTTCATGGTGCCAAAGAGTTTTTCCTTTCTGACCATTACGACATGATAGACACATTAAAAGCTGAAGCGAAATTTGTGGATGTAGTTAAACACTGAACAATCATTGGAGAGAATTGAAACAGGTCACATGAGTTCATTAAATGATGTATTAATCTTAGCCATTTATTTTAATCTAAGGGTTGGTAATGACCCCTTTCACTCTCATATAAAATCTCCTTCCTAACTAGATATGGCCCCTATATATATAACTATAAATAATTAAGAATGAATAGATAATACTCCCTCCATCCCACATCAACTGTCACATTTGCAAAAAAAAATTGTCTAAAAAAGACTGTCACTTTTAGTTTTCAAAGCAATTTTAATTTCTTTTTTTCAATTGTACCCTTGCATTAATGATAATTTGGAATGCACCAATGGTTAATGATAAGGATAATTTCATAAAATCACTTTGCTCTCTCTTTCATTTATCATCTTTTCTTAATTTGTGTGATTGGTCAACTGCAACGGTTATTTTGGGACGTATAATACCATAAATAATAATATTATTTATTGAACAATTAAGAATATAAATAGTTAATACTACATTTGAATATTATATTTATTTTCATATTTCAGTTAGTATGATATATTTTAAACTATTATTTTAAATAATATAATATATTTCAAAGAAATAAGGAATGAACAGCTGCAGCCCAGTAAATTTGCGGACCTATCCAGCTTCTATGCACAGGGTTGGATCCTATTTTATCTGTTTTTCACATATTTTAATACTATCTCTGATATTAAATATAGGACATGTTATAACTGTTCGTTATCTTGATATTTCATCAAATGTTCAAAAATTTGGAGATCAAGAATGTAATCAAATAATTCATATTTTTATATATTTCAAATTTATACATTAATCTTAACATCTTTTTGGTTTAAATAACGTTAAATTCTATTAGTATGATGATAATCAACATAATCGTGAGAAGCCTACATTTGCATGAAAACCGTAGTAACTACTGAAAGAGATAGATGAACCCAATAACACAAACGACCAAATAAATGTTAAAAATGTCTTACCTTGGTGTAAAGATTAATAAGACAACCATAGCTGACAACTGAGGGAGAGAAACCGCATTCCTTCACGAGAAAAAGGTACATTTGAACAAATGGTATTAGATATCACATTTAGTAGATCAAGGTGATTCGTAAGCAATATATCAAATGTTACATTTTGAAAAAAAGGGTACATATTTCAAACGAAAACAGAGACTCCTTTCCTAAGAACCAAGAAGTAAACAAACATCTTATACACATTTTGCACAAAATGATTAAATAACTAGATATTGTTTATTATATATTATTTTCTCAATTAAAATTACAAAAATCTGCATTAAAATTCCTTGAAAACAAGTTGGAAAAGTGAAAAATGAATGTCGTGAATCAGCTAAAAAATGGCTTGAACTGCCTCCAATCAACATCTAGTAGCGGGAAGAGAATACAAAACAACAGAGCTAGCCGGCCACATGGGGCTAAGAATGCAGCATCCCATACAAGAAGTTTCCAAAACAGACCAATCTGATTCAAACAATACAAAAAGGGTGGAAGAAAGTTCAAACAGGAACAGGGGAATGTGAATAGCCAAATACATGGCCAAACAGGGAAAACCACAAGGGAGAGTGGCCGGAGCTTGGAATGTCCCACTGAAGTCGGGGACAGGTATAGCACGGGGAGAAGATGGCCAGAGGTGCACCATGATACACTTCCATAAGGACCAGATACCAGGGAGTGGAAGTACATGGCTTGCAGTAACAGGGAAACTTCAGATTCAAGTAGATGATTGATCCGATACTGCAAAAGGTTCAGAAATGGAGATTCTAGCTGCAGTGGACAGAAAATCATGACGAGGAGGATGTGGATACAAGCGCTAATGTTGGCTTGAAACTGCATGAAAGACGAGGGAAGGAAGGGAAGGAGAAAAAGATTCCAATAGCCAAAATCAAAACACAGACATCGGGAAGGGGGAGTCAGAGTGTAAAGATACTGAGGAAGAGGCAAGAAAACAAGGCAACTCGATGCTATAGACTATAAAGCTCCCTCCATGACAATATCTATGGAAGCGTTGGACCCATTACAAACCTATTGTAGGCAGCCTTACCTTGCAATTGAAAAGGCCAATTCCACAACCCAAACCTATGACTTCCTAATCACACGACAACCGACTAAAACCAACTGTAACCAAGGTTCCCTGATACCATGGGAGATGATGACCAAACAAAATGAGTTCTAGATTTCTGGGAACTCATTAGAAGATCAGGACATGATTCATGAAGCGTAGTATCACTCAGATAACATGTTGAATTAAAATTATAGGCAAGAAATAGAGAAGACAGAAAGCGTCAAAATACTATTCATGCGACAATATGGGATGTTAATATATATATATATATATATATATATATATATATATATATATATATATATATATATATATATATAT
>JBBPBQ010020324.1:35304331-35346742 GCA_037974755.1 Cicer yamashitae | reverse complement strand
ATATATATATATATATATATATATATATATATATATATATATATATATATATATATATATATATATCAGTAACCCAGCACATTATTAATCTAATAGTCGAGGTTGAGTACCAACAATATATAACCAATAACTGCTAGCTAACTTTGAACATTCTATAGTAGCACTAAAAAGGGAATATTCCAATAACTAGAGAAGGAAACAACTTACGAGACTATTGAAAAGTTTAAAAGAATTTGCTTGAAGAAATATTCTGTTATTCAAACAGTAGGAAAAAATCCCAAAAAATTGAATTATGTTGCAAAATTCAAGAGGAACGCGAGAGTACAGACAAAAGTATGCAAAGAAAATCTACTTTTGCAAAAAGAAGCTTACATACAAGTAGATCTTCTTATGAACTGGAATGTTTTCTTTTAAAATATATATAATTTGTGACAGCACACAGCATACAAAAACTACAAAGAAGCTATACCTTAAGTCTTTCAAACACAATTAAGCATTTCTCTTCATTGCCAATCATTGTATAACCATCCATCATGGTATGATATATGTCAATGGGAGCATCTATCCCTTGTTCTTCCATTTCCCTCACCAAGGCTTCAGCACGACCCATATTGCAAGTTTGACTGTAAAACACATCAGGATATCCGAACAATAAATAAAAAGGGCAAAGGAAGGACAATGAATAGAAATGAGAATCATTTGGTCATAAACCAAAACCTTAGTAACAATAATTACCAAGCCACAAACATTGACCACACTAATGAATAACGGAGCAGTTAATAGTTAACCAAATATTGTTTTAATAAACAAACTACTTGAATGGTAATTATTTTTGTCTTAGTAAACAGTGCTACAAGGTTTTTTTTTTTTTTTTTTAAATTTTGCTGCTAAAACTTCATGAACTATTGAATTTAATATTAAAGCTTAGAGATAAAGTAAAGGAAAAAGAGAAGGAAATAACACAAATTTGAAAGATAGTTCTCCAAAAAAAACACACACTATTTATTTTTACGAAAACCACAAATAATATATGACAATCAAAGGTTTTGGATAATAAATATAAAATTAATCCCATAAAAGAAGGCTGAATGCTCACCAGTGTGCATAAATTATGCTCCCATAAATGACTGCATTTAAAGATGGAAGCCTCTCTTTAGCCTCCTTAAACCAGTTATCTGCAGCACTTCCAAAACAACATCAAATAGTGTTATCTCCAAGATGGACACTGATGCTTTACTCTTCATTTGGTTATCAACAGGAGATCAAAATTATTTTCCTAAATCAAACTAGATAAAATATTTCACCACAGCCCCAGGAAAAATGATAGAAAAGATGAGTGGGGTTATTTAGGTATGATACCAGGAAAATAAATCAACAAGTTCAAAGTCAACTTAATCACTTGATATGAGAAAGATACTGAAACCAACAATAGCAGCATACTTCACATTTTAGGGGGTAGGGATGAGAAACCTAGTGATATCCACAATCATTGATGCAACAATATAGTGTACCATGTTTTTATGACATTGTTTAATCCTTGTAGTCCATCACATTAAATGGATTGTCATTAAACATAATTTATGACATTGATTAGAGTAACCAATTCCACCTAATTAAAAAGGTTTTTGTTGTTGTTATACATTTTATCAAAGCTTTTATACCCAAGCACTATGAGTTTTATCCTTTCCGGCTCTATTTTCAACAATATTTACACTAAAAGAATTTTAACACACGTGGGTATTTGCATCATTTGTGTTTCAAGCCCAAAGGACTCTCATCGGCAGTAGCTAATCGCAGGGAGGGGGAAGTTAGAGACAAATACAATTCATATAACTTGACGTAAGAGTTGAACTAATTACCATAAACAATATATTTTATAAAAAAAAAAAGTCAAGGGGGAAAATTGCGTAGCTTACTTACTCAGCATTGCCCACTTTAGCATATCCCCCCACAATTATACTGTAGGTCACTATACTCATTTCAATGCCCTCCTCCTTCATCTTTTTAACACAATGTAATGCTTCTTCCATGTCTCTACCAACTACATAAGCATGAATAAGACTGCAAACATTTAACATGTATTAATATTTAAAGTCAGAAGAAACGATAACAATAGTGCTTTTTAATGTAAAAAAGGAATTTAATTTGAAGAAAAGAAAGATTGCAAAGGGAAGGGGATACAATATTCTCCATAAACCAAAGACCATACATAATAGAACACACACAAAATCCAAAGTAATGAAAGAGATTTCAACCCCTTTGAATATATACCAAACGAATCCCTCAAGAAATTTAGGAAACCTTGCATTATGAGGGTGCATGTGAGGAAGAACTGTAAGATATCAGATCCCAAAGTGGGCAAGGGAATCTGGCGTAACTGGGGTAACTAACAGTAACAGCAAGTGTGGCCATAGGTGAAAGCTACAGAGAAATATAAAACTAGAGAAGAGTTGCGAGAGATAACAATTAGGTTATTTAACTAAGGAGTCAATATCAAATGCTGTGTGTTAATATATCGGTTAAAAAGTGTGTTGCTAGCATTATTCTTCAATCTATATTGTTGTTGAATCATATTGATATCAATGGTTATAGTGAAACATTACTCTTAAAATTTGAGTTGGACCCTACATAACCCCCACAAAACCGACTTGTAGGGTGAGGACTAGCCACCACTTATAAACACTTTGTGAGGTCTTATCTCATCCAATGTGAGACTCTTAACAGTTACATTATATACACTTTCTCAACATGATCTGATCCAGTTCCTATCAAAATCCACGAGGTAAACCATAGTTATCAATCTTGGATAGCAGCGCGGAGCGGCTGGGCCCAAAAAACACCATGACCGGGTAATATAGCAGGATGGCCGCTATGTCAAAAAGTATAGGTCCAACATAAATAACTTACGATATACGCATAGTCTTATGTTAAAAGAATACTCGAAATTAAATAATTGAAATATATTCCTAATTAATTGGCCATGGTAAAATAACACTACAGTAAGGGATTGAGTAGCAGAACAGAGGGTGACTGGAGCTGCAACTGAAACAGAGGGTTAGCAGAAGCCTGGGAAAAAAGTGCACGATTAAGGTCATGTAGTAAGGGTCATAGGTGGCCAGCAAGGGGCTGGAAAACACTGGGATTAGCCACCAGTGATTAATGAGCTCACGTTCGTGATGGTGGAAAGAAAAACTCCTTTACTCACATTTTCAAAATGTGGCATCAGCTTAAAACCTCAAACAAAAGTTCAACTGATTATATTAAATTATATCACAGCTCTAGCAAGATCTCATTATAAATTTTACCTACTGTACACATGTGAAGATGGCTCAATCCCTCTTGCTCGCATGCTCTCAAATGTTTGACGTGCATGATGCATGTCCCCTCGCCGTGCATAATATTTAATCATCAAGCCATATTCTTTTCTGGCAGGCTGAAAAAAATATGAACAAAATGAAACCAAAAGCAATCACTTATTAATCAAATTACAGAAAATAAAAGTCAAAGTCACAGGTGCATAATTGCATAAATAACATACATATTACCTTCATTTTTTCTTTAAATAAAAGAAAGTATTATTATCTAGAAAATATAGGCAGTAAAACTGGGGAAAGGACAAAAAGTTCTTCTAAAAACATATTACCGCCATCCTTAAATATAGAACCTTCGTGAGAAATTTACTTGTTCCTTTTTATAGGACTTTCTTCAAAATTTTCAGCTATATTAATTATTTCTTTACCAATTACCCCAAATTATTACATCTCTTTTTCTATAAGCAATAAAGGAAAAGATAAATTAATTCTCTCTCTTGAAAGGTAAACTTAGAAAAACAATATTAATTGTTAAACTGCCAACTTTCATTATTCTTTAATTTAGTCAACGATATCCTATATTTAGGGACAGATATAGAAGTTAGAGTCAAAAGTGAATGCTGAGACAAATTCAGTAATCAGTAATATAACATTGATGCACGCTTTGTGCTCGTAAAAACCCAAAGATCCATACTTGAAACAACCTTGTTAAAAGGTGACAACAATCATCACTGAATACGAAGAAAAATTTCAAGTCAACATCATTAGACAGGTTTAAAGAAGAATAAACAGCATACATTACTAATGAAAATGACAACTAAATTTCATCACGATGAGTACACAACACACAAAATAAAAATGAAATAATAAAAACCACACATTATTGTTGACAAATTCTACAAGAGATTTATATCTTCCCATTTAAATTAAGGGTAGATGACAATAAATCCTTTTAATAAACAAAAAAACATAACTAAGAAAAGTAAAATGAAGAGTATTATAAATCAACTATTATTAGCTCATAGTCTCTGACCAAAAACAGAGACCTTTTACTCTTATATTTCACAAAAGAAACATTTTTAATTTATCAATCAATGTTTGAGTTTCTGATGCCCTAGTTTGTAATATTAAGATGTAAACATGAATTTTCAATTAACAACAAAGAAAATAGCTTTTGCAACAATCCTTACTGTTAGAATATTAGAAAATATCTTATAATATCTATTATATTATATTATATTAGAGTATCTTGAGTTATTTCCTAGGATCAATTTATATTCAGAGATATCTTAGAATATCTCTCATTATTATTATGATTTGTTCCTAATTTAGGATTTAGTCTATGTTTCTCTATAAATAGATATTAGTATTGAGTCTTTTGTAATTAAGTTATCATAAAGCTATTATCAATAATATTCAAACCCTAATTATTTTCTCTCCTCTTTTTCTCTAAAATCCCACAACTTCAACATGGTATCTAGAGCCTATTTCGATCCTCCTTGAACTGTTTGCCAATATTCCGCTTCCGAGTTCCCAACAGTTAGGGAATATAATCATAGTTTCTCTTTTTTCAACGTGAACATTCCTTTTTCAAACCACTACCGTGTTACATTCCAACACAGGTTTCACTCGTTTTCCGTCCAGTTCGCAACTGCCGCTGTCACCGCCACAGTTTCCGGCGACTTTTCCGAAAAACAACCCTCTGCCCTCAAAAAAAAAGAAAAAAAAATCAAAAAAAATTTTCGTTTTCCGCTGCGTTTTCAGATCTCGATCCCCTTTTCTTTCTCCGATCAATTTCACCCTTTGGTAGATCTTGATTTTTTCTTTCTATCGACCCCAATTTTGTCCTTATCGATTCACATTATCGGTTTTTAAGGTTTCCGTCGCCGATCTTCTCGATTTGTGTTACCAATAGGGATCGTAGATAAAGGGATTGATTTTGTTCTTGTTCGATTTGGGTTATTGTTTTTTTTTTTTTTCAGATCGATTTTTTGTCTTCGATTTTGGGAAAATTCAACCCGTATGATTTTGGCTCTTTTGTTCGAAGAATTTGTTTGGGGTTGTTAGATCTCGGTTAGAATCGTTGTGATTGTCCATCATTTAGGCGTCGTTTGTTCGTTTTTTGTTCAATTTGGAAAATTCTAGGGTTAGGGTTTCCTGAAATTGGGGCTTTTGTTTGTTTTATTGAATTTATTTGGGGAAAGTTCAATTCCTTTGAGTAATCAGGATTCTCCGGCTTTATTACTTCCAAATTCTGCAGTTTGCCCTATAATTTGATAGAGACTGTTTTAAGGAAACCATGGTGCAGAAACGTCCTTTTGATGCTAAGGAAATACTTGAGGTGTCCTTCAAACATCCAAAACATTCCAGCCCCAACAATCTGCTTGTACCTTTATCAGAATCTGTTTTTCCCAATGATGATCGGCATACCCAGTTGCCTAAAACTTCAGAGGGAGGATGTGAACAAGGTAGTTGTGAATGTAATGAGAAGCTTGCTGGTGAAATTTATGATGATCACTTTAAACAAATTGAGGTTGTGGCATTGAAGGCTGTTGCGGAAAAACAACCCTTTGAGCAGTTTGTGATAATTCTCGCTGAAGCGAGGGAGTGTGCTCCTGGTATGGTGAGGAAGTTGCCGCAGTTTACTAGCAGGTTGTTTGCGATTCTTATGAAAATGCTTTTGGCTATTGAGGATGATCCAGCTTGGCACACTGCAGATACTGAGGATGAAGATGGTGAAACTAGCAATTATAGTGTTGGATAGGAATGTTTGGACAGGTTATCTATATCTTTGGGAGGAAATACGATTGTTCCTGTTGCTTCTGAACAATTACCTGCATATTTGGCTGCACCTGAGTGGCGAAAACGTCATGCTGCATTGATTGCACTTGCTCAAATAGCTAAAGGATGCTCAAAGGTCATGATAAAGAATTTGGAGCAAGTGGTGGCTATGGTATTGAATTCATTTCCTGATCAACATCCTCGTGTAAGGTGGGCAGCTATTAATGCAATAGGGCAACTGTCTACTGATTGGGGTCCAGATTTGCAAGTTCAATATCATCAGGGGGTGTTGCCAGCCCTAGCTGCTGCGATGGATGATTTTCAGAATCTTCGTGTAGAGGCTCATGCTGCTTCAGCTGTGCTCAACTTCAGTGAGAATTGCACACCTGATATTTTAACGCCATACTTGGATGGAATAGTTAGCAAACTGCTTGTACTTCTTCAGAATGGTAAACAAATGGTGCAAGAGGGAGCTTTAACTGCTTTGGCATCAGTTGCTGATTCATCTCAGGAACACTTTAAGAAATACTATGATGTTGTCATACCGTACCTGAAGGCTATATTGGTAATGCAACTGATAAGTCTACTTTTAGAGGAGGTCAAAGGTATCTGGTCCGACAACCGTTTACGACGCTACTCTCCTGTTCAAACAGCCGGTATCTCTCCTGTTTTGGACGCATTTTCTCACTTTGTTGATCGATCATGGCTTCGTTTCGTTAGAGTCGCGCTGCTTCTTCTTTGGTGTTTGTCATGCAATTTAGTTCTTACTAATAGATTATAACAGTGGCCTCTATTCCCACCGACGATCATTCTGGTGGTGTCCCTTTTCCCACATATGAATCATATTAGTGATGACTTCTTCTTCCGTTGATGGTTATTTTGATGGTGTCTTTTATTTTCATGACTTACTTTATCTTGGCAATTTGTCTCAGATGCACTGGCCTTGCCTTTCTCTCCTTGAAGCAGATTCAAGTTTAAATATTTTGAGTCTCCATTAGTATTGGTTTGAAGCTTCCAAATGCAGTTTTTTAGAAGAACGGAGCTTGCTTTGTTCAATTGCCTGCCATGAATTTCTCTCAGGCTGATGATCAATCAGACTATCTGGCTAGGCTGTATTTATAGCAATTCTCTCCGACTTCACATGCATCCCTGAGTTGCCTTTCCATCTTTTTTTATGGAGCAAAACATTGTTTTCTTGTAGCAAGCTAAAGCTTAAGCTTTAGCTTGAGGGGGAGTGTTAGAATATTAGAAAATATCTTATAATATCTATTATATTATATTAGAGTATCTTGAGTTATTTCCTAGGATCAATTTATATTCTTAGAGATATCTTAGAATATCTCTCATTATTATTATGATTTGTTCATAATTTAGGATTTAGTCTATGTTTCTCTATAAATAGAGATTAGTATTGAGTCTTTTGTAATCAAGTTATCATAAAGCTATTATCAATAATATTCAAACCCTAATTATTTTCTCTCCTCTTTTTCTCTAAAATCCCACAACTTCAACACTTACTTTTACCCCGATGACCCGATTATTTATGTTTTGCATTAGCTGGGGGACTTTGAACAAATATCATTGCCTAATTAAGTGTGCAAAAAGAATTGGACCATATAGACTGGTATACTGAAGAAATTCAAGGAACCTACTATCTATCTGTTGTAGTTAGTACCCTCCACATGTTACATCCCAATCTTTTCACACCCACTGTCCTAGTCCCTCAAAATGAACAGTACGGGAAAGAAAAAAAGCCCACCTCATATTAATTGGTCTTGGCATAAAACAGCAAAGGTCAAACAGTTCAGGCTTACAACTATGGAGTTTCTACAGAACAACCTAGCTGCCTTTAAAATTGCATATTTAATGGATATTTAGTCACACACATGTATTAATCTAGTTTCAGTTTTCTCTTCACCTTTTACATAACAAACTACTAAATCTGTCATTGGGAAACCTGCTAGCAGAACACAAAAACTCTACCTTGGTCCTTACGAACCACAAATGTCAGCCCTTTAGTCCTTAGACACCATATACATTAGTCCCTTACATAATTAACATAAATGACCATTGTGATTCACAAGAACCGGGGTAAGGTTTTCTCTTTCTCAAGGATTAATGTGCCCACTGCCAAAAAATTTAGGGAAAAATTTGGGGGTTTACTAATTTTTAGAATACTATCATTGCCCCCTCATTTTGATATGACTTGTAGCAATGTATCACTGTTAACCCTTGTGAGTTTAGTACACCACAAAAAGCTCACGGCATGCTTTACATATAAAACTCATTCCAATGGAAAAGTCAGACATGTTTGTCATGTAAAATTCATCCCCATGGATAACTCAGACATGAACTTTTCATCCTTCAATTTCTATTAGTACGCCAAACTGACCCTTAAGATTGACTAAAACAGAGAATCACATACTGCAAATACCTTGTCTAAAAAAAAAGGTTACACAAGGAACCTTCTAACCAGAGTAAAAAGTTATGGCAACAGATTCCACTGCATAACTATCAACATGTAGAACCAATACTTTAGGTTGAAGGCATGTTTGAGTGTTTGATACTTGTACAACATTGAAACTAAAGCATGTTAGCACTATAGGATAGTGACTTTTGACGAATCCACTATGAAAACTGCGACACTATCCTTGCTTGCAGATGTACCGGCGTTAGTTGAACTGAGAAAATTTTAGGGTTTTAAAAATAATAAAATTAAAGAGTATACATGTATGCCAAACATTACCTATTTTAAAAAAAAAAACCTACTCCCATATTCATCATAATACCTAAACCTTTCAATATTTAAGCTACGCTTTGCCTCCATAGCTTTTTTATTTGTATGCAGAATGCCTTATATATCATATATGGCTTCTGCTATTTGCCTGCAATGCTATATGCTACTTCACATTGCGGATTTTCATCATTCCGCCATTGATAACATTGGTTTAAGTAGTGTCCCATGTTTATGTACGTGGTTCATATTAATTCAACAAACAATCAACAATTGAAGAGAGACATAAACAAAGTGCATACTAAAGTTAAGATGACCAACCTTCTTAATTCTCTCGAAAGAACTAACAACCGCCTGCCAATTCTCCGGCTCCGTTTCCAGAACTTTCTGAAACTCCTTCCTGGAACCATCCCTTTCCTCATGCCACGTGGACCGATACTCCTTCTCATCATTCCCACGCAACCACTTTTCCCTCTCAACCGTTTTCTCCCTCCACCTCTTCCCATCATCAAGCTTAACCGTCAAGACTCTCCCGTGGAACTCAACCCCGTCGAATTCCACAGCCTTCATCGCCGAATTATCCGCCCTTTCACCTTCATAAATGACAAACCCAAACCCTGCGTTCCTCTCCGTGTCATTGTGACCTCTAATCAAAATCACGTTCTTTATCGGTCCGAATTGCCGGAAGAATTCCGAAACCTCGTGTTTCTTTACCCACCCTGGCAAGTTCCCTAAGAAGATTTTCCCTGGTTGTCGAAACTCAGTCCGGTCATCAGAACTCTCACCTTCGCCGTCTTCAACATCCTTAACTGAAATTTCATCCTCTGGTTCCACTTCACTCGGCGGCGGCAAAGGCGGAGGTGGAGCAGGAGGAGAGAGTTTGCTTGTGAGCCAAAGCTTATTAGTGAGTGAATTGGTGGAATGGAAGGGGTTTTTGAGAGGATTTAAGATTGGAGCAGGTTTAGGGTTTGGAGGAGGAGTAGTTGTTTTAGTTTTGATTTCGAGGGGTTTGGAAGGCCGGCGGAAGGGGACGGGGGAGGGTGCGGGAGATGCGGAGTTGTTGGAGTCAGGAGGCGGTTTTAAGGAGAAGGAAATAGGTGTGGCGGTTGACGAGGAGAATGAGGAAGGGTTGTGTTTGGAGTGTAAGGAAAAGTGTGAGTGTGAGGTGGTGAATGAGAAACAGAAAGCTTCCATTGTTATCGTTTATGGAAGCAGAGAATGAACGCTACTCTAAACTGGTAACCGTGCTGCTACAATTGATACTACTGCGTGGCCACGCAGTGTTTGAATGATGGAGCTACACTAGCGATAAAATACAAATATCAATTTAATTTTTTAACTGTTTTAAAAACCGAACCAAACTTGTATAGTGAAATCGGCCATTTTATTAGTTAGCTTAAAAAAAAAGTGGCAAAAAAAATATAAGTTGAACTTTGGTTTCTTTTTCTTTTTTTATGATTTCCTTTTAACTATAAATGTTGGTTTTTATTTTATTTTTATAAATATGTGTTTTTTTTAATCGGATTATGGATTTGTTTGCTCACACAAATATATACACATAAGCATTTAATGCTCATTCACTAATTTATATTGAACGAGATATTTTAAGTTAAAAAATTTTACATTTATTGAAAAAAATCATTAATATTAATATACATTAATGATATACACATAATTAAAGACATTTGCATTTGTATCTTTTTATTACCAATAAAATTTATTATACAATACTTTCAAATAAAAAGACTTATTGCAGTTTTAGTCCTCTTATTTTAACTAAATCACGAAAATAATCTCCTATTTTATTTTTTTTTCGTTATGGTCCTCAAATAAAATTTTGATCTAAAACTTGATGAAGTGTTTTTTTAATGATGTGTCAAAAAATACATATGACGTGGACGATTCTATGTAGATTAATTACATTTTATTACTATTCCAAATTTAGAAAACACATTTCTTATTTTTAAAAACACATTTCCTATTTTATTACATCATTTAATTATAAAAAAGCATAAAAAATGTGAACCCTAATCCCTTGAGAACTCAAATGCAAACCATAATCCTAATCATATTCCAACGCGTTCTTCTGCTCTTCATGATTCATCTTGTTTCTTCTCCTCTTCATTCAATTTCTCATTCATCGTCTTCTTCTAGATCTTTTCTCATTCAATTTTTTTTTTTTGATTTTCTGTTTCCAATGGTGAGTAAACATGGAGGTGATTTCGTGTTCTCTCCATCTTCATGGACGAAAGAAGATACAAAGTTCTCTGCTAGGTGATACGAATTTGTTTGTCATGATTCACTTTAAGGATCGTTCTAGGTTGGAAACTTACAGATTTGAGTCAAAAATCGCCTATTGCTAGAGAATGCGATAAACAGAGCTACAAAACTCTAAATCGGACGATTCCAAAACGAGATGAAAGATGACGTTCTGAAACATAGAATAGGCTGTTGAATCACCGAAAACAAGTGTGTAGAACTCGAGATATGATGACAGGTTACTGAACACGAAAATTGGCACAATTTGTGCATTAGGGTTTGACGTAAAGGAAATTCAAAATTATTATTATTTAGTAAAAGAACCAAGAACATAATGACGCCACAATCTAGGGATTAATAAACCAAAAAGAACGCTACAAGGATTAACAATCTTGATAAGTTCAAAGTGAATTCTTTCAAGAACTCTAGAGAGCAAAAGCCTCACAAAAATAATGCTCTAAAATCCCCTGAAAAATATAAGAGTTTGCCTTTTATAGTGGCACCTCCTTACAAGTTCTCTAAATTTGGCCCAACTCTAGTTTTTACAATTAGACCCAAATTTTCTTACTAATTCAATCTACTACTTTAATTAAAACTAATATTAAAATTTGATAACACATAGAAGCAGTCTTCATTCCTTTACTTCTTCAATTTGGATTAAGCAATTGACTATCTTGGGCTTCAAGTCTTCATGAGTTGTACTTGCTTCAATTAAAGTGGTTATCAAGTTATTTAGAACCTCATTTGCCTTCTGTGACCTTGCTCTTGTCATTGGAGTTCCAAGACCTTGAATATCTTCTATGCTTCCTTCCTTTGTTATGCATTCTATGTCCTCATCATTCCCTCCTTCTTGAACTGAATTTTCCCTCAAATTGCAATCTTCTTCATATGATAAATCAACCACATTAAAACTAGGACTAACACTATACTCACCTGGAAGATCTATTTTATAGGCATTATCATTAATTTTGGACAGCACTTGGAAAGGTCCATCTCCCATTGGTTGAAGCTTAGATTTTCTTTGAGAAGGAAATCTTTCCTTCCTTAAATGAACCCAAACTCAATCACCTGGTTCAAATACAACCTTTTTCATTCCTTTATTAGCTTGTCGAGCATAATTATCCACTTTCTTTTCAATATGTGCCTTTACCTTCTCATGTAATTTTCAAACATATTCAGCCTTAGCGTTCCCATCCTTATGAATTAGAATAGAACTACTTGGCAAAGACAATAAATCAAGAGGAGTGAGAGGGTTAAAACCATAAACAATTTCAAATGGAGAATAACGAGTAGTGCTATGAACACCCCTATTATATGCACACTCAACGTGGGGCAAACATTCTTCCCAAGTCTTAATATTCTTTTGGATTGCACCCTTAGAAGAGAAGAAAGAGTTCGATTCACTACCTCAGTTTGGCCATTAGTTTGTGGGTGGCACGTAGTGGAAAATAGAAGTTTAGTTCCAAGCTTACCCCAAAGTGTCCTCCAAAAGTTACTAATGAATTTAGTATCTCGATCACTCACAATGCTTCTAGGTACACCATGAAGTCTAACTACTTCTTTAAAGAACAAATCTGCCACATGACAAGCATCATCCACTTTTCTGCAAGGTATGAAGTGAGCCATCTTGGAGAATCTGTCCACCACCACAAAAATTGAATCTTTTCCGCTTTTAGACCGAGGAAGACCTAAAAACAATCCATAGAAATATCAATCCAAGGGGAGTTAGGTATTGGTAAAGGAGTATACAAACCATGAGACATAACTTTGGACTTAGATTTCTTACAAACAATGCATCTTTCACACAATTTGCGTACATCACGTTTCATGTGTGGCCAATAAAAATGTTCATGCAGCATGTCTAAAGTATTTTGTACTCCAAAATGTCCCATTAATCCCCCCTCATGTGCTTCCTTCACAAGTAAATCCCTAATGGAACTTTTAGGCACACATAACCTCTTTTCTTTGAACAAATAGTCATGATGCTTAAAATACCCATTTTGGGCAGCATGCACACAAGATTTATATATTTGAGAAAATTCAGGATCATGTTCATACAATTCCTTAATTACCTCAAAACGAATAAACTTAGTTTCAAGAGTAGAGAACAAAACATACCTTCTTGAAAGTGCATCAGCAACAACATTTGACTTACCTTTTTTAAGCTTGACCACGTACTGAAATTGCTCAAGAAATTCAACCTACTTGGCATGTCTCTTGTTGAGCTTACGTTGGCTCTTTAAATACTTCAATGATTCATGATCACTATGTATTACAAATTCCTTTGGTAAAAGGTAGTGCTGCCATGTTTGTAATGCTCTCACAAATGCATACAACTCTATCATAGGTATGATAATTAAGAACATCACCATTAAGTTTCTCACTAAAATAAGCAATGGGATGCCCCTCTTGCATCAAAACAACCCATATCCCCACATTTGATGCATCACATTCAATTTCAAAAGATTTAGAGAAATTAGGCAATGAAAGAATAGGTGCATGAGTCAATTTTTCTTTAAGGGTAGCAAATACTTGTTCTTGTTTTTCACCCCATTTAAATCCCACATTCTTTTTAATCACTTCATTTAAAGGTGCAGCTAATGTACTAAAATCTTTAACAAACCTCCTATAGAAACTAGCTAAGCCATGAAAGCTTCTTACCTCGTTAACATTCTTAAGAGTTGGCCATTCTTAAATAGCTTTCACCTTCTCTTGATCAACCTGCACTCCCTGTGAGCTAATAACAAAACCAAGAAAAACTACATGATTTGTATATAAAACACATTTTTCCATGTTTGCATATAATTTCTCACGCCTAAGAACTTCCAACACACTTCTCAAATGCAAAAGATGATCATCATAAGATTTTCTATAAATCAAAATGTCATCAAAGTAAACCACAACAAATTTCCCTAGAAACTCCCTTAACACATGGTTCATCAGCCTCATGAAAGTGCTAGGTGCATTTGTTAATCCAAAGGACATGACTAACCATTCATACAAGCCATATTTTGTTTTAAAGGTTGTTTTCCATTCATCTCCTTCTTTGATCCTAATTTGATGATATCCACTTTTAAGATCAATTTTTGAAAACACACAAGCACCATGCAATTCATCCAAAAAATCATTTAATCTAGGAATGGGATGTCTATACTTTACCGTGATGTTATTGATGGCTCTACAATCAGTGCACATCCTCCAAGTCCCATCTTTCTTAGGCACAAGAATAACAGGGACTGCACATAGACTTAGGCTTTCTTGCACCTATCCCTTTTGCATCAAGTTTTCAACTTGCCTTTGGATTTCTTTGGTCTCTTCGGGGTTAGCCCTATATGTTGGCCTGTTAAGCAATGAAACACCTGGAATGAGATCAATTTGGGAATTACATCTTCAAAATCCTGCAACAAAGAAATAACTTCACTAGGAAAAGAATTAGTAAGACCTGCAACCTTTAAGTCACTCTCCTTGCTCAAAAGCAATAGCATTGGCTTTTTTAATTGCATAGCCTTTTTCACCTCTTTTTCTTTTATGAACAAATTTTGTGTTTTTCTCTCTTTCTTTTCACTCTCTTTTTCTTTTCCCTCTTTCTTTCGACTCTTTTTTTCTTTTCTCTCTTTCTTTTCACTTTCTTTTTCTTTTCTCTCTTTTTTTCTTTTCTCTCTCATTTTGGATTCATCCTCACCAACCTTTCCTGGAGACAAAGGAGCAAGAGTAATTTTGCGTTCTTTATGTACAAAAGAGAACTTATTTGTAAAACCATAATGATTGATTTTCTTATCATACTGCCATGGCCTTCCGAGAAGTACATGACACGCCTCCATTGGAACTACATCACATATAACTGTATCCTCATAGTTCCCAATAGAAAAATTCACATCCACTTGCTCACTCACAATCTGCTCCCCTTCCTCACTAAGCCATTGAAGTTTGTATGGTTCTGGGTGGGATTTAGTCACCAGGTTCATTTTTGACACCATTCTTGCACTTGCAACATTAGTGCAGCTTCCTCCATCTATAATTAAAGAACATAACTTACCTTGGATGAGACATCGAGTATGAAAAATATTCTTCCTTTGCGTTTCATCCAAGTCTTTTGATTGGCTGCCCAACATTCTTCTAACCATGAACAAGTCTCCTCCCTCGGCAACTTCTTCCACATTCTCTTCATCACTAGATGTAGCAGATTCAGAAGATGATCCACTAGTAATATCTCCATTCTCCTTAAGCAGCATGGTCTTCTTAGTTGGACATTCAGAAGCTATGTGACCTCTTCCCAAACATTTGAAACATTTAATTTCACTACTTTTTGTTTTCTTATGAGCATCATTAGATTTATTTTGAATTCTCTGAGGTGCAACTGTGGATGTGTTTGATGAAGTACTTCTCTCCTTGTTATTTCTATCCTTCCAACTAGAGGAATTAAAGTTAGAAGAACTCTTTCTTACACCTTTTCTCTTCAGTTGTTGTTCTACCTTTGTAGCACTTATAATTTTGTAATTCCACAACATCACTTATATCACTATTCAGCCCTTATAAGAAACGTGCCATAGTAGCTTCCCTATCTTCACTAATATTGGCTCTAATTAAGCACACCTCCATCTCCTTATAATAATCATCCACACTTTTGCTACCTTGTGTGAGCCTTTGAAGCTTATTGTGAAGGTCTCTATGATAGTAAGAAGGAACAAATCACTTTCGCATTAACCTCTTCATCTCCACCCAACTATCCACCATTGGTTCTTCATACCTCACTTTTTCTTTTTGTAATTGGTCCCACCAAATGAGTGCATAATCAGTAAATTCCATGTCTGCCACCTTTACCTTCTTCTCTTTCGTGTAATTATTGCATGAAAAGAGTTGTTCAATTTTCATCTCCCACTCAAGGTAAGCCTCCGGATCACTTTTTCCTTGAAACGATGGTATTTTAAGCTTCACTCCCTCTATTCTATCTCCTTTACCACCATCTTCAGTTTCTCTTCTCCTTCTTCTACCTCCGTCATCACCATGATTTTCTTGATTTTCTAACTGTTCAATTCTAGCATGTAAATCTTCAGTATGTTCCCTCAACATTCTTTGCATTTAAGCAGTTATAGCCTCTAATAACAATATGTTGTTTCTCCCTTGGGGAAAGCTTTCATCACCACCTATTCCTGCCATATTTTAAACAAAAAAGAAAACAAACAAAAGTGAAAGAAAAGGACCTCACCACACAACTCACGTGTTTACACTCTTGAATTTGTCACTCATGTTTCACTCAATTTAGGCTATTTATTTTTAATAATGAATCCCTCTTGCCTTTTTCCACTCAATTGCTCTCTTCAAGTTCTTAATTGAATCAGCAAGAACCTCAATATTTTTGAATCAAAATTGGTACGAAGAACTTAAAGTAACACAAAGCAATAGTAATGTGATTGAAAAAAAAAAGTTACTCTAAGGAATTTTGTCAAACAGGTAGTGTGCACTACTTTTAACAACTACTTTTTGTATGTATTTTTTTTTTGTGTTTTCCTTTTTTTTTTGTATTTTTTTTAAGTAGCAGCAACACACAAATTAACGAAGAACAACAATTCAAACAAAAGCAACACAACTAGCAATTGAGGTTTCACAAAAAAAAAATGCATAAACAGAATTTTACTCAATTCCAAACCTAGAGACAAGCTCTGGTACTAAATGATTCGAATTTGTTTGTCATGATTCACTTTAAGGATCGTTCTAGGTTGGAAACTTACATATTTGAGTCAAAAATCGCGTATTGCTAGAGAATGCGATAAACAGAGCTACAAAACTCCGAATCAGACGATTCTAAAACGAGGTGAAAGATGACGTTCTGAAACACAGATTAGGCTGTTGAATCACCGAAAACAAGTGTGTAGAACTCGAGATATGATGACAGGTTACTGAACACGAAAATTGGCACAATTTGTGTATTAGGGTTTGACGTAAAGGAAATTCAAAATTATTATTATTCAGTAAAAGAACCAAGAACAGAATTGCGCCACAATTTAGGGATTGATAAGCCAAAAAGAACGCCACAAGGATTAACAACCTTGATAAGTTCAAAGTAAATTCTTTCAAGAACTCTAGAGAGAAAAAGCCTCACAAAAATAATGTTCTAAAATCCCCTGAAAAAAGATAAGAGTTTGCCTTTTATAGTTGCACCTCCTTACAAGTTCTCTAAATTTGGCCTAACTCAATTTTTTACAATTAGACCCAAATTTTCTTGCTAATTCAGTCTACTACTTTAATTAAAACTAATATTAAAATTTGATAACACATAGAAGCAGTCTTCATTCCTTTACTTCTTCAATTTGGATTAAGCAATTGACTATCTTGGGCTTCAAGTCTTCATGAGTTGTACTTGCTTCAATTAAAATGGTTATCAAGTTATTTAGAACCTCATTTGCCTTCTTTGACCTTGCTCTTGTCATTGGAGTTCCAAGACCTTGAATATATTCTATGCTTCCTTCCTTTGTTATGCATTCTATGTCCTCATCACTAGGTATGTGTCACGGCCTAAAATTTCGAGTGTTGCTCGAATTCAATGGAGTCGCCACTTAAGTTTATTTAAAATAGGGAAAATATTGGGAAACCCTTAAAAACAAAAATAATGGTATTTGAAATCAAGTTTAGAGTTCGAGAGTCGATTATGCACAGAGAAGGTAGTAGCACCCTAAGAGATCCGTTAAAAAACGGTTACCTGTAATTAATTGTGTAAAATTTATGTTAACTTAAAAATATTTACATTCTTCTTTTTATAAATACAAATATAATTTTTTTTTATGAATGTGATATTGAAATAAAAGAGTGCTTAAAATAGAGAAGAAAAAAAAAAAGAAATTTTATTATTGTGTTTGACAAGAGTGCGATCTTGCTCCTACGTGTCTCTATGTGGGATGGAGAAATCAAAGTTGCGTGGTTTTTGGGTAAAAAATGCGGATGTGTTGATTGTTTTTAAAGAAAGTGTGTTTTGTTATTGATTAAAAAAAAGTTGTTTTAACGAAAGAAAATAGGTTTGTTTGATTTAAATAATTATTTTAAAATGTGAGTTTTAAGATTATTAGGGTGTACAACTTGTGTCTTAAAAACTAAGGACTAAAAAGATGTCACATCAGGTTAACCTGTTTAAGAATAGTTTTATTATTTTGGTTATAAGAAGGAGTTTTAAAACCACAAAGTTATACAATTTGTGTCTTAAAAAACTCAAAGACTATAAAATGTCACTTTTAATTAACCATTTAAAAATAACTTTTTATTGATTAATTTGTTTGTAAAGATGAGTTTTAGAACTACCAAACTGTCACAACTTACAGCTTAACAACTCAAAGATTAAAAAAATGTCACATTTAATTAACCGTTAAATATTTGATTATATTTTTTTTGTTTTCTTTTTTAGAATTAGAATTTTATGTTGAATATTAAACAAGTTTAGATAACCCTATGAAATAAAACCAGCAATAAAGACAAAAACAAAATAGCAGTAAAAGAGATATATCGACCTGTAACCCGATCTATTAAGTAATAAAAGGGATTGAAAAGTAGTAATAAAATGAAGCATCAATAAAATGTTGGGTGTGACAAGTAGATACAAAACGAAGCATAAATAAAACGAATGTGTAAGGGAAGAAGTAAACGGGTAAAGGCTGAGATGGAGGCGGTGGTGCGCTGCGGTTAGGGTCTTTCCTCGTACCAACAACGGCTACAAAAGGTGAAGGTGGAAACGCGGTGGTGTGCGGCGGCGAAATAGGGGACGCTGGAGATAAAGGTATCACCTGCGGTTCTCTTCTCCCCTCCTCATCTAGATTTAGGTTTTTTATTTGATTTTGATGGTTGTATTATTAAAATGGGTTTGGACTTTTCATGGTTATCACTTGATTCGATGAATGAAGATAATGTATTTTTGGATCTCTTTACCTTTTCTTTGTTTTTTTTACAATGCTTCTTCTTTGTTTTTTTGTTGCTTCCAGAAACAACAAAAAAAAACCCTCTCCTTTCTATATTATGTGTTTTCGTTTACTGATTCTTCTTGTTTGTTTTAGAAACAAAAAACCTCCCTTTCTATGTTCTGATTTTTTTGGAAAAAAATAAAACCCCTCTTTTGTTTGATTTTTTGGTTTTTAATTTATAGGCTACAAGGATGAATCTTTGTGTCCATGAGATAAATTGAAGTCTGATTTTTCTATTGTTTTTGCAGAAATTATGAGATTGTGCAGAGATGGAAAGAGGAAAAAGTGACTGGACTTTTTGTTTGTTTGCATTCTTATTGAAGATTATAGCCTTATTAGTATAAAAGAGGGAAAAAAAGGTAGTTGAAAAGAAGGAGATTGAGGGTGCTGCTCTGCAGACACAAAAATGAGTATATTTTTGTTGTTTTATTTTATTTTATTTTAATTTTGGTGCTACATGTAATGTAATGGGAACACCTATGTAAATATGAACTAAAAAAGGGGTCAAATTTATAAAATAATGATATTTTAGATTTTATAATAATAATTGCAAAATGTTTATTAAACATATTATTACTTAACCAGACAAAATTATAATTGCAAAATGTTTAATTAACCGGACAAAATTGGGTTATTACAATATGTGTTTTTAGGGTTTATGTATTTGTTTTTGGCTATATTTAAACATTGAGATCAATACATCTCGGTTTACGTGTTAGTAGTATTCTATTCAAAAAAATTGTCTTTTTCGTTTTGCTTCATTGTTAATAGTGTTAAATTCTATATTCAAAAATTCTATCTTTTTAGTGTTAACATTATTAAACTCTATTTTTGATTATGTGGTTATGCCTTTTCAACAATGTGGTCCACATGCTTTGCTATATTATTTTGTGGTCCATGTATAGTTTGTTGTATTATAGTTTAACTAAGTTGTTGTGTATTCAACTATTTGTTTTGTATAGGTCAGCTAAAGTCCACAGAGTTAGGTTAATAATTAATCATTAAGGTATTTTTGTAAATCACTCCGTGAACATGTACGTTAGTGGCCAAGTGTATGGGATGAATTGGTCTTGGGATGTAGACTTAATGTCCCACTTGCAAATTACTGTACACCATATTAGAGTCTAACTACTAAACCCTAAATCACACCATTAGACAAACCACATAAGTAGACAACACCCTAAATTACATCATTACAAAATGCTTTTAATCCAATACTTTTAATTACTTCAACATTACAATAAGCAAAAGAACAATGATCAATAGCCATAAAAGTACTAGAAAACCCCTCGTTAGTTTCATCTTCAACTTCAGTTCATCAGCATACTTCTTTGTCACATTGTCTTTCTTCTTGAATTCATCAATCTTTTTCATCAGAGACAGAATAACTTCTTTTTCTCGTTATGTCAATGGCTCATCAAACCAACCAAAGAAATTGCAAGTTTTTTTTTATCCTGTAACTGAAATAACATAGCAAAAAAAAAAAAAAAAGGATCGAATCTTCATTTAACGAATTTTCATAATCTTAAAAAAATAGAGCAAAAAAAAAATCTAGAATCTTGATGAATTTTTTTTCCATAATGTTGGACAAATTGTTACCTTATAAAAACCACAACCATGAAACTTTCGACCTAGATTTTCAGTGGTCCATGAAGTACGCAAAGGAGATTCAAGTCCACACAAACATTCTCTTCTTCTAATTCTCAAATGAGAATTGTTGCTTGTAACTGAATACGAACGAGAAGACATTTTTCCCCAAAAAACACAAAGAACAGAGGAAGAAGAAACGAGTCACAATCGATGTACAAAAAGGACGAAGAGAAGAACACAATGGAATGGAATAAGGATTAGGGTTTTCTAAACTCATCATCTTGAGCTTGTCGTGTTTTTTTTAAATGTTTTTTTTATTATTAAATGATGTAATAAAATAGGAAATGTTTTTTTTATTATTAAATGATGTAATAAAATAGGAAATGTGTTTTTTAAAAATAGGAAATTTGTTTTACAAATTTGTGAATAATAATAAAATGTAATTTATCTACACGGAATCGTCCATATCATCTGTTTTTTTGACACATTAAAAAAATGACACTTCATCAAGTTTTAGTCCAAATTTTTGTTTGGGGACCAAAACTGGAGAAAAATAAAATAGGGGGACTATTTTCGTGATTCAAGTAAAATAAGGGGACTAAAACTGCAATTAAGCCAATAAATAAATAACATATCAAATATTTTAGATTTATGTTAAAATTTGTGTAGATGATATATATGATATAATCTTTTAATTTAACAGTAAAAAATTTGAAAAATATATATAGAGTAAAACATTATCAAACGGTGTAATATTGATGTAATTTAATTTCTCATATATATATATATATATATATATCGATTCATGTGAAAATTATTAGAAGGTTATTTGATAAATTATATTCGATTAATTGGGTAATTTTTAAAGCTTTTATTTCAACGTACACTCTTTAAGCTAATTATTCAAATTATTATTTTTGGATAAAGTTTAAAAAAATATGACATAGCTCCCTTACCATGGAATGTTTTATTTTTATTTAAAAAAAATTAAGTTTTATTTGTATTAAAATAAAAATAATACAATCAGATATAATAGTTAAGAAAACAAAAAACTTAACAAAAAATTGAAGAAACTAATAAAAAACAATCAAATCAAAAGATGATATGAATCATTATATTAGAAGAAAAAAATGTATACCCTTATAATCTTATAATACACTTGTGTTTTCAAAATATTCATTTTTAATGGAAAATATGAATGAAATGTGCACTTTTCAAAATAGTTCAATAATAAAATAAAAACATGAAAAACTATATAATCAAACTCTTAAAATTAGAACCCCAAATATAACTTTAATTTGTCTCTGGGTTTGGGTGGCATCAAGATAAATCTCATGCATCAACAAATTAATTGGTACTTTAATACATCTTATTTTACTAGCAGATTGTAGGTGTGTAGCAATGAAGTGTTCTTGTCAATATGATCTTAGTTTCGAGTAAATTTCACAAAATATTAGTTGTTCAAAATTTTAGAAACATATTAGAGTGAAAATAAAATATTCGGAAATATCATAGCACAACTCGATTGAAACCATAAAGTTTCAACATCTTCTCATAATGTGGACGCAGGACATTTTTCCAATACGCTACTTTTGATTTTGATTGAAAATATAAGTTTCACAAGAGTATAACAACTATTGATTAATAAAATATTGTAAAATAACAGATTTACAAATCTGACCTCTAATTAGAGCATCCCAAACTTCTGGCTCAACATCCCATAAATGTGTTGTTGGATTCCAAGCATTACACCGACTTCAGTTGTAATATTTTCATATGTTGTTGTAGTGAAGGTACCACCGGCTCTATTACGTATTTTATATTCATGCATAAAAGCTTCAATTGTTGGTGTAAACACTAGAGATCAATGTTTTATTTTTGAATTTAAAACTTGTATCCTATTATTTATTTATTTATAATATGAGACATTTCAATTATTATGTTTGTCTAATATAATAAATAAAGTCTTTGAGTGAAATTCTTTTTGATATGACATCGAGTGGATGACTCGATTGTGAGATTCTATAGAACTTCAACTCTCAAACATCGGCAGTCGGAAGAGGGTAATAATAATACAATTGAGACTATTATGTGTGTCAACTGATAACCATGTCTCACAGATTATGGATATGAGATATCAAGTCACAATATAAGTGTTGGTGCAAAATCTCTAAATAAATGTTTTGAAGATAATCAAACATTTAATTATATTTTTTAATTATGATTATGATCTTATTAATTATTTACTTGTGTTTTTAAGTGTATTTATTTAGATAGAAAATAAAAAACAAGTCAATTCATGATATGTTGAAGTATGCATATTCATGCAAGATCACGTCGTCATTTTTCAAACAATCAAAATTGATTTGATCATCAAATCTGGAACCATCTCATGTACACATCAAGACAATAATACACTTTTATGAAGTATGAAATGATTACGAAGATTCTTGAAAGAAATGTCAAAACCAAATTGATGATACAATGATTGCAAAATATTCTGGGTGTCTTATTAAAAGACAAGAGACAAATGGATCAGTTTTGGGATCACTAAAAGCTTATCCTGGATTGATATAATTCACACATGGGCCACCCAAAAGTAAACAAGCCTCAAGAAGTCAAAGAGTGAATGTCCACTTGCAAAACTCAAGAAGCATATTGATATGTAGTTTTGATCTCTAGATTGATTAGCTGGAAGCAAGTATCAAGCACTCAAGTGCACTGCAAAAACACTGTTGACATGACATATGCACTTGCTTCTAACTCAAATCTATCCTAACAAACATATTCTGCCTTCACAACGTTTTGGGTTTGAAGATGAACGTTCTGGACAAAATTGTCAATAAGAAGATTGTTTCAAACAAAGCAATTGACAACTGGCAA
This sequence comes from Cicer yamashitae, assembly GCA_037974755.1. Lineage (NCBI taxonomy): Eukaryota > Viridiplantae > Streptophyta > Magnoliopsida > Fabales > Fabaceae > Cicer > Cicer yamashitae. Next base: position 35,323,241 of record JBBPBQ010020324.1, on the reverse strand, counting down.
GACTTTCCAATGGCTATATTTAGATTAAACTGGATATTTTAAGCCTTTCTTTGTCTGTAAAACGAAGATCCATCAGAAGATGAAGAAAGAGTTCAATTAACAATCTATTACACTTGCTCATCTAAAATGTTCAAGTTGTGAAACTCTTCTCTCAAGAAAAACTCCAAATCTCTCACTATATTCATGGATCATATTATTGAGTTCTTGTTGTTAATCAATCTCAAACAAAAGTTGAGAATTTTTTAGATCCCAAACACTTTTATCTTACACATCATGTTGTAACTCAAGTATATCTCTTAAGTTAGATTGAGTGCACTGTAAAAGTCATTTCTTGTTTGAAAGGTACTTGTAAAAATCCTTTCTAGACTGAAAGGTGATTGTAGAAACTATTATCAAGACTGAAAGGTAAATGTTGTAATTGATCAAAGTGTGATCAAGAAAGATAGTGGAAAATAGAATGTTCTGGTGCTAAACACATAATTGGAAAATCTCACAAATTATGAGGACTAGACGTAGCCCATTTTTCTATATTTTTCTTCCACTCACTAATAACATTTCACTTGTTTATTAACTGAACTATTTTATTTAAACTAACACATCCAGAACATTTTGGAGATTAACTTATTTCAACGAAGATTGTTCTTGAGTTAGTTAAAGTGAAGTGCACGAATTAAATTTTAAAAAGGGGTCACATAACTTGTCATATTTCTTGCTACTTCAATTGGCATCAAAGCTTTGCCTCTAAGGTTGAGCACCTAACAAGTGTTAGAGGAAAAGATTTAGGAAGAAACAACAATGTCAAAAATAAGTATATTGTTGAAGGAGGATCGTCAAATAGACCATCTTATTTCAATGGTACAGGCTACTACTTCTAGAAAGGAAAGATGCAACTATTCTTTAAATATCAAGATACAGGGATGTGGCGAATTATAACAAAAGGAAACTTTGTCCCGAGAGTAGATCAAAGTGATCCAACATCTGCTAAAAAAATGAGGCAGTTTGGACAACAGATGAAAAAGCCAAGGTACTTCTAAATTCTAAAACTCAAATATTTTTATTTTGTGCTTTAAGCAGGGTGGAAAGTGAAAGATTTGATGAATGCGACACTGCCAAGAAAATGTGGGATACACTACAAACTCACCATGAAGGAATAAACCATGTCAAAGAAACAAAGATAGATATTGGTGTGCGACAATTTGAACTATTTGAGATGAATGAAGGAGAAAATATTGATAAAATGTATTCAAGATTTACAATGTAAGACCCTTAATTTTAAACTCTAAATTATGCAATTTCAGTATATTTGGTGTTAAATTGCTGAGGCATTTAGCCCAATTTTAATTCATTTTGTGAATTAAGTACCAAAAGCATATTTTATTAGAATTTGTTATATGTTTATTAGATATATATATATATATATATATATATATATATATATATTGAGACCCGGTGAAAATTATTTGTCGAAGAATAATTTATTTACGTTGCAAAGAATTTATTACCGGACAGTTTTGTTAAAAATATCTCTGGTTGCTGAAAATTTTATCTGTCAATTAAGTTGCAACGAGAGTAGATATTTTTATCAAAATAGTTAAGGTGTGTGTGAGAGTTTTAGAAATTTGTTGGTTTGGTTTAATATATATATATATATATATAAGTGAAGGAAGAAAAGGAAAAACAAACAGAAACATTTTCCCTGTCCGCGTACGCCTTTTTCTTCTTCTTTCTTTCTTTTCGAAAACCAAGTGTTAGCGGTTTTCAAAACCACCAAACACAAAACCTCACTTCTCCCCTAGATCTAAGCTTCCTCACGCGAAGTGATAGAAGATAAAGTTGCTCATTGCCACGTTGTGGTGCTAGTGATTTAGTTTTCGAAGCAACGACGCGAGCGAAGTTTTTATCGGAATTAATCGCGGTGTCGTAATCGGTTGTTAAAGCTATGGTTGAGGTAAGGGCTCCTTCCAAACTTTTAGTTTGCATTTAAGACATTATTTGTGATTTTGTGGAGAATAAATTTGATGTGTTGAGGTGTAGAATAGTGGAAAACGAATTTAATGTGTTTATGGATGAAGTTGTGGAAGTTGAATTTAAGGGGATTTATGTGGAAATGTGGAGTTTTGAATTTGGTGATTTATGGTTGAAAATTTTGGAGATTTAATATAGGTGGTTTATGTTTGGAAATGTGGAGTTTTGAATTAATGTGATTTAGGTGTGGTTTTGTGGAAAATGAATTGATGAAATTTGGTATGTGTGGTGAATTAAATTTAATGTGGATTGTGGATTAAATTTGATGTGGGTTTGAGGAAAATCTGTTTTGAGTGTACTCTGTGAAATGTTTGAAAAATCATTATTGTTAAATGAGTATTAAAAAAGGGGAATATTTTAATAGCTGCATTTACGTAATGTTGTGGTGAAAGAGTCAGAGCATACTCATGCATTTCAACGCTTGTGGTGACCACGATGGGCCACAGTGGTAGTGGTGACTGCGATGGACCACGAAGTTAAGTGGTTTCCGTGATGGGGCACGGGATGGTTCCATGCCATAGTTGGTCCATCTTATCCTTACAAGGATTTAACTTAAAGTGTAAGGCCTATGATAGGCTACACTTTCGTAAATTGTGCGGGCTCGTGACAGGTGGCACCTTGGTAATTTGTACTAGGCCTGTGATAGGCAGTGCGATTACGGTTTAGGCCCCTCGCTGAGGGTTTTGTTTGGAATTGATGTGTAAGGCCTGTGATAGGCTACACTTGAGTAAATTGTGCGGACCCGTGATAGGTGGCACCTTGGTAATTTGTATTAGGCCTGTGATAGGCAGTACGATTACAATTTACGCCTCTCGAGGAGAGTTTTTGGTTCTCCAGAATCATGTGCATTGGCATATACGCATTGCATTAGGGGTGCTTGGTACGTGAGTCATGTTTGATGTACTGTGATGGTTGTATATACATACTCGGTTGTTGTTTGTATTTGTGCCGTAATTGATGAGTGTGATTGATTGACTTTGTGCGTTAAGTGTTAGAATGAATTCGAAATGTTTTCAAAACTGAAAATCTGCCATTTTCACAGTTGTATTTGAATACAACAGGGTTGTAGTCGAATATAGTTATGTTGTATTTGCTACTGACTTGTGAATTCGCACTTGTATTCAGCTGCGGGGATGTTGTAGTCGAATACAGATATCAAATTTTTGCCACTAACTTCACAATTGTATTTGAATACAAGGAGGTTGTAGTCGAATACAAAGTCTGCAGGATTTTTCATTGTTTTCACATCTATATTCGAATACAACAGGTCTGTATTCGAATGCAGTTGTGTTGTTTTTGCTTCTAACTTGCAAAATAACACTGTATTCGAATACAGAAAGGTTATTCTGTGCATTAAGAATTTAAATGCTATATGATATTTGTTAATTTTGGTTGGTGACCCTTTACAATTATTGTGGAAATCTGGGCTTTGCCCTCAGATGAGAACCAAGTTTGTCTTAAGGCGTAACATAACGATGAGTTGGATTTGTGATCGAAAGCAGTGGGGCTTGATGCCGCTCGTGGATTCTTAGTACCCAGTCACCCTCAGTTAGATTAATGATCAGCTTAGGGTTTTATTTAAGAATCTTATTTATTTTCCCTTTCTTATTTCAAGGTTGTTGTCACAAAAGGAACTTATGTATTTGAAACAAACTATTCTAGCCGGTGTAATTTATATTTAGATACTTTGGATTTTTGTTCAAAATCATTTCCGCTGTTTGTAAGTAATGTTGACCTTTGTCGTGGTATTACGACTTAAATATTTTATCCAAAAGTATTTTCTTCATTTATGGATTTAACTTGGTATTTTTATCAATTTATTTAAAATTACATTCGCGCTGTTAAAAATCGGGGTGTTATATACAACTATAGTAAATGAAATACATTCTCTTGTGTAAGATCAGATGTGCACCTAAGAGGGGGGGGTGAATTAGGTGTTTGGAAATTTTAGTTGTTTTCAGAATTTTTGTGATCGATTTTTGTGTTTAGTGATGGTAGGTGAAAGAGTAAATAACAATAAGTAAATGAACACAACAGATTTATCCTGGTTCCCCTTGTAACCAATGGTACATCCAGTCCTCTTGCTCACCACAAGAGATTTTCTTCACTATTGTCAGAATACGTACAAGTCCTCACACTAGGACCTTTGCTACAATCTTCTAACAAGCCTTCTAGGATAGTACACCACTATCTTAGATAAAACACTTAAAGAAAGTACAACTTTCTTTTACAAACCACTTGTAATTTTGATGAGAGTATAGGAGTAAGAAAGAGGTAGAATGATAACAATCCAAGATTGATTCAAGTACGTTGAGAACCTTAGTTAAGGATATGAAAATGATATGCAAGTACTTGAATTTATGAAAATGACTTTGAGAAAAATTCAGAAAAGTTTGTTCAAAGTCTTTAAAGTTGTGTAGTAGGATTGTTGTAGTTGAATCTGAAGTTATGACATATTTATAGTCCATAAACATCTCTTCAGATTCGTGGCCATTGATCCAAGAGGTTTGAGGAAGAATTGTAATGTTTTAGAATCGATTCAGAACTGAAAAATTGCATTGCTTCCAGTTGTATTCGAATACAGAATATGTGTATTCGAATACACCTCTCTGCAACGTTCAAATTTATTCAAATTTAACACTGTGTAGCCGAATACACTTTGATGTAGTCGAATACAGATTGGTCAATTTTGCCACTTACTTGTTGTGTGTATTCGAATACATCAGGATGTAGCCGAATACAGATGAAGGGTTTTAGCTACTGACTTAGCAATTTTTCATCTGTATTCGAATACACCAGGATGTAGCCGAATACAGATGAAGGGTTTTAGCTACTGACTTAGCAATTTTTCATCTGTATTAGAATACACCTATGTTGTAGTCGAATACACTTTGGTATTTTGTCAAAAATATTAATTCTAATACTTTGAAAATATAATTTTTGACGTTCAAAAATATTGTTTATGCATATGCAAGGGTGTAAGGTTCTCTTTGTAGTTGAACTAAGGGTTGTATCATTTTACCTTTACATAAAACATCTATGAGAAGATTTTAATACATCAATAGGATGTTTGGAGACTTCTTGGAGACTTCTTCTTTTTGAGCTTGTCGCTTTGAGCATGCTCATCATTGGTCTTTTGTATCATCAAAAACATGTATTTTACATCTTGGTAAAGCCTACTCAGCATAAGACAGGACGAGAAAAATCATGAGATGTCTTCCTATCAAATGGAGACCAATGGTCATAGTTATAAGTCAAGCTAAAAATATTAAGACACTCGAATTAGAAAAATTAATTGGAACCTTGAGAGCTCATAAAGTTCTACTTCAAAAAGACAAACCAACAAAGAAAGGTAAAACAATAGCCTTGAAAGCATCACAAAACTCTCAAAAAGGTTCATCCTCGCAAAAGGATGAAAAAGAGGAATCAGAAGATAAAGAAGTTGGTCAAGAAGAAGTCGTTCTTCTCACAAGAAAAATTCAAAGAGTGATGAGAAGAAGAGATCAAATCAGAAGGAAATTCCCAAACAAAAAGGAAAATCCTAAAACTAAGATAAATAAAAGTCAAGTTACTTGTTATGGATGCAACAAACTAGGACATTATAAAATAGAATGTCCTTTAAACAAAAAGGCCGCAAAAAAATTTCCATACCACAAAAAATATGTGATGGCTACTTGGATGATTCAGAAGAATCAAACACAAAAGATAGTCAAGAAGCCAACATGTGTTGAATGGGAATTCAGAAAAGGATGAAGTAGTTGTCTCTAATTATTGTCTTTTATGTGAACAAACGGAAAAAGAATTTGATAATCTTTTATGTGATTCAAACTTCCTTGCTCAAAAATGCGGTTCATTAAAAGACCAACTTCATAAAGAAGAAGAAGAAAAAAGATGGTCCAAGTTATGAATGATGAGTTCAGAAAAGTCATCCAAAGCTTGCAGGAATCTCACTTTAAAATGTCTGAAAAACAAAAGATTTCAAATGAAACCACTGAGAACAATTCTTCAATATGTTCTACAATCCAAAAAAAAGAATGTTATGCTCAAGACAGGGTTGAAAATCTTAAAAATGATTTATCAAATTTTATAAAGTCCACTGAAACGTTTCAAAAAAATTATGGGGTCAAAAGTAAGAATTTTTTAAAAAGTTGGACTTGGTTTTGATTAATCTCAAAAGCAAAAATTCTATGAAAATTTTTATGTACCAGAAAAAAGAGAAGAAAAATGTCAAACTAAATGTTCTTATTTTAACAAGTTTGGAAATCTTGATTATGCATGTTTTCACAAGAAAAAGGATAAGAATATCAAGGCAAAACAATTTCCAAAAAAGGAAGAACATTGTTGGCCCATATCAGAATGTTCTCCAAGAACAAAAAGATAGTGCTCTTATTGTTCAAAGTTGGTCATAGTGAACCAAACTGCTATCTTAAGGAAAAAAATAATCTTTAAAGAAAAAACAAACCCTTGAGGACCCAAGGTTGTATTGGTACCTAAGAACTTATTAATCTCTAATGTAGGTTGGTTTTCAAAATGTCAAGAAAAAGTCATGTTACTTCAATAGTGGTTATTCGAGGCATATGACAGAAGATAGACAATGTTTTCTCTCATTTGTTAAGAAGGATGAAGAATCTGTAACTTTTGGAAATAATGGTCAAGTAAAAATCAAAGGAAAAGGTATGATAGATAAATGTAATTTTGCAAAAATAGTTGATGTTCAATATGTTGAAGGTTTAAAACATAACCTACTAAGCATAAGTCAATTATGTGATAGTGGTTTTGAAATCATTTTTAAACCAAAAGATTTTGGTTCAACCCAAAAACCTATTGAACTTTTTCACATTGATATTGGTCCTATCAAATCTACAAGTTTTGGAGGAGAGAAAAATAGCTTTGTAATTATTGATGATTTTTCAAGATTCACATGGGTGTGATTTTTAAAACAAAAAATGATTCTTTTGAAGCATTTCAAACTTTTTGTAAAAGAGTTCAAAATGAGTAAAGCTCAAATATCATTTTAGTAAGAAGTGATCATGAAGGAGAATATAAATGCTTCTTTTGAAAATTTCTTTGATGAAAATGTCAATTCTCATAATCTTTCTTGTGCAAGAACTCCTCAACAAAATGAAGTTGCTGAAAGAAAGAATAGAACCTTGCAAGAAATGACTAGAACTATTTTGGAAGAATCATATTTTGAGAAACACTTTTGGGCTGAGGCAATCAACACGTCTTGCTACATTTTAAATCATGTTTCAATAAGAAAAATTCTCAACAGAACACAATATGAATTCTTGAAAAATAGAAAGCCAAATATTTCATACTTTCATAGAATCTTTCTAGGATATAAAGCCATCTTTCTAGGATACTCCACTGATTATGAAAGTCATAGAATATTTAATCTAAGAACATAAATAGTGGAAGTAAAATGCATGTGTTATTTGATGACTTGACATACAAAAGATGGATGATGAAGATGAAGATTAATGTCAACAACAACAACAATTGATTGTTCTTCAGAAAAATGAGATTGATCATTAATCTTTTGTTCAAACACTTCCACGAAGTTGGAGAATTCTAGGGGATCATCCACAAGATCAAATCATTGAAAACACTTCTGATGGTATTAGAACAAGAATGTCCTTCAAAGATCACAACAACAACATGACAATGATCTTTCAAATGGAACCAAAATTTATCAAAGAAGCCATAGTTGATGACTCATGGATTGGAGCAATGCAAGAAGAACTTCTTCCATTTAAGAAAAACCAAGTCATGAATTTTATCCCAAATCCTCAAAGTCAAACTATCATTGGTACAAGATGGGTGTTTAGAAACAAATTGGATGAAGAAGGTATAGTAAGTAGAAATAAATCAAGACTTGTTGCTCAAGGTTATAATCAACAAAAATGAATTGATTATGATGAAACATATGCGCCAGTAACAAGGTTAGAAGCAATAAGAATCCTTCTTGCATACTCATCTCATAAACTTATTAAACTTTTTCAAATGGATGTTAAAAGTGTCTTTTTAAACGGCTTTTTAAATGAAGAAATGTATGTTCATCAACCTCCTGGTTTTGAAGATAAACATAAACCATATCATGTTTTTAAACTCACCAAAGCCCTATCTGGACTTAAGCAAGTTCCTAGAGCTTGGTATGAAAGGTTGAGTTCATTCTTAATAAAAAATGGTTTTTCAAGAGAAAAAATTGATACCACAGTTTTTAGAAAGATTAATAAATCTGATTTATTAATAGTTCAAGTGTTTGTTGCTGATATCATTTTTGGATCAACAATTGAAAAAATGTGTGAGGATTTTTCAAATCTTATGCAAAGTGAATTTGAAATGAGCATGATGGGAGAATTGAGATTTTTTCTTGGCCTACAAATCAAACAATGTGAAAAATGAAATTTTTTTTTGTCAAGAAAAATATATCAAAGATCTTCTCAAAAAATACAAAATGAATGAAGCTAAATTAATGGCAACTCTTATGCATCCATCTTCAAATTTAGATAGAGATGAAAAAGGCAAAACCATTTCTAAAAAAGGATATAGAGGAATAGTTGGTTCTTTATTATATCTAAATGCCAGCAGATCAAATATTGTTTTCGCAGTTGGTTTATGTGCTAGATTTCAATATTCACCTAGAGAATCTCATCTAATAGTAGTAAAAAGAATATTTAGATATCTTGTTGGTACTACTGATCTTGGCCTTTGTTATAACAATGGTTCACATTTTGATATTATAGCTTATTGTGATGTTGATTACACAGAAGACAAAATTGAAAGAAAAAGCACAAGTGGTGTATGCCCATTTCTTGGAGAAACCCTCATAAATTGGTCATGCAAAAAACAAAATACAATTGCACTGTTAACAATTGAAATTGAATATGTCTCAGCTGCAAACTGTTGTTCTCAAGTTCTTTTGATTAAAAATCAACTTGAAGACTTTTCTGTAAGTTATTCAAATGTTCCAATTTATTCTGATAATACAAGTGCAATTAATTTGTCAAAAAATCTCATTCAGCATCCAAGATCCAAACACATTGAAATTAAACATCATTTTATTAGGGATCATGTGATAAAAAAGGATGTTGAATTAATTTTTGATGATACTGAAAAATCAACTTGTTGACATCTTCACAAAACCCCTGGTGGAAGACCGTTTTGATTTCATAAAGAAAATTTGAAAACCATAAAAAAGTCCAAACAATTGTTTAGGCAAAATTGTTGAGACAAAATCCCACAATGTTTTGATGATAGTCAAACAAAGTTAACTAAACTTCTTATTATGATTCTAAAAGTGTTTTGCTTTTTAACAAGTGTTTTTGAGTGTATTAATTGAAGATAGATATTAAACATATCAACACAAGATCATTTTGGAAGAAGCAAGATCATTGTAAAAATCGAAGAACATTATGGTTTAATAAAAACAAAAGTCTAGAAAAATGGAGATTGTTCTTTTTCACAGCCTTCAGTCTTATCAGACCAAGAACATTCTGGTTCGCGAAAGAGTAATAGACAAGATCGTTTCTGGTTTGCTAATGAACCAATCTACATTACGAAGGTACCAGACGTATGTACACAAGATCGTATGAGAAAGACCCATTCCAAAAGTTTAACAAATTCAAAAGCTAAGCATCACGAACAAATAAGCAAGATCAATCTCCAGATTGATAAAGCAACAAGTACAGCCATGACAGACATGATAAGACACTACAACTGCACCTCTGAGTAGTCTGCGCAGAAAACAGAAAAAAAAAAAAAAAAAAAAAAAAAAAAAAAAACATGATATATGACAGATGTCAAATGTTCTCAGTTCAACACTTACTCAAAACAGAATCAAAGATCATTCTGGTTATAAGGCAAGAACATTCCTTCTTTTTAACAACACTTATCTATTAAAGCAACAACTGGACAGCTGGATTTCCAACGACTACATGAGCTATCATTAGCCTTCATGGAACCTATAACAGGAACCTCAAGTTCAAGGAAACAACAAGAGTTTAAAGTGCAAGCAATCAATAACTTAAACAATCATACTTGAGAATCCTAAAGGTCTTCAATCAAAGTAAAAGCTCCAATTCTGTTTCACTAGATTTAAGGATCTATTTGCTAAGTCTTTTGCTGAGAATGTAAACTAAAACAAGGGTTGAGTTAACAAAATTTAAATTAAGCAAGAATTGTTTTAAAAAATGGGCAATTACAATTCAAACCCTCTTCCTTGTAATTGACATTGTCATTTCAATTAGCATAAGAGCCAGCCTCTAAGGATTAACACTCAAAAAGTGTTAGAGGAAAAGATTCAGGACGCAATGTCAAAAGCCAAGTACATCGTTGAAGGAGGATCATCAAACAAACCACCTTACTTTTATGGTATAGACTACTATTTCTGGAAGAGTAAGATGCAACTGTTCCTAAAATCACAAGACACAGGAATGTGGTGCATCATTATAGACGGAGACTTCATACCAAGAATTGACCAGAATGACTCAACATCTTCTGAAAAGAAAGAAGTAGATAGGACAACAGAAGACAAAGCTAAGGTATTTCTAAACTCTAAAACTCAATTATTTTTATCATGTGCCTTAAGCAGGGAAGAAAGTGAAATAATCGATGAATGTAATACGACAAAAAAGGTATGGGACACACTACAAACCCATCATGAAGGGACAAGTCATGTCAAAGAAACAAGAATTGATATCGGCGTACAAAAGTTTGAAGTGTTTGAAATGAATGAAGGAGAAACCATTGATGAAATGTATTCAAGATTTACAACTATAGTAAATGAAATGTGTTCTCTGGGGAAAACATACTCAGAACAAGACAAAGTAAAAAAATCATGAGATGTCTTCCATTCATATGGAGACCAATGGTGACAGCCATAGGTCAAGCTAAGAATCTTGAGATACTCGAATTAAAAGAACTCATTGGAACCTTACGAGCACATGAAGTGCTACTGCAAGAGGACAAACTAGCAAAGAAAGGAAAAATAATAACCTTAAAAGCTTCTCAAAATCCTTAAGAAAGCATACCTTTACAACCAGATGAAAGAGAAGACTCAGAAGAAATCAGACAAGAAGATGTTGATGAAGAAATAATTCTTTTTACAAGAAAAATCTAAAGGATGATGAGGAGAAGAGATTAGATCAAGAAAAAATTTCAAAATAAAAAGGAAAACTTTAAAACAAAAGTAGATTACATGCTTTGAGTGCAATAAACTAGGACATTAAAAAACTGAATGTCCCTTAAATAAAAGGGTACCAAAAAGATTCCCCTTCAAGAAAAAAATCCATGATGGTTACTTGGGATGATTATGATGAATCAGAAATAGAAGAGACTGAAGAGGCCAACATATGTTTAATGGCAAACTCAAAAGACAATGAGATAATAAATTCTGAACTATGTCCTCTATGCGAACAAATGGAAAAAGAGTTTGATAACTTGTTAAACGATTCAAATTTTCTTGTTAAAAAATGTAGCACTTTAAAAGAACAAGTTTACAAAGAAAAAAAGAGAAAGATCGAGCTATGATTAATGAACTAAAAAATATCATTCAAAGCATGCAGGAATCACATTTTTTTAAAAACTGAAGAAAGTGAAAATCAAGAACGTTCTATGATTCAAAAGGAGAACGTTCTTATTAAAATAGAAATTGAATTCCTAAAAATGACCTATCAAATTTTATCAAATCTACTGAAACTTTCCAAAGAATTATAGGATCCCAAGTAGGAATATTTGATAAAGCTAGCTTCGTTTTGACAAATCCCAAAAACAAAAACTTTACAAAAAAAGTTTTGTTCCTGAAAAGAAAGGAAGAAAAGTGCAAAACGAAATGTTCATACTGCAGTAAAATTGGACATCTTGAGTATTCATGTTATTTCAAAAAATGGGATGAAAAATTCAAAACAAAAAGGTCTTTCAAAAAGGAAAAACATTCTAGAACCAGATCAAAACCTTTTCAAAGAGCTTTCAAAAAGGAAGAATGTTCTGGAATCAAATCAGAACCTTCTCCAATAATTTTCAAAAATGAAGAACATTCTGGAATCATATCATAACTTTCTCCAAGAATTTTTAAAAAGGAAGAACGTTCTGGAATCAGATCTGAACCTTCTCCAAGAACAGTAAGAAAATGATCTTTTTGTTCAAAAATAGGTCATAATGAATCAAACTGTTATTTTAAAAAAAAAAAAAAAATCCAGTATTAAGGGAAAAACTAACTCTCAAGGACCCAAGACCAAACGGGTACCTAAAAGTCTTGTAACATCAAATACATGTTGGTTCTCAAAATGTCAAGAAAAAGTCATGGTACTTGGACAGTAGTTGCTCGAGACATATGATAGGAGATAAACAATGCTTTATGTCCTTTGACAAAAAAGATGGAGGATTTCTATCCTTTGGGAACAATGACCAAGCAAAAATCAAAGGCAAAGGTACTATAGGTTAGGAAAACTCTGCTAAAATTACTGATGTTCAATATGTTGAAGGTCTGAAACATAATCTTCTAAGCATTAGTAAACTATGTGACAATGGTTTTGAGGTTATATTTAAACCAAACATATGTGAAGTCAGGAAGGCAACTTTTGGTGAGATTTTGTTCTCTAGAACCAAGAAGAAAAATCTCTATGTTTTATATCTTGAAGAATTACTTATTGAATCATATTTTATGTCCATCAACAAACACAAGTGGATATGGCATCAACGAATTGGACATGTTAGTATGAAAACAATCTCAAACTTATCCAAACTAGATCTTGTTAGAGGTCTACCCAAAATAAAATTTGATAAGGATAAAATATGTGAAGCTTATGCAAAAGGAAAACAAGTCATAAGCAGTTTTTATTCAAAAGATTTTATTTCAACTAAAAAACTTATTGAACTACTTCACATTGATCTTTTTGGTCCTATCAAAGCAACGAGCTTAAGAGGAATGAAATATGGTTTCGTTATTGTTGATGACTTTTCATGATATACATGGGTACTCTTTTTAAAACAAAAAGATGGTGTTTGGTGCTTTTAAAATTTATGAAAAAAGGTACAAAATGAAAAAGACTCCAACATAATCTTTATAAGAAGTGTTCATGGAGGAGAATTCATAAACACTTCCTTTAAAACCTTTTTTTATGAACTTGGCATTTCTCATAATCTGTCATGTGCAAGAACTCCTCAACAAAATGGAGTTGTTGAACGAAAGAATTGAACATTACAAGAAATGGCAAGAACAATCTTGGAAGAATCAAATGTTGAAAAAATACTTTTGGGCTGAAGCTATCAACACTTCATGCTATATTTTAAATCGTGTATCAATAAAGAAAATCATCAACAAGACACTCTATGAAATATGGAAAAATAGAAAGCCAAATATTTCATACTTTCACATTTTTGGGTGCTACTGTTATAGTTTAAATAACGAAGACAATTTAGGAAAGTTTGATGCAAAATCAGACAAAACCATTTTCTTAGGATACTCAACTGATTCTAAAGGATATCACATATTTAATTTGAGATCAAAAAATGTTGAGATAAGCATGCATATATTATTTGATGAATTTGATGATCTGTATATAAACAAGATAGATGATGATGAAGAAGAACAATCTGAACAACAGCAACATATTGTTCCTCAGAAAAACGAGATCGATAATCAATATTCGTTTCAAACTCCTCCAAGAAGCTGGAAAATCATAGAGGATCATCCACAAAATCAAATTATAGGAAATACATCTGATGGTATCAGAACAAGAATGTCCTTTAAAGATGATATCAACAACAACATGGCAATGAGATCTCAAATAGAGCCAAAATCAATCAAAGAAGCCATAGTTGATGAATCTTGGGTTGAAGCGATGAAAGAGGAACTTCTTCAATTTGAAAAGAACCAAGTATGGACTCTTGTCCCAAATCTAGAAGACCAAACAATCATTGGGACGAGATGGGTATTCATAAATAAATTGGATGAAGAAGGTAAAGTTATAAGGAATAAAGCATATGGTCAAAATTGCAAATTTGAAAACATATAGAGATGTTTTTATAATTCATATATGATAAAATAAAAATGGAATTTGAAATTCTTAGTTTTTAGGTAGTATTTAAAATTCTCTAAATATAGCTTTGGTAAAATACCTAATGACATCGTTCTTAAGTCCTAACTCAACTGACAAATGTCGATATTGTTAAAGTGGACGTTTTTAAAATGAGATGAAAGAGTGTGTATTGTTTAGTGGAAAACTATTTTACAAAGACAGTCAATTACAATTATTCATGTTGTGATTATTGTCTCAAACGGTTACAAAAATATAATAACATATCAAAATCAATAACTCTGATTGACTATCACTATAAAATTAATTTATATTAATAATGTATAGTCTATTTTCTCTTTTTAAATTCAGGGTCAATTCAAATCTCAAAAATAAATTAAAGTTGGAAGTAATTAAGCCTTTTCCTTTTTACCATTAAAATTAGGAAATAAAGCACCATTGAACTTTGAAATGCCCGTGACTTGCATCTAGCTAGTGACAGAGTTAAAGTAAGGAAGAATCTTTCTTGAATTGTTTCGGTTCTGAAATTTCCAATAACCATCATAAACGTAGCCAGTATTCAGAATAGGGAAAAAGAGTAAAGCAAGTGAGAAATATAATTCATGAACCAACACTACTTTTGAGTGTAAGGAGCGCTCAATATTAAATTCATATATTGTCATTGTTCAAGTACTATTATTGTTCCAATTGCATTCATATATAAATATAATTAGATCATTAGAAGTTCCAAATATTCCTGTAAAAAAAAATAATTTCGAAATATTAAAATATGATATTGTCTAAAGACGATTTGTGTGAGGTTAATGTTGTTTGAAATTGTTAGGATGGATTCAAATTGCTTATGTGATGCGACCACAATATTGCCGTTGTGGTAGTGACCACAATTGTGTCGTGCTGTTGCGAAAATAAATAAATAGATAAATTTAAATAAAAATTACAACATACGAAAATAACATGGAAACTCTAAATTCAGATAAAAAACTATGACGGTTGTTTAATGACAACAAAAAACAACATTATATGAAAGTCGTTATAACACATAGACTTCTCTCAAACTCACCATGGACCTCAGTACACTCATACTCTCTAATTTAAATCACATCTCACAACACTTTTACACAAGAGAAAAAGAGAAAAGAAAATAATCAAATATACCTTTAAAGTGTTTCTGATTGGTTCGAATTGTAATGAAAAATTAAGGTTATATATATATATATATATATAGCCTTTATTTAGCTCTCCCTTTACAATTCCAAAATGTGAAACTTTTTCAAATATGCAATTACAGTGTTATCAAATTTCACAACAAAAACCGCATTGCAACGCTGCAACGCAGTAGGTGCAACGACTGTATCACAACGCTTCAGGCCACATCATGGCACAACGAACTATGTAGGATCGAAATAAATTATTTTTGTATCTTACTTTGTACTTGTATGATAGATTTATAGTGTCTTTTAAAAGATTAATGATATATTAAAGTGACAGATAGTTGATAATGAGATAGTTATGAGATATGAAAGATAAAATAAGAGATATGTGAGTTATAAAATTAATAATAAATTATAATATTTTGTGCTAATAAAAAATAAATTGGTGCTACAACGACTGCAATTCGTATATCAATAGACGCAATGTCTTCAACCATAGTGGTTGCAACTGCAACCATATCAGCGACCACAACTGCAATTTAAAACCATGATTATTAGTACAATGTCGAAATTGGAGATCAAACTTTTAATCTCTTTACCACTCAATTTCATTGAATATAAAAAACTGCCATTATTCTATGAATCATGTAAAGTTGTAGAACATTCTATAGATAATTAATGTTGAAAATATTCTTATTGTAATGGAATAGCTCACTCTGTTGAAAATGCGGGAGTGGAAAAGAAATTGGTATAAACTCCATCTGATAAAGATGTTCAGCAATAAAGAAGTTGGTTAGAAGTATGTCCCTAAAAACATTGATTCGGACATTGTCGAAAAAGGGTGTAAACAAAAATATTCAAGGTAATAATACTCATTGTGCTATTAATTCTCATTTTGTTGAACATATCTCCAACGTTGTATTGGATGACACAACTATTGTCCAAGAATCTCCCACCGATCAGGAAAAAATTGATAAAAATCGCGAAGAAGCTTCTTAATTAGATTCAATTGATTTTAGGGAATTAAAAATCATTAGAGACACTTAAGAAATCTGAGCCTCAAGCTACATAGGGTCCTAAAAATTTAATACACGAGGTTTTTGATTTCAACTTATCTAATTCAGCCAACACTGATCATCTCTGAGAGGATCATCAATATCCAGATATATTTATCGTTGGTTCTTGAAGTGATGCAGTGTCATAGGAGAATGATGTTCAAAACCATCAATGCTATTATGATTAGGGAGTCAATTTACACTCAAAGGTTGTGGTCACAAATATGACATATCCAAATATTATTGTTACTGATGATAATTTACATCATAGGATTGTTCACGATTTAAAGATTTTGCAATGTTTTATTAAAGATAGAGATGCTAGATGATTTCTAAGGCAAAAAATAAAAGAATTTATTAAGGAACTTATATCATCTAATTTTCGTTCAAAGACAATAAAATCCATATGATTTGAACAATTTTTTTAAACTTTTTTTCTATTTTTGAGTAAGATATATGTCTCTCAAGTTTTTATTTTTAATAACTTTTTAGCTTAAAAAAAAAGTCACATCAGAGTCTAATTTTTTTCCACCACTTTAAAGCCATTTGTAATTAAAAAATAAAAAAAGATTTTAAGGTGAGGATTTCTCCGCCGGAGAATCATGAGAAAAAAAAAGGGAGGGAGTCGATTCTCTTCAACTTCTACTGCATGTGGTCCTTTGCCTCTACACCTACTAAGTTTTCTCACTAAGTTTTCTCCCTAATTTGCTTAACGAATAATTTTCTTATTCAAAGTATTAGATTAATGTGTATTCTTACATGGCCCAAAATTACAATCTTCCTTTAAATGTATAATACTCTTGTTATTATTGCATGCAATGCAAGAGTTGTTATACATTGGGGTCGAGACAAGAACGAACTTAGAAATTTTGAGTAGAAGGGTTTATATGAATATGTATAAAATTTCATTTTCCATTTCAAAGCACAAATATGAATCATAGTTGTTCGGCTGCAGTTTTTATATTTTAGAAATATTGAATTATTTTTTATTTTTTTATATGGTTAAATTATATTTTTAGTCATTCAATTTACTTTTTAGTGATTTAATTATTTTTCGTTTTGTTTTGGTCTTTAACTATACTTTTGATTTATTTTTTGGTTTCATTTTGATGCTCTAATTATTTTTCGTTTTGTTTTGATTCTTAAGTATATTTTTGTTAGTGAGATTGGTTCTTTGGTTTCACTTTAGTATTCTAATTATTTTTCATACTATTTTGGTCTTTAACTATACTTTTGTTAGTTAGATTGGTTTTTTTGGTACTTTAATTATTTTTTTTATTTCGATCATTAACCATACTTTTTTGAGTGTTTTTTTATCATGTGAGTTGTAAACTATGTCGCACTAACACTTTTAAAGGTGTCTGCGATGTTCGACACGTGTTGATATTGAATTTTTTTTTATCACATGCATTGTAAATTATGTAAAACTAACACTTTAAATTGAATCTTTGTGTGATGTTCGACGTGTGGCGATGTTATATGTTATTGTGTATGAGTTTATATATAAGGATCATTATCATATTTTCTATATGCAAAAAAAAAAAAAAATCACAACGTAACCAACAATAAGTTTAAAATATGATACTTTAGATATTAATTAGCGAAATACCGGTGCGAGTTTGACTAATATAAACAAATATTAATTTTTATAAATAATTTTAATGGGAGAATAAACATAATAATAAAAAATTTAGATTAAAATTATTATTAAAAGTTTAAAGCTTCTCATTAGTCTACAACGGTTGATCTTTTGATTTATTAAACTTTAGTTTATAATATTTATTGTCATTGTCGACAAAAGTCTAATTTTCTTGCATTTGGCCAAAATAGTTGTTTACAACGTTATCTTTTCTCATAATTAACCATCTTTTAATTAAATAATTATGACAAACTTTTGTCAGATGTATAGTTTCTATAGTAAATTTTAGTGAGTTTATTATATTTTATAATATTTCTTACATTTTTATCAATAAATTATTCAAGAAACATATTCATAATTAAATACATATATATTTTTAAATTAATTAACACATGAATGATCATTTTTTAACTAATTAATTGTGCCAAATATTTGTGTTTTTACTATAAATTATAACTAGTCAATTATACCTTTTTTACTTCTCAAATAGATATTAAAGACATTAATAATCAATTACATTTTTATCTTTTAATCAATTGACTTATGATAAATCATCTTTTAAATAATCTTTTAACTAAAATCTAATATATATATTAAAAAGACACGTACATATACACATCTCACTCATCTAAATTAATTGGCAAGTAAGTAAATGTCTTTTAAAAACATATTGACATATATCGAGTTTTTTCTCGGTATATCCTCTTTTTTTTCTCACTTTTTCAATCTGCCACACTTTGAAAAAAAATTTCCAATCTGTCCTACTTTTTGGGCTAAACAGGAAGTCGCCTTGGGGGTGCGACAAGCTAAAGGGCTGAAATTTTTGGGCCCAGTGGGAGGTTGCTGGCTGGGGGTGCGACCTCCTACTGGGGGTGTTTTTTTTTTTTTTTTGTCTTTTTCTAGTTTTATGTTATTTTAATTAATTAATTAATTATAATTATAATAATAATAATACATTAATAATAATAACAATAATAATAATAATGATAATAATTTAACAAA